>JARGCV010000174.1:8217500-8397500 GCA_034064705.1 Bothrops alternatus | reverse complement strand
TGCAATCTGGTTTCATAAGGGAGGCGCTCCATTTCCTTGATCATTCTTGTTTGCCATTACTGCGCTATACTGAAAAAAACGAACAAGTCAATGAGGCAGAAAAAAAGAATCTGGAGTGCCAACTCCCCATTTGATTCATTAGAGTTAATATGACTATAGTTCTCCACTTACGGACCACAACTGAGTCCAAAATTTCCATTGCTAAGCAAGACAGTTGTTAAGTGAGTTTTGCCCCATTTTTGCCACAGTTGTTAAGTGAGACAGTTAAGTGAGACAGTGGTTAAGTTGTTAAGTGAGACTGTTCTTGCTAAGTTAGTAACACGGTTGTTAAGTGAATCTGGCTTCCCCATTGACTTTGCTTGTCAGACTCTTGCAAAAGGTGGTCACATGACCACAGGACACTGCAACTGTCATAAATACATGTCAGTTGCCAAGCCTCTGAATTTTGATCACGTGACCATGGGGATGCTGCAACGGTCGTACATTAGAAAAGCAGTCCTGAGTCATTTTTTTTCACTGCTGCTTTGGCTTCAAATGGTCACTAAACAAACGGTTGTAAATCAAAGACTACCTGCATTTTCACTGGTTGAATGCAGTGGGCTGAATCCTTGAATGCAGGAATGTAAGCCATCTTCAGGAGAAATCTTTAAGAAATGTATGGCATTATTGTTCCCCGGTCTTGTTTTCTCTGAGAAGATATTCAATCAATCAGATCTTTAATTGAAGTCATGCACCAGCATAAGAATAAATGGGATACAAACAATAATTTTTTAAAAAGCTAAAAAGTATAGAAAGAAAACCTGCACAAAAGCCGTATACTTAAAAAAAGCTGAAAGATACCCATAAAAAGCAAAAGTTTAAAAAAGTTCTATCAGCAAAAAGAAATACGTTAAATAAAGGCAGGGGAACATCAAACATTAATATATTGGTAACTAAATCTATCACAGTACGAAACACTTGTGGACTTCAGCTCCTAGAATTCCTCAGCCAGCATAGCAAGTCTTAAAGTTGTCAAGGTTGCAGACCCCTGTTCTTAACGATCAAATTAAATGCTCATTAAGGCTGGTTGAGGAACAGATTTTAAGCGCTATTGAGCAGAACCTGACAACACAAATGTTATAGCAGGATTAGCGTCTGCAAGCAGCAGGGAGGTATAAAATTGTCCTGGGATCAGTGAAATGGTGGTGTTCATTTAAAGTCAGACCTGAATTTTCTCTTCCCTTCAGGACCAGCTGAAAGCATCTCTGGAGCCTCTTGAGGAAGATCTCAGACGGTTGAAAAGGAGTCAGTGTCACCAGCAGGAGAACATTATCGAATTAAAGGTGCAGCTGGGAAGTGGTGCTGATCGGACTTTCTGTTTAATGTTAAACTGAGTGTATCTTCTCTCTCTTTATCCCAGCAACCATTGCTGTCAACGCTACCATTTGTAGCTCAGTGGTTTAATATTAGGTGTTTGACGGTCAGCGTTTAATCCAGGCTCCTGCAATTCAGTCTAAAGAAAAGAAAAGCTACCTGCTTGCTTGATATTGAGAGCAACCAAAAATAAATACAAATGTTGTAGTGTGGCATTCAAGTGACCGAAGTTGTCAGCCATGCATTTTTCCGGATATTCCGTTCTGTTCCCTTTTCCCCTGGGATTCTCAATTTAGTTTTAAACACTTGGAAGCGTTGTGGTGCTCTAAGCTACCACAAAAGACACTCTTCTAATTAGAACTTTGTGTACCGGTAGAAGGGAATATTTGTAGCTCAGGGCTGACATGAGGGCTCCTTGGTGCTTTCTGAGCGTGGTTATTTTCTTGCAGATGTTTCACTACTCAACTAGGTAACATCATCAGTGCTGGAAGGGAGTGGGCTTTGCACTCTGTTCTAGCACTGACAATATTACCTAGTTTGCTAATGAAATATCTTTAAGAAAAACAATCAAGCTCAGAATGCACCAAGGACCCCACAGAGCTTTGTGTGTGTGTGTGTGTGTTTGTTTGTTTGTGTGTACATAAATAAATGGAACTTTCTGTCTATGTATGTACATATGTGTGTATATGTGTGTTGTCACTACATTATAATAGAGGCAAAGGATTTAAATTGCTGGTTTTGCTTAGGTAATCATCATTGTGGCATTGATTGATCGATTGGTTATAGGTTACCTGACTGTGAAAATGGGTGGTATATAAATTTAATAAACAAAATAAATTATATGCTATCAAGAAGTTTTCATCTCCTAACAAAGCAGAGTTTCTCCATGACAATTTATCCCTAAACCTGGTTTTTCAGATCTTCCAATAGTGCCCACATTGCCACTGTAACTACCGGTATGTCCACCATCTTGGCTTTTGTTCTTCCTCATCTTCTCTTTCCATCTTTCCTAGTTTTGGAGCCTCCTTCAGAAAGTCCAGTCTTTGCATCGCATGCTCGAAGTAGGATGTTTGAGTCATTAGTGCTTCAAATAAGAACTCAAATGAGTTGATTTGTTTAATGGTCCATTGGATTTTTTTTTTCATAGCTATCCTAGGTAGTCTCAGGAGTCTTTCCCCAAAACCAACATCATTGTGACAGGTGATCATTTCTGTATGACCAAACCACAATCTTTTGCTGTGCCCCATTTATGTTTTTCCAGACCTGTTCCGAATCCTTGTCTGATCATGTCTCTGGAGAGTTTGTGAAGATGCACCAGCTGCTGAATGACAGAGAGCTGAGTATAAAGCAAGCCTTAGAAAACCAGAGAGAAAAGAACTTGGCTCAGATGGAAGCCAATTTAAAGGAACTGGACTGGAAGATGGCCTCATGTTCAGAAACTCTGTGTTCCGTACAGGCCGGCCTTGAGTGCAAAGATCACATAAGTTTCCTTAAGGTAAGGAGGACCGTGGGCTGTGAGGTTTTCTTGGGAAGAAAAAAAAATTGCTGGGTGCATGGATTTGTACCAAACAATTGTCAGAAGAATAATTTGGGGTTCCAACTCAATCCGGGTTTGCAATGTAAATTATCGTAAATAAAAATGAGTTCCAGACAACTATGAGGAAAGAAGAAATATTTATTTCTAAAAGCAAAACAAGGGGCAGGCTGCAAAGAAATGGGGTACAGTGGCGAACGTTTATGGAGGGAACTTGTCCAGGATGTATCATGAAATTGGGATACATGTCCCCACTTCTCTCCACCTCCCCATGATGGTGAATAAAAAACCAGAAGACAACAAAAAGAAAACACAGCTCTGAATTAGAATAGAATAGAGCTGGAAGGGACCTTGGAGGTCTTCTAGTCCAGCCCCCTACTCAAGCAGGAGAGCCTATACCAATTCAGATAAGTGACTGTCTAGTCTCTTCTGGAAGTGTCTACGTACTGAGGTGTGTGTGTGTGCTTGTGAACATACAGTTCTGCTGGGAGATTTAATTTAATTAACTCTGTGTTTGCAGACATTTTCTTCTGATATGTGGATTAGGCCTGGGTAACTTATTTTGAGATTTGAGGAAGTTTGCTAGGTGGATTAACTTGGGGACACTGATTCTCAGACCGTTGTGGATTCTGTTAATATTTTAAGGGAAGACGGAAACAGTATAAAGAATAAAATATATTTGGATATAAATCTTCTCACATCAGTGTTTGTTCAATTAGTGTTTGTCACGACTGACAAAATGTCTCTGTTTTTATCTTCGTAAGCCACCCGAAATCACTGAGAGTGAGTTGGATGGCCAAATACATTTTCTTAAACAAATAAAATACAAGACTTGATTTTCTGTAACAATGGCTGATTCCATAGTGTTTGTTCACGTAAAAGTGAGATCGATCAGTACATGCGCTTTCATCACCTCAGATTGTCAGTGGCATATCAAGCACTGCGATTCTGCAACAGGCATGCCAAACACATGGCCCACAGGCCGGATGCGGCCCACACAGGCCAAGCTCACCCTGGCGCCTCAAGGGCAAAAGAAATCCTGATATGTCACGATACGGCCCACGATGCGATGGGGTTTGACACCCCTGCTCTACAGTCCTCAGTTTTTGTTTCTTCTTTCTGTGTGTAGTGATAGTATTTCACTGGGATTACTTTTTTTTGATAGTAAACGAGAGCAGGATCTATTGAGAGCAGAATCTGTTGTGTACCATTAAAATGCAGGACGCATTGACAGGAAAGTGGGTGATAACCCACTGACAGAATTATTTTGATGGTTCTCTCACTTTTCTTTCTTTCTTTTCTTCCTTCTCTCTCCCTCCTTCCCTCCCATAGGAGACAAAAGAGTTGGTAGAGAGGTAAGTGGTGTTTCTCTTTTTTTTTTTTTTTTTTTTAAATTCTTTTATTAAAACAATCAGCATTGGTGTTTCTCTTTTCTTATACAGGTAGTTGTTGAGTTACAGCCACAGTTAGGACCAAAATTTCCATTGATAAGGAAGGTGGTTGTTAAAATATTGTTAAAACCCCAGATTTTACAATCTTTTTTTTTTGCTGCGGTTGTTAAGTGAACCACTGCAGTTGTTAAGCAAATCCAGCCTCCCCCATTGAGTTTGCTTGCCCCAAGCCAGTTTGGAAGGACGCAAATGGCAGTCATGCGACCCCCAAACACGGCAACCCCCAAACACGGTAAATGCATGCTGGTTACCAAGCACCTGTACCTTGATCACGACCATGTGGATGCTACAACGGCTGTAAATGTGAGGACTGGTTGTAAATCACTCTTTTCAAGGGTCTCTCAATGAATGGCTGTTAAGTGGAAGATTACCTACACAATAAATGTATGAAAGGAAGAAAAGCATGAGCCAGCAGGGAGGGCTGACCCTACAGGCTACATCAGTTTGCCTGCAAAGACAAATAGGCATGGGGGAGGGCTTGCCAGCCGAGTAGAAAAAGGGCAGCTGGACTTCCTCTTCCACCTTTCAGAAGCTGCTGGATTTGCCAAAATGAGTAGGTGAAGCTCCTCCACGAATGGAAGTGAAGGTGGTTACTTGTTTACTTCCATTGAAAAGTTCTGCTACAATTATAAAGTTGGGTCCTCTTCCTTCTTGGGAGCATTGGCCAAAGGGTTTAATGAGTTCATTGTTCTTCTGGCCCTTTGGCCCCTACAGTACCCAAATCACTTCTAAAATCTCTGTAAAACTATAAAAGAAAAAGTCGAGATTTCCTTGAGTGAGTCTTCACTTTTGATGATGACCTGGCCATTTTCTTGGCAACGGTATGGCCATCACCTTCTCTTTCTGCTCAAGATCCCCATGCACAATTGGTGGGCCACTGTGTGACACAGAATGCTGGACTCGATGGGCTTTGGCCTGATTCAGCATGGCTCTTCTTATGTTCCTGGTTTTTGCAGCTTCCCTAGGAAGTATTAATCAGATCTGAACCTACTTAACTTTTTTGGAAATCATCCTATGTTGGCTTTTTTCTGTTCTATGCTGTGATTATTAAAAAATGTAAGAAGAGAATCAATTTGTTAGAAATGTCTACTGGAATGTCAAGTCATGTCCAATCTTTTCTTTGTTCTTTTTTAATTTTGTTATAAATAAAAAACTTTTTAAAAAATGCATGGATGCTTCTAATAAAACCTGATTTATGGAGCAGAAGGCAGATCCAGGTGTAATTTCTTCCAATTCTAATCCTCCCATTTGCAGCCAATATTTTTCATGCTGTTTTTTCTTACTGCATAAAATCCACTAAATAGGTAAAAGAAAAAAAGGCAATATCATTTTTTTTACCAGTATTACTTAAGTATTTCTCTGTAGAAGGACCCAGATGTGAATCCTCTAGGTTTGATAGAATTGAGGCAGGTTATTCTAAAGTGGTTGACTCTTGGGATGCTGTTCTTCTACAGGGTCCGTAAGGAACAAGGAGCTCATGATGAACCCATCCTCACGCCCTCCCATCCAACCACAGGCCCCCAGACCCATCTGTTAACCCAGGCCTGTCCAACATCACACATGATGCAAGAATTAAAAGAGATGATGGAAACACTGCTAAAAAGGATGGAGGGAATGGATAAAAAGTTGGAGGAATTGGGCATAAGGCTGGAGAGAAATTTCAAAGATGTAGAACAGAAGTTGGAGGAATGGTGCAAAGATATAAAACAGAAGCTGGAGGACCAAGGCAGAGATCTAGAGAGAAAGTGGGAAGAACATCGCAGAGCTGTGACCGCACACCTAGGCCAAATTAAGAAAGCAATGCAAACACAATAAGAGAATGAGGGATGAAATGGGGAAAAATCTCAAAGAGATCAGGGAGAGTGGAAAAGAGGATGGAAGAGGTGGAGAGTCACATGGAGGGGCAGATAACAGAGATGAAAAGTGGCTCAGGACCAATCCACTATGATGCAATATTGGCAAATGGCGTCTGCAATCAGATTTAGAGGATGGAACGTACCCAAAGCAGCTACCCCCTCTCGGTGTGGGATCTGGAGCTCTGAGCTCAGAGTGCCACATTGCAATGAACAGCCTGGTGAAAATGTGTCAACAAGTTTTGGTTTACCTCATCACCCTTTAATGCTCATCACCCTTTAATGCTGTAGTAGGGCATTGCATGCCAAAACAACTAGGCACAAGGACTGTGGTTTCCCCCATGCCGTCACTCTGCTAAACAACTAATTCCCACAACGCTGTTTTATTCCCCTGGGATGTCAAACCACCTGGTAGGGCTATATTACTATTATCCTTCTCAGCTTTCCTATTATCTATTCCTTTAACATCTTATGACTATAACTTTGTTGTTTGCATGTTATGATTGCTTTTACGTAATATCCTATTATGATTTATGGTGATTGTTTATTTAGTATTATATGACAATCACTGAGTGTTGTATATTATGATTTATGATGATTGCATTTTATGATTATGATCATGATCTATCACTTGTTGCTTGTATGTACACTGAGAGCTTATGCACCAGAGACAACTTCCTTATGTTTCCAATCACACTTGACCAATAAAGAATTCTATTCCGTTCCATTCCATTTCATGTTCCTGTCAGAATCCATTTATATTTCATTTCTAGTTATCGACTATGGAAAACCCCATTTCTGCCCTCTCTGGATTCTGTCATACTACGAAGGGGAAGGGGAATGAGCAAAGCTTATGGCTCTCACTTCCTTCATTTAAACTTCAAATGGACTGAATGTGGATCTCACCAAGAGGATTGACCATAACAATATGGCCATCAGCTTTCATCTACTACTCTCTGAAGTCTCCCTTCCGCCAGCCGTGAGGAAAAGGGGGTGGAAATGTAATGCCTGGGATTGTTGCTGGAAGGACGGAAGGACGGTGGGGTGGGGGCTGCTTGGGAACACTTAAAATCTTGAATGGTAGGGGTTGGGCCTCAGGTCCTGTCTAGAACTCCTGCAACCATCTTCTCTTAATAAAGATGCCTGTTGGAAGAATTATTCCAAGAGTTCTGTCTTCTTAAGATGCAAAGTGGGGGTGGGTCCTTACAATTCCATTCCATTTTCCATTCCGTTCCATCTTCCATTCCATTCTACTCCATTCTATTCTATTTTATTCTAAATAAAGAATTCTTAATAAAGAATTATATTAAAGAAGCAAAAGCTGGACTTTAAGGAACCAGGATAGAAAGCTTATTGACTCTTTTGAACTTTGGAGTTGGAGAAGATTCCTGAAAATACAAAGATATGGGTCATCTAACAAACTAACTCAGAGTTCTCACCCAAAACAGTGACCAGCTTGAATTGTCATATTTTGGACACATTATACAAAGACCCGGATTTCTTGAGAAGTCTACAGTCCTTGCAAAGGTGGAAGAGGAAAAAAAAATAATATCCAACTGCAAAATAGATGGATCTGATTACAGTGGCAATGGGAATATTATTGGAATACCCGAAGGTATTACCTTCTTCAGAAGGTGATCTGAGGAATACCTACGGTATCTATGTGGCTGCTGAGAGTTGACAGCAATTTGATGTCACTTAACAGCAGCTGCAAAATGTTGGATCAGAGACCAGAATGGAAAGAAATACGAAAAAAATGTATATACTTTGTGCCATGAAGCCCATTTTTTTGCATACTCAGTTTGGAGAGAGGGGTATATATTTTGCTTTACCTGTGTGTTCTGAATAGCTGTATAGAAATTTCCTCTATCCCCCCCCCACTTTGCTTGTATCAGAATATCTTGACAAAAAGTGGCAGTGGGACTTCAAAATCCCTACCCCAGTCTTGCAGTTGAATTATCCAACCTGATTTCTCCCTGTGTCTGCCATTCTCACTCATCTTGGAAATATTTCTGTTTGTACCAATAAATGCCTTGGTTTTCCATGCATGCTCCAGTAGTCTTCTGACAAACTCCCCAATGTCACCTTAGGGAAAATTAAGATCCATCTATCTATTTTTTTCATATCCTCAGCCATTATATTTAGAATATTGCTTTTGCTAGGCAAGTCACTGTATTCCTATTTAATGCATTTCTCCACTTACCTGCAATGCTCAATGTTCAAATGACACCTTTCAGCACCCATAAACAATGGCTGCATGGGAACCGAGAACTGGTTAGGCTCCTAAATCTGGAACAGCCGTGGTGGCGCAGTTGTTAGAATGCAGTATTGCAGGCTAATTCTGCTGACTGCCAGCCAGCTGCCTGCAGTTCAGTTCTGACCGGCTCAAGGTTGACTCAGTCTTCCGTCCTTTGGAGGTCAGTAAAAATTGTTGGGGTCAATATGCTGACTCTTTAAACTGCTTAGAGAGGGCTGTAAAGCACTGTGAAGCGGCATATAAGTCTAAGTTCTATTGCTATTGCTATCTCTATTTGATGTGGACATGTGCTGGATCAGTTGGCATTCAACTTTCAATGATTGCAGTTATTCCCAATCTCTTCTTCAAATTAAACTATTTATTGCTCAGTGTAAGCTGTCAGCCAAATCCCAGTCCCACCTGGAACTTCTTTTTAGAGTGGATCTATAGCAGGGGTGTCAAACTGCCGGCCCGCAGGCCAGAGGCATCACAATGAAATCACGCCCACCCCATTGCCAGCAATGGGGAAAAAGCTCCGATACGTCGCACAACGTCATGTGACATGGCGAGTTTGACATGTCTGACCTATAGGAAGAGGATCAAGATGGTATTATTAGTGCAGTGTTTCTCAACCTTAGTAATTCTAAGAGCGTGGACTTCAACGAGAATTCCTCAGTCAGCATGTTTAATCTCAATCTTAAGAGTTGTCAAGATCGAGAAATATTTATGCTTGTCATTTTCCTCCTGGTGCCCTCCTTTTGAGGTTGTTGGTTTTCAGACGAGGTTGGCTGATTCTTTTTTTTTAAAGAAACATTTGTAAATCACCCAATTCCCAACATCTATAGACTGCTTCTAAGTAAAAACAAGGAAAAGTGCAATAACAGACAGATATGAAAAAGATGGCAAGAATAAAAAAAAGCTCTGAAGAGGAATGAAATAGAAATGAAAGCCACATAATCCAAAGGGAACATAATTATTCCTTGCCAAAACCTGGGTCAAGGGCCAGGTCTTCGTGGCCATCCTAAATCACAGCGGAGTGGGAATGTCAGAACCCATATTATTAAAGAGGCTCTTTCTAATTCTATTCCTTCTCTTATTCTTGGTTCTGTCATACTCCTGGAAGGGAGGGGAGAAGACCCAACAAACATCGCTACAAGCCTGAGACAGACTGGCAGTATCAGCTCTTTCCCATAATGGACTTAACACCGGGGGATTGGCCCATTTGAACTGACCGGATGAACTATTGGGGAGGGGTTTGCTTGGGACTCCTTTAACCTATTGATCTGAATGGGAAATCCTCAGATCCTGTCTATTATGCATGCGATCAGCTTCTCCTAATAAAAGTTCCTTTTGGAAGAGACTGCTTCCATGATTTCTGCTCTCTTGGGATGAGGTGTTGAAGTGGCCCCTGATACCTGAATCTTGGGCCCCATCCACTGATTGTGTTCAACAGACCCTCAACTGCCATCGGTCAAGGATATTTTTTTTAATGGTATTACAGCATATTATTTATTTACTTAATTTAATTTATATGCCGCCCTTCTCCCAAGACTCAGGGCGGCTCACAACAACCACACATTAAATCACTGGCAGGTTTTTTTTTTATTATTCTTTTGGTCAAGGATATTTTAATCTGGATTCCTACCTGACCAAAAGATCCTGGCTAACTCCTCATGGATTCTAAGGTGGTTTGGCCCTCGGTTACCATGAAATCAATCTGGATTTATTTGCATCAATCTGGATTGATTTGCATCTGCATCAAATTTGTTGTCTGAGCAACAAGCATCAAACAAGCATTCGCTGTCCAATCTTGAAATCAGTTTGGTTTAGAACTCTTTATTAATTACAACCTCGGAAACAAATGAACCAAAAACCAGAATTTGAGCAGGACAACAGTCAAGAGATATTTACAAGCCGTAGATTCAGAGCAAATGAATGCCAGTCACAATGGTGTCACTTCTTTAGTGAATGGGGAAGAAAGGCAGAGTTTCAGTCATGGACGGGCTCTGGTGTCCAAGGGAGGGATGACATGCTGGATCAGCTGGTTAGCGGTCTGCTCTTCTTCAGAGGCTCCCATGCGACTGCGGGCTTTGATCAGCCAGTCCCACAGTATTCCCAGTCCCACCAGGAACATGGCGCCAGGGATCAGCAAGACGATCCGATAAAGAAATAAAGGCTCTAGTAGTGGAAAAAAAGCGTCAGGGAAGGAGAAATCTTCTCAGCCATAATTTGTGACAATTCAGATTTCTGAGTACATAGCAAGATGCAAAATTATTATTAATTTGACTTCTATGCCGCCCTATTCCGGAGAACTCAGGGCGGCTCACAACATAATAGAAATCAACATTTAAAAATACACACATATATATATAAAACCCCCTTAATTTAAAAAAAAACCAATCATTCAACATACACACAGACATATACTGGCTTGGGGCAAGATGTTAACTGCCCCAGGCCTGCCGGCAGAGGTGTGTTTTAAGTAATTTACGAAAGGCGGAGAGGGTGGGGGCGACACGGATCTCCGGGGGAAGTTGGTTCCAGAGGGCCAGGGCCGCAACAGAGAAGGCTCTTCCCCTAGGCCCCGCCAGGCGACACTGTCTGGCTGACGGGACCTGGCGAAGGACGACTCTGTGGGCCCTAACCGGCCGCTGGGATTCATGGGGCAGCATTATTCTATAAAGCTGAATTATCTCCCCCCCCTCTTCAGAATAATCTCTGTGAGTGGGAGTTAAGTGTGCTTTACTGGGTATGTTTGAGGATATAGATACTTAGGATCATGCTGTGGATGCCACATTTCCCTGCACACTGGATATATTGGTTATGTGTTTCCAGAAAAGGAATCCTGCAGATCAGGAAGCAAAGGCATTTAAGATTTAAGGAAGTACAATATTGCGGGCCCAACTGGGAAAAGAAAGCTCAGGACCATAATAGTTGGAAACATGCAGAAGAGGCCTTTACCCTACAGTGGATAGACAATGGCTACAATGATGATTATGATGACAGCATAACAGAGTAGGAAGGGACTTTGGAGGTCTTCTAGTCCAACCCCCTGCCCAAGCAGGAGTCCCTATACCATTCTTGGCAGCTTGCAGAGTCCCATGGTCGTGCGACTATAATTTATGATGTTTTTGCTGGTTTCCAACACAAAATGCTCTATAGCAGGGGTTCTCAACCTTGGCAACTTTAAGACTTGTGGACTTCAACTCCCAGAATTCCTCAGCCAGCTTTGCTGGCTGAGGAATTCTGGGAGTTGAAGTCCACAAGTCTTAAAGTTGCCAAGGTTGAGAACCCCTGCTCTATAGTGAACAATGGCTTTACTTAATGACTGCCACAACAAAGGTTGTAAAATTGGGACTGGTCATGGGATGATCTGCTGTGTGACCATCATGACTTATGGCTGTAATTACTAGTAGTAATTCAAAGAGTACCTGTATTGCTGAAAAATTATAAGTAGTAGTCAGAATAGCAGAGTTTCCTGGGATGGTGCTCACAACAAGCTACTTGGTGCAGTGGTGGACAGAGAAAGATTGAAATTGTAATAGGAGATGATGTATATAGTTTATGGGTTGACATCTGGTGTGATTTGAGATAGATGTCGGGGTTGCTAATATGCCACTGCCTCCGCTGGCAACATAAAGAGTACAGGAGATGAGGAAATGAGATTGGTTGCGAACGATGTTATCAGTCTTTCTTCTACACGATATGTGGTCAGGGGATTCTTTCGTAGCAGTTACTTTACATGTGAAGGAAGTCTTTGGTAAATGTCTGTGGAGATTCTCAGTCATCCAGATCATGGTTGTTCCAAAGGTTCTTTTTCAAAAAGCAACCGGACATTGTTTTTACCTTGAAGACTGTGAGCCTTCAAGAGTCAGAACTGAAGAAGCTTCTTGGATGAGAAGCAATACATCTTCAGGGAAAAACAAAGTCCAGTTATGTTTTGGAAAAAAAAAACACCTTTGGTAATATCTTTTGGTGAATTCCTGGATAGGTTTAAGTCTAGATGGGGTTTTTTTCTTTGTGGTTTGGTTAGAGTCCCAGGTTTCTAAGCATTCTCTTGCATTTTTCAATCTGGCTAAACCTAGATTTAAAATGTTACTTAAATTTATATGTAAAATATAAATTTAAGTGTGTTCGGAGACTACAATTAGTAGTATAAATTAGTAGTATAAATCTAAGAGTGTTCGGAGACTACAATTAGTGCAAAATGCAGCTGCGCGAGCGGTTGTGGGCCTGCCTCGTCGGGCCCACATTTCGTCAACTCTCCGCATGCTGCACTGGCTGCCTATTGGTCTCCGAGCACAATTCAAAGTGTTAGTTATCACTTATAAAGCCCTTTATGGCATTGGACCAGGATACTTACGGGACCGTCTTCTGCCACATACTTCCCTTCGACCGGTGAGAGCGCACAGGGTCGGCCTCCTCCGGGTCCCGTCAGGGAAACAATGCCATCTGGTGGGTCCTAGGGGGAGGGCCTTCTCTGTTGTGGCGCCCACCCTCTGGAACCAACTGCCCCTGAAGTCTGCATTTCCCCCACTCTCCCGGCCTTCCGGAAGAATCTAAAAACTTATCTATGCCGGCAGGCCTGGGGATGACTGTGATTGCGTGTGAATTATGAATGTGTTCGGGGGGGGGGTTTAAACGTTTTGTAGATTGCTTTTTGATTTTAAACTCTGTGATGTTCTTTTGTTTATGTTGTTAGCCGCTCCGAGTCCTTTGGAGAGGAGCGGCATAAAAAATTAATTAAAATAAAAAATAAATAAATAAATAAAATAAAATGTTGATGGTTTCCTAACCCTGTTGAAATATGCTCTGCCCCAAGATTGTTGGTGGGAAATGAAATTACTGAGCTGGCACTGGGTCTTTTGACTATTCGTTGGGGCTCTTGGATCCCCAGAGGTGTCCTATGTAGTGGTGTCCACAGTCTTTGTATTGTGTTTTTGTACAGAACTTCAGTGCTGTCTTCTTTAGGTACTGCTATGGGTTTGAACAAAACGTTTTGTGTGGAATAACCTGTTGGTGGAGTCTGACATATTTTTGATGTAAAGGAGGGTATACTTTTGGGAAATTGTTGTGTCATATTCAGTTGGGTGGACTTTTTCTTGAAGTTGTATGGGTATTTGTCTTGCAAGAAGTTTCTGTTTTTCAAAGCGTGTTGCAGTTTGTTGTGGCTTGACTGATTGGAGTCTTTATGCAACTTTGTGTCCTATGGCTGCTGAGGAATTAGTTTGCAAGAGTTGCCTTTTCATACTTGTATTAGTAATAAACTATGGTTATCTCCGCTGATAGAGATATGGGCTAGATTTGGACTAGATGACCTCCAAGGTTCCTTCCAACTGTCTTATTCTGTTTCTATTTCAGATAGCTTGCTATTTTTTTCTTTTGTGAATTTGATTCCATGAAATGTATGGTTGATTAGATAATGCATGATTTCTACTGTAATTATTCTTTTCTCTTGGGTAAGGGTCATCTACATATATTATTCATATTTAAGACTGTAAACAGAAGAACTATAATTTAAATCATTGCTTCTGAGCCTTGAGATGGAGGATCCCATTGGAGTACCGTTTTAATTTTTTTTTTCCAGATTTGGCTATGAAATTGAAAGTATGTGGAGAGGTAGACATCAATAGGTTTCATAAGTCTGAGTATTTTAATTTTAGTGTACTCAGGTTGGGTGAGCTGTGAAGTAGTGTTGTAATTTTTTTTAGTTTCATTCACACAACATGAGTAACCTGGTTCTTGAATCAACCCATTTGGAGATTCCAAACAATACATGGAACCACAAATTCATCAAAGGGCTGGGTTGGCATAATATGCTAAGTTACAACACCTTATCCTCCAAAATCAGCATGAACCAAGCCTAGCACTTGGATAAATGTGGTCATGTTAATGGATACAGTCAACAATCACTGGTCAAAGGTCACTGAGAGAATTTCATAGCTTATCACTTCTCAGTCCTAACTAAAGCAAAAGTCCTAAGTAAAGCATTCCACAAGCACTAAACTGTATCTATACCAGGGGTTCTCAACCTTGGCAACTTTAAGACTTGTGGACTTCAACTCCAAGAATTCCTGGCTGAGGAATTCTGGGAGTTGAAGTCCACAAGTCTTAAAGTTGCCAAGGTTGAGAACCCCTGATCTATACAGTACCCTGATTAAAAAAAAACCAGTCATAAATTTTTCTAACAATTGCCATCTTCCTTCCCCCAGAGACTCTTACCCACATACGTCATCAAGACCCTTCCCTGGCAGGTCCGGTTTATCCCAGAGAGGACCTGATACTCTCCTTCCAGCTCCTTCTTCATATGCATGACGATAAGGCCCATCTGGTGGAGGACAAGATGCTCCTTCAGGCCCAGGTTGAAGTAGTAACAGCGCCCTCTGTTGGCAATCAAGACCCACTCACATTGGGATGAGGTGAGGTTCACTCGGCACAGGACTACGTAACTGTTAGAGCGGGGAATGGGGATGAAGGC
Source organism: Bothrops alternatus (assembly GCA_034064705.1). Taxonomy (NCBI): domain Eukaryota; kingdom Metazoa; phylum Chordata; class Lepidosauria; order Squamata; family Viperidae; genus Bothrops; species Bothrops alternatus. Next base: position 8,382,595 of record JARGCV010000174.1, on the reverse strand, counting down.
TTTGGCGTAACGAGGAATGTACTGGTGGATGATGGGGCACACGCTTGATGCTGGTGAGAAGAAATGAGACGGGCATCGTAGTTATGGACTGATACATACGTTACCTTTCATCCTAAATAGTTTAGACAGGTAAACTAGAGACTACTCTCATTGTCATGGCATTTAAGTGGATGAAATGGTACATGCCATAATTTTTGAACCAAGGTACAGTACCTCAAAGGGGCTAACTTATAGAATGTGCCTCAAAATCTGGGACCCATGACTCCTGAGGGAATGAAATTTGGGGAAGTTGTGGTTGCTTCAGTGTGACTGGCTGCTGCTGTGTTGCTATTGCAGTCACAACGGTTTTCAATTTCACTGTTTGGAGACACATTTTCCCAACTAGTCTTGCAGTCCCTCACTCCCTCCCCCACCTAGCAATAGACACTTACCTGCCTGCCTCCATGTATTCTTCCCAACCTGTCCCATTCCTCACATATCTTCCCTGACTAAATGGCACCAGTCACACGCCTCCTTCCCACTTGGTGCCCCTCCTGCATGTCTTCCCCAACACGTGACACTCTTTGGTGCACCCTAGCCAACTCACACAGCACCTCTCGCCCCCTCAGCACACTTCCTGACCTACGTTGTCTACCCATGTGCCCTCCCTGACCTGCGCAAGATCTCTGGAGCACAGCCACAGGCCCTTCCCAACTCTAACTGCACCCCTGTGCATGAGCACTCCCTTGTTCTATACCCACCTAGCAGCAGTCATTTACCTGCCTTGGACTTGCAACGTGTTTATTTATTTATTTATTTATTTATTTATTTATTTATTTATTTATTTATTTATTTATTTATTTATTTATTTATTTATTTTATTTTATTTTATTTTATTTTATTTTATTTGGGTTTGTATGCCGCTCCTCTCCAGGGGACTCGGAGCGGCTAACAACATATACATAACAAAAAATACAATATAAAAAACCCAAACAGAATATCTAAAAACCAATAAATACACATTCAATACATCAATCAACCACAATCATCCCCAGGCTTGCTGGCAAAGATGAGTCTTTAGGTTTTTCCGGAAGGCCAGGAGAGTTGGAGAAACGCGGACTTCAGGAGGCAGTTGGTTCCAGAGGGTGGGCGCCACAACAGAGAAAGCCCTCCCCCTAGGGCCCGCCAGACGACATTGTTTTGCTGACGGGACCCGGAGGAGGCCAACCCTGTGCGCTCTCACCGGTCGTAGAGAAGTATGTGGCAGAAGACGGTCCCGTAAGTATCCTGGTCCCATGCCATGAAGGGCTTTATAGGTAATAACCAACACCTTGAATTGGGCTCGGAGACCAATAGGCAACCAATGCAGCATGCGGAGAGTTGATGAAATGTGGGCACAGCGAGGAAGGCCCACAACTGCTCGCGCAGCTGCATTTTGCACTAATTGTAGTCTCTGAACACTCTTCAAGGGTAGCCCCATGTAGAGAGCGTTGCAGTAGTCGATCCTCGAGGTGACAAGGGCATGTGTGACTGTCAGGAGCGACTCCCGATCCAAGTAAGGACGCAAGTGGTGCACCAGGCGAACCTGGGCAAATGCCCCCCTCGCCACTGCCGACAAATGATGATCCAATGTCAGCTGTGGATCAAGGAGGACACCCAAGTTGCGAACCTTCTCTGAGGGGTTTATAGATTCACCCCCCAGGATAATGGAAGGACAGATAGAAGTGTCCTTGGGAGGCATCACCCACAGCCACTCTGTCTTATCGGGGTTGAGCCTTAATCTGTTAACACCCATCCAAACCCTCACAGCCTCCAGACACTGGCACATCACCTCAACCACTACACTGATATGGCCAGGAGTGGAAATGTACAGCTGAGTATCATCAGCGTACTGATGGTATCTCACTCCGTGGCGGTGGATGATCTCACTTTCACAACTTCCTGCTGTCTTCCCCACTGACTTTCTCCCTGCAATGCCTTTGAATCTTATCTAGTCTCACCCAGCTGCAAACTGTTCAGTTGAGAAGATACCGTACCTGTGTACAGCCTTGACCAGTAAAGCAGCTAATTGAACTTTTCAATTGTAGGTCTGGTTCTTTAGCCCTGACAATTACTTCTGAAAACACTTCCTGTTTTCTACTTTCTAATTTTTTCAAACACTTGTCAATACATTGGGGCATGTGACATGCAAATTATTTTGACTCCTGAATATTCTTGTCACAGCCCTTTTTAGTGTTTTTTTTAAAATCAACTTTTCAGGCTAACCCACAATGCTGGGATTGTTTGGGGGTGGGGTAGGATGTCTCCCATTCAAATACTAATCAGCTCCAATCTAGTTACTCATCAGACAAGTTAGTTAGATGCTCTATTTAGCTGGGAGAGTGTGCCATATATTTGCCTATAAACTCAGCATAAAAATACGCTGTCTGTAAAAGATCTGCTAAGAAGTAAATACAGATATAAACAGATAATATACACACTTATACTTGCCATATATATAAAGCAGTGTTTTAACTAGCAGGGGGAATTTTGAGAGTTGAGGTCCATATATCTTAAAGTTACTATAAGATTGAGAAAGACTGATATAAAATGTTGCCAATAGTGGGTCTATTGCAACTGACATTAAATATGAAGTCTATCCAAATTTGATATTGTTAAGTTCCTGCTTCTGGTGGTCCATTATTTTTAACTTTTCTACCTTTTTAAATCTTTTTTAAAAATCTTTTCTAATGTGGCAATTGAAGAGGTCTTGTTAATGCACATCTCAATTTTTAAGTTACCTAAATGTTTCCAATATTGGATCATTACTATTTTAGCTGCTAAATGGAAGTAGACAATACACTCCTTATTTAAGCTTGAGATTTAATCCCATAAATAGGAGAACAATAGTAAGACTGTATTCATTTCTTCATTTAGAAATAATGTTCATCGCCCATGGAATTTTATAGGTAGCGCTTGACTTATAAACTTAATGGAGTTGGCCCCTTATGGTCATAAGTCATGAGAGTTGTAAAACAGATAACCCATGTGATCCACCTGTTCGATCATAAAGCATCCATGGCAGTCATTAAGGAAACCAATTGTTTGTTATGGGCTGGTGTTGCCAAAACCAGAAGTAAATGCAAAAACGTCATAAAATGTGGTCACATCAGTGTGGGACACTGCAACTGGTTGAAATTATGGGCCGCTTGCCAAGTGTCCAAAATGCAGTCACATGACTCTGGGGAACTTGGAACTTCAGAACCAGGTTGTTATCACCCTGGGAAGTCCATCCTAACTTTGAATAGTCCTAAGTGATTGGTCATAAATTAAGGAGTAACTGTATATCACAAAGTATAAACTTTATCACATGACCATCACAAATGAAAGAAAGAGCCATTTTTGGATGACCTCTCCAATATTTGGAAGAATAATTATAATGTATGTGTGTGTATGTCTATGTACATGAATATTTACAATAAATATATATGTATTTAAGGTGTGTGCTTATACACACACATACACAATGTATATGCATACATGTGTATATATACACAGATGCACACACATATATATACACATACACACATACATATCAATGCATATGCGTCTTCTTTTATCCCATGTTACAGAAAACAAATTTAGATCTACAACATTTCTATTACTATCAGGGCTTAAAAACAGACTATATCAGCAAAGGCCATAGATCAGTCGAAGACCTGTTAATATCGGACCCGGATACTTACAGGACCGCTTACTGCTAGCAAATACCTCCCGCCGTCCGGTATGTTCCCACAGAGAGGGCCTCCTCAGGGTGCCATCGGCCAGACAATGTCAACTGGCGACCCCCAGGGGGAGAGCCTTCTCTGTGGGAGCTCCCACGCTATGGAACGAGCTCCCCCCCGAACTCCGTACGATGACGGACTTACGCACCTTCCGTTGGGAACTGAAAACTTTCCTTTTTCAACAGGCCGGCCTGGCATAGAAGCTCCGGCTCCAACCGGGTGAAAATGTTTTAGGGGGATTGTGTAATTTTTAGGATTTTAGGATTCGCACATATTGGGTTTTATATGGGATTTTATGGCCTAATTTGTTTAATTTATTTTTAAATATTTTAATTTTGTACATTTATATGTTTTTTTTAAATTTTAAGGCTGTACACCGCCCCGAGTCCTTCGGGAGAGGGGCGGTATAGAAATTTAATATAATAATAATAATAATAATAATAATAATAATAATAATAATAGTAGTAGTAGTAGTAGTAGCTAAACTGGGTTTCCTTGTTTTGAGGTAGCATATCTTAGAAAACCAGTTGTGAAGAGTCAAGCAATGACGGAAAGGAGTTATAATTAGTTGCAGTTGTGAGAAGGAAGATGTTGTAGGCAGCACATGAACCCCATCCAAGTCTCTCTTTGGGTTTGAGACTCTTAGTTGTTCCTGCAGTGAGAAATTGTATATTTACAGGTCTAGGGGATCACCCATGATTTTGGAGTATGTGTGTGTGTGTAAACAACCCCAATTATACGGGACCAAAGAATGAAAATCTCCCTTATTTTATGTGTGTTGAACACATATCAAAGGAGAGAAGGCTTTGATCATGCAGTTGTAGCCTTCACCTTGGTTTCATCTCTCCATTCCTGGGTATTCCTGGGGGCAGGAAAAGGGTCACAACTTTTGGGAACATCTCTAAGGGCCTTCAGCTCATTCCTCAGGCTTCTTTACTTATCTTACCTGATGAGCAGGGTAGAAATGGGAAGGATGGATAAATAAATAAATAAAGTAATAAATACCAGGTAGTTTTTCACTCATTGGCCCAGCTCCAACCTCTGTGATCCATCTCCCCCAAAGGCCCCCCAGGATGAGGATCAAGGCGGAGGTGCCCAGTCTCTTCCCTTCTTGGGGTGGGCTGCTGAAGGCCCACATCCCAACCACCATCTTGGCAGTTCCTCGGGTTTTGAAAAGGTTCCACCTTGATGTCATAGTGGAACCCAGGAAGAGCTGATGGCTGGGGAGATTCAGGCCATTCCCACAGCTCTGCGCACCTCCCACCTCAGCTGCGAAATAATATAGATCAGCTTTGCCAGCCCCTGATCTGGTTCCAAGGATAAATTAAGGTATCAGGATGGGAGGAAAGGGATGGTTATCCTCAAGCTAGAAATACAGGTTCAGGTGCTGACAATGGGAATTAAAATCAGTTGAATTCAACCCTTAAAAGAGTCTTTTGCTATGAAGAACAGTTAACCTCTACAACTCATATAACAAGACAGAACAGCAAGGCAGTTGTCTGAGAGATTTTAGGGAACGGCTGCTAGACTGAGGTACAGCTTTGAAAAATAATAATTGCTTTTTTAAAATAAGCAGTTATTGCTCCAGAGAGCTATAACTTCTTTGAACCCCCTTAAGGATTTTTTGCATGAAGCAGAAAAAAAAAGCAGAAAACATTTTTGCTTTCGATATGAGACAGGATAGATTATAGAAAGAAAAGAGGGGTAAATTTATAATTGGATTTATAGCAGGGGTTCTCAACCTTGGCAACTTTAAGACTTGTGGACTTCAACTCCCAGAATTCCTCAGCCAGCAAAGCTGGCTGAGGAATTCTGGGAATTGAAGTCCACAAGTCTTAAAGTTGCCAAGGTTGAGAACCCCTGATTTATAGCTGCTGAAAAGAAGATCAAAACCCACTTCTTTGTAATTTTTCCAATTTTTCTTTTACGGTACCATTATTATTATTTTTCTTGGGTTTTTTTAGCTCTTTCTTGGATGTCTCTCTTTTTCTTTTTTTTCTTACTTATTCTCTATTAGTTTGTATTAGTATTTTGTTATTGTTGCTGTTAGTTAGAAAATCGTGTCCAACCCATCGTGACCCCATGGACAACGTTCCTCCAGGTCTTCCTGTCCTCTATCATCATTTAAGCTCATGCCTACTGCTTCAGTGACTCCATCCAGCCACCTCATTCTCTGTCGTCCCCTTCTTCTATTGCCCTCAATCTTTCCCAGCATCAGGCTCTTCTCCAGTGAGTCCTTCCTTCTCATTAGGTGGCCAAAGTATTTGAGTTTCAACTTCAGGATCTGGCCTTCTAAAGAGCAGTCAGGGTTGATCTCCTCTAGGACTGACCGGTTTGATCGCCTTGCAGTCCAGGGGACTCTCAGGAGTCTTCTCCAGCACTATAGTTCAAAGGCCTCAATTTTTTGGCGCTCAACCTTTTGTATGGTCCAACTTTCACAGCCATACATTGCAACTAGGAAAACCATGGCCTTGACTAAACACAATTTGGTTGGCAGGGTGATGTCTCTGCTTTTTAGTATGCTATCTAGATTTGCCATAGCTTTCCTCCCCAGGAGCAAGCATCTTTTAATTTCTTGGCTGCAGTCCCCACCTGCAGGGATCTTAGAAGCCAGGAAGATAAAATCTGTCACTACCTCCATTTCTTCCCCATCTATTTGCCAGGAATTGAGAGGGCCGGATGCCATGATCTTGGTTTTCTTTTTTTTTTTTTTACTTTTAAAAAGAGTTTATTTTAAATTCTGTTTTTATTCCACATTTTTCCAGGTAGATTAATAAATCTGGCAGCTGATTTCTGAAAGATGGTTGTTTGAATTTCTTTTTTTTTTTTAAATGTTTTTATTAAATTTTACAAAAAATTTTTACATAGAAAAAAAAAGAGATAATAACTCAATTGATAACAATCATATAACACATTTACCAAACCCTCCAAATAACTGCTCGGTACCCCCCCCCCACCACATCCACCTACACCTAAACTTCCCCCTCCTCTTACCATCTGCTACATACTTTCTCCTTTCTCTACATCTCCCCTCCACCCACCTCTATCCCCTATCTTCACCCTCTTACCCTCTTCCTACATACCTCAACCTTCACTCCTCCTTCCTCTTTCCTCCAATGTGGTGCCCAGAGGCCACCCGAGCAATCCTTTAATACCTAAAAACATAATCTCATATCACCCCCAAATGCAGTTGAGAAAACATAATATAACATTTATTAACTCCCTCCCTCCTCCCCCCCCCCCGGCTTCCCAAAGTGAATACAGAGTAAGAACGCAAGAAACCCCACTAAACTACTCTTTTATAACTATTTAACTATATATCGAATATAATTCCTTCAATTGGTATTTCTTTTGTATATAGTCTATCCATTTTCTCCACTCCATCATAAATTCTTCATTTGAGTGGTTCTTCAGATATGCAGATATTTTAGCCATTTCCACCAAGTTTGCAACTTTTAACGTCCATTCTTCAATAGATGGTATTTCAGATGTCTTCCAATATTGTCCCACCAGCAATCTTGCTGCCGTAGTCAAATTCAAAATCATCTTAGTCTCTATGGTTGTACAATCTTTTGTGATGCCCAACAAAAACAACTGTGGTGAAAATTCAATACGTTTTTTCAATATATTTTGAAGGATCCACCATATTTTTATCCAGAAAGCCTTAATTTTTTTACAAGTCCACCAAATGTGAAAATAAGTAGCGTCCATCGAGTCACATCTCCAACACTTGGGTTGCATATCTGGATACATAAGTGATAATTTTTTTGGGTCTAAATGCCATCTATAAAACATTTTATAAAAATTTTCTCTTAAGTGCTGTGCTTGTGTAAATTTTACATTTTTCACCCATATCCTTTTCCAAGTTTCCATCATAATTGGATGTCCAAAATTACATTCCCACTTAATCATACAATCTTTAACTAATTCATTTCCAGAGTCAATTTCAATTAATACATCATATACTCTTTTAATGTGCATAGTTCTTTGATCTCTAACTTGTTTAATTAGTTTTTCATCCTTTAAAGAAAAACCCATGGGTTTTTCTTTAAAGGATGGATCTTGGTTTTCTTAATGTTGAGTTTCAAGCCAACTTTTTAACCTTTGCTTTTAACACTGTTAATAAAATTATACGTAATAAATAAATAAAACCACTGCCCTGAGTTATTCTTTTTCTACTTCTAGCCTCTTTCGTTGGGTTACGAAAGTGGTAAATTTGTGCTTCAACTATAGACATTGTTTGAGCAGCAAAAGCTTAGTAATCAGGAAGTTTGTAAAGTACATAAGCTAAAAAACAAGTTTGTTGATTTTTTTTCTAATAAGAAACTGCCTGGAGAAACCCAGGGAAGACAAACACAATTGCTGGTCTGTACCATTTCTCAAAAGAATCACCCAGTAGAGAGAAAACCCTCAGTCAAGCTGCATCATATTTTGTAATTAAATTCATGTCTCTCTCCTCTTCTTGATGGATGCAAAGGGAGGCCAGTGTCTTCTGTTGATAAAAATCAGAATAAAAGAAGGATCCTTCTTTCTTGCATTTTGCAAGGCGGAAGAGTTTCACCCCACTCCCCCACCACACACTTCAAATACATCTACCCACATCCTTTTCTCTATCTTAATTCCCCTCTGCCCCAATCCGGAAACATGTGCTTTCCTCTTGAAAAAGAAATCCGTACAGGTAGTCCTCGACTTACAATCAACATTTATTTTGCTAAGTGAATTTGGCTTCTCCATTGACTTTGCTTGTCAGAAGGTCGCAAAAGATAATCACATGACCCCGGGACTCTGCAACCATCAAAAATATGAATCAGTTGTTCCAAGCATCTGAATTTTGATCACATGACCATGGGGATGCTGCAATGGTCATAGGTGTGATAAATGGCCATAAGTCCCTTTTTTCAGTGCCGTTAAAACTTTGAACGGTCACTAAATGAATTGTTGTAAGTCAAGGACTGCCTGAACAAAAGAAGAAAGCAGATGGTGAATATTTTATTAGCAGCTCTCCTGCTCCAGCTTCTGTTGAAAAGTATGAAGTGGGATGATGAAACAAACTCCTTTAGCTTGACTTTTGTTAGTGCCTTGCGACTAATCAGACCATCATTTGCTCTCAATTCTTTCTTGCCAGAGTTGGGGGTCCCGTTATGGATTTATGAGCTTTATGAGCTCCCCTCACCCATGGGTTGCTTGCCTAAAAGGAAAAGTATATTGAATAACAAGAATTGGAAGAAGCCTCGGAAGTTTTCCAGTCTACCTCCCTGCTCAAGCAGGAGACCCTATCCAAAGGGTTGTCCCATCTCTTCCTCAAAACCTCCAGTGTTGAAGCACTCACAACTTCTGGAGGCAAGTTCTTCCACTGGTTAATTGTTTTAACTGTCAGGAAATTTCTCCTTAGTTCTAGGTTGCTTCTCTCCTTGATCAGTTTCCATCCGTTGCTTCTTGTCCTGCCTTCGGGCGCTTTGGAGAATAGCTTGACTCCCTCTTCTTTGTGGCAGCCCCTGAGATATTGGAACACGGCTATCATGTCCCCCCTTGTCCTTCTCTTCATTAAACTAGACATACCCAATTCCAGCAGCTGTTTTTCATATGTTTTAGCCTCCAATTCCCTAATCATCTTTGTTGACAGCTGCCAACATCAACTGAACTTTTGGTAGTATCACAGTTTCTCTATATCAGTTGAAATAAGGTCATTGCTTATGAGGTTGTGGACCAGAATCCTAGACAAGATGGACCTTCTCATCTGCTCCAACAGGCTACCTCCTCTACTAGGAGTGTTTTCTTACTCCTATGTAGGAGAACTCCTTACATGAATAGTGTTGAGAAGGATCAGCCACCCATCTCTTTAGAGTTGGCCTTTTGGGATCTCTGACCAGTGAATCATAGAGTTGAATGAGATCCTCAAGTCCAAATCTCTGTTTGGGGCAGAAATGCAAACTAAAGTATCTCTCACAGCTGTTGCACACCTGCTAAAGTTCTTTCCAAGCCTTTTTATTTTCCCATTTTCTTTACGGTTTCTTCCTAACATAGAAAAAAACCTCTCTGACTTTCCTGACAGGAAACCTCCAGCTATATATTTAGCATAAATAATTTTGGTTTCAAGACAACTTAGGAACCTACAAAACAGAAAATGAGGAAGCACTTCAGAAAAGGAGAACAATCCCAAACAACCTCGTGACTTCAGTCCCTTGTTATTAAGTGCACAGATTTACAGTTGTTTTTGTGGGGAAAGCCACTTTGCAAAGATTCTGGGACATTCTCTTATTCATCACTGTTTTGTTTTTCTTGTTACCGTTTGCAGGCCAAGCTAACTGGGGTGGGCTGCGGGTTTAACAATGTCCAATGGATTGATCTGAAAAGAACTGAAATTTAAAATTGGTAAAATGTAGTTGGCTTATAGTTAAACTTGGACATACGGAGTGAAGAAGGTCTACAAATTTAAAATGATTGTATTAAGTTGAATGGCTTTAAATTGAACTTTTTCATTGTTTACATGTACAAACGGATATCTAATAATAAAAAAAAATTATATATATATATATATATATATATATATATATATATATATATATATATATATATATATATATATATATATATATATATATATATATATATATATATATATATATATATATATATATATATATATATATATATATATATATATATATATATATAAAGAACAATCAACCAGTGGAATGCCTTGCCTTCCAAAGTAGTGGGTGCCCCATCACTGGAGGCTTTCAAGGAGAGACTGGACAGCCACTTGTCTGAGACTCTCCTGCTTGCGCAGGGAGTTGGATTAGATGACCTCCAAGGTCCCTCCCAAATCTGCTACACTATGTTCTAAGACAGGGGTTCTCAACCTTGGCAACTTTAAGACTTGTGGACTTCAACTTCCAGAATTCTGGGAGTTGAAGTCCACAAGTCTTAAAGTTGCCAAGGTTGAGAACCCCTGTTCTAAGATGTATTTTGAAGATTCACTGCAGATCAGAATGGCATGAAACCAGGACTTCATTAGCCACCACTTTCTCCTTCCGACCACCCCAAGGGTGTGGCAGGAAGGAGAATCACTGTTGTTCAATGAATCTCTGCAATTTTTAAGTGAAGCTGGCTTTTTGCCACTGACTTTGCTTATCAGAAGCTGGCCGGGAAGATCACAGTAACAGTGATATGACCCTGGGATGCAGCAATTGTTGTAAATGTATGCTGGTTGTCAGGTGCCCAAATTTCAATCACATGACTGTGGAGATGGGATAGAAAAGGTGGATAGAGAAAAATTCTTTTCTCTATCACACAATACCAGGACAAGGGGGCACTCCCTAAAGCTCATAGCTAAGAAAGTGAGGACAAATAAAGGGAAATATTTCTTCATCCAGAGGGTCGTTGATTTATGGAATTCACTTCCTGAAGGGGTCGTGACAGCTGTCAGCCTTGACAGCTTCAAGGCAGGGCTAGATAGATTCATGGATGCCAAGTGTATCGGTGGTTATTAAAACGGATGTCAATGTGCCGCCTCTATGTTGGTTGAGGCAGGCAGGATTCCCTTGAGTACCATTTGTTGGGGGTCAAGGAAAAGGGAGGGTTTTGCCTTCTCCTTCTGCTCAAGATCTCCATGTACAATTGGTGGGCCACTGTGTGACACAGAATGCTGGACTCGATGGGCTTTGGCCTGATTCAGCATGGCTCTTCTTATGTTCTTATGAGATTCTGCCATGGTTGTAAGTGCTGTTTTCAGTGCTGTTGTAACTTCAGTCACTAAACAAATGGTTGAGGACTACCTACATGTTAAGGCACAAAAGTGGTTCGATTAAAAGAACCATCTTGCTTTCCTGGATTACTCCTGGATTATTCCATGGCTGGATTTGTCATCCAACATCATGGACTTAGAATCACGAAGACCTGGTAACCTCAGTGAAAAAAAGGAAAACTAGAGGCAGTTCTTAAAAACATTGTGCTCCATCCAAAATCCAAAGGACAATAAGGACCACCTTGCTGAAGAACAGGACCTGCTTTGAAAAGCCTTTTGCCCTCATATTCCAGAACCCAGATTGTGGGGTGTAAATGTGAGGGTCCCAGGAAGGGATCTGGCAGGAATGTGGGAGTGTTGGTGACAAATATCCCCTCTCCTTCCTCCCCTGGCTACAGCACATTGTGCAAAGGTCTTTAACCATTGTTATATTTGAGCCGAGCTAGCAAAATTTGGCTGGAGCCAGGAGGAAGCCCTGGCCCCATCACACTTCCTCAAAATGGAGCAGATGGAGGTGAAAGTGAAATGAACTGACACAGGGAAAGTGATGGGCAGGGGAGAAAGTGCTCCAAAGGCAGAGGAGAAAAGAGTCTTGGCTGCGATGTCAAGTCTGTGGCTGGTCCTGGTGCTGGTGGGTAAGTAAGGGGGCTGCTTTGCTAAGCAGAAAAGAGACAGAAAATATTTTCCTGGGATGGGAGCTTCAGGCTGGCCAGGTTCTACAGAGTCCAGCATGACAGCGATGGTGATGGTGCAATAATAACAATAACAATAACAATAATAATAATAATAAAGTTGGAAGGGACCTTGGAGGTTATCTAATCCAACTCCCTACTCAGGCAGGAAACCCTATGACATTTCGGACAAATGGCTGTCCAATCTCTTCTTAAAAACTTCCAGTGTTGGAGCATTCACCGCTTCTGGAGGCAGGTTGTTCCACTGGTTAATTGTTCTAACTGCCAGGAAGTTTCTCGTTAGTTCTAGGTTGCTTCTCTCTTTGGTTAGTTTCCACCCGTTGCTTCTTGTCCTGCCTTCAGGCGCTTTGGAAAATAGCTTGACTCCCTCTTCTTTGTGGCAGCCCCTGAGATATTGGAATACTGCTATCATGTCCCCCCTCGTCCTTCTCTTCATTAAACTAGACATACCCAATTCCAGCAGCCTTTCCTTATATGCTTTAGCCTCCAGTCCCCTAATCATCTTTGTTGCTCTTCTCTGTACTCTTGCTAGAGTCTCAACATCTTTTTTACATCATGGTGAACAAAACTGGATGCAGTATTCCAAGTGTGGCCTTACCAAGGCATTGTAAAGTGGTATTAGTACTTCTTGTGATCTTGATTCTATCCTTCTGTTAATGCACCTCAGCACTGTGTTGGCTTTTTTGGCAGCTGCAGCACACTGCTGGCTCATATTTAAGTGACTGTCCACTAGGACTCTGAGATCCCTCTCACAGATGCTATTATTGAGTGAGATACCACCTATACTATACCTGCACATTTGATTTTTCTTGCCTAAATGTAGAACCTTACTTTTTTCACCATTGAATTTCATTTTGTTAGATAGCGCCCAGTGTTCAAGTCTGTCCAGATCCTCCTGTATCTTGGAATACTTCGGCAGCAAGCACAGAAAAGGCTGGAGGGGAGGTTGTTGATTTAACGTCAACGCTTTTCAAAATGGAGCTCCCCCTCCCCTTGCACCAACCCACCTACAAAATACAGGGCACTCAAAGGACACCCTTGGCTTGATTTAGGCTGCCGTGAGGACTTAATATAGCCTCCAATGACATCAGTGGAGTTTGTTTTCTGGCTTTGTGATAGGCTCAGTAAGGAAAAGCTTTTACAGCAATAGGAAAAGGGAGACTAGGTCTTTTGGCTGTCAGGTTTCCTTTTTACCAGTGATAACCTAGGCCAGGGGTAGGCAACCATGGCTCTTTTATGACTCGTGGACTTCAACTCCCAGAATTCCTGAGCCAGCCATGCTGAGGGGAAAGGGAGAGGTTTCCAAGCTGAGTCATGCTGGCTCAGGAATTCTGGGAGTTGAAGTCCTCGAGTCATAAAAGAGCCATGGTTGCCTACCCCTGGCCTAGGAAAAGCAAGGAGATGATGCAGCTCAGCAGAAGACTTAGTACAGATCTAGTTCTTCTCCTTGCAGAAACTGGAGGTGAGTCGCGCCCGGGTTTACAACCTTTTTGCCATGGTTGTTAAGTGAATCACTGCAGTTGTTAAGTGAATCACTGTGGCTGATAAGTGAATCTGGCTTCCCCCATTGACTTTGCTTGTTGGAAGCTGGCTGGGAAGATCACAATGACAATCACATGAACTTAGGATGCTAATAGATGATTATTATAATTATTAGAGGTGACATAATAGCAGTGTCCCAAAACCTAAAGGGCTGTCACAGAGAACAGGGGATCAACCTATTCTCCAAAACACCTGAGGGCAGGACAAGAGTGAATGGGTGGAAGCTTATCAAGGAGAGATCCAGTCTAGAACTGAGGAGAAATTTCCCTGACAGTTAGAACAATTAATCAGTGGAATGGCTTCCCTCCAAAAGTTGTGGGTATTTTACCACTGGAGGTTTTTAAGAGACTGGAAAGCCTTTTGTTATGGGTTATAAGGCCTCTTGCCTGAGTAGGGAGTTGAACTAGAAGACCTCAAATGTCCCTTCCGAGTGTGTTATTTTGTATTCTGTAGACCTCACTGCTGATCCTTTCTCCTGTTCTCTTCTCCCCAGGCCCTGCTTCAGGCCTTGTGCTGTCTACACCCTTGTTCCCAGTTTCCGTCTCCCATGGGAAGACAGCCTTGCTCCCAGTCTCGTTGAATTTCTCTTCTTCTGTGCCCACCTACTTCCAGATTCGATGGCGTTTCATCACTGGCCCGTGGCTGGTGTTGATTGTGAAAGCTGATAACTGCGGGAGAGACAATGGTACCCATCAGTGGTGGGAGACTTGTGAGATCATAGTCGAAAAAGCAGAGAGATACAGGCACCGAGCAGAGTGGTCCTCTGAAGATGCTTCGCTGATATTACGGGATGTCCGAGTAGAGGATTCGGGGGTTTATGACATCAAGTTGCTGGCTTTGGGGGTCAGAGTGTCAGCCAACATCAACCTGACTGTGATCAATGGTAAGAGAATGGAGGTAGGTGTCACACCTGCCCCAACTTGGGCTCCTAGCAAAGAAGGACCCTCAGTTCCATTTTTGAGAAAGATATATCTTTACTAAAAGCCTAGGGGTTACAGTACAGAAAGGCTAGAACTAAATGTTTGCATGCAAAGGTTTCCCAGTTACCTTTCCCTTTTCTGTTCCTACCCCTCCCCCGGTTATCTCCCTATTGTCCAGTTACATTTGAAGGCTAGATGGCAAGCCTTTTCATTTAATTCCCATAGTTTCCCCTCCCCATCATAGTTTATGACAGGCTGGCAGCTACCGGTAGCAAAGAAAGCTGAAGTGCAGGATGCCAGTGTCATACTTCCGATCACAGAGACAAATAAAGCAGAACTCCGAGGCTTGCAAATTCCTGAAATAACATGTTTATTGATACAGAGTATGGTTACTTCAAAAGTGAAACCAAGTCTGGAGAGATGCATAACAATTCCCCAATACAAAGTTAAGAAATCCCACCCCCGAAGCTATGCAAGCAACTACGTATTCCCACTCAGCTTGTTGGCGGGCTTTTCATGAAATGACCAGCCTGCAGTCTCAGGAGCAGCCAATGACCTTGGTTCCCATGAGAGAAAGTCCGAGAGAGAAAGTCTGTTTTGTCTAGCGCAGTGGTGGCGAACCTATGGCACGGGTGCCAGAGGCGGCACTCAGAGCCCTCTCTGTGGGCACATGCACCATCGCCCCAGTCCTAGGCCTTCAGCTGGGTTTTATAAGACCTTTTTGCTTTAGGCCTCCGCTGCCGTGTGCAAAAAAAAAAAAAAAGATCCAAACTTCTCGCGGGAAAAAAAAAAGATCTTGCAAAGTTGAAATTGATTGATTGAACTTTTTAGTTTCACCCAGTCTGCCGTTACCACTGCAGCCATGCCCACCCAATGGGCCTCACCCAGCCAATGGGCCACACCCAGCCATATGCACTCGACGATGCATATGTGGGTTTTGGGTTGCAGTTTGGGCACTCGGTCTCTAAAAGGTTCTCCATCACTGGTCTAGCGCAACACTTGGCAAACCCCCTCCCTCCGTGCTATGTGGCAACTAGGAATGAGAAGGAAAAAGATGGCCGCAGCCAGGCTCATTCTAAAGTTGACAAGCAGTTCTGATAGAGATCTGCAGTTGTGCCTTGGTAAAGTCTGGGGTGTTGTGCAGTTGTGGTCATCTTGGCTTTTTTGGAAATTAAAAGTAAAGAAGAGGGGAAGTGCTTTCAAAATTCTGTTATTGTAATCTTGCAATAAAGGTAGCGATATTATTCATGGTTGTAGCTGGACTGCCTCAAAAGGTTGACACATGTGCTTAACAGTCTGCATTAAAAAAGTAATGTCTTTTTTAAAAAAAAAATCTTAACAGAAACCAGCAATGCCCACTTGAATGTGGCTGCCTTTGGTGGACAGAGAAGAGGGACCCCTCCCAGCAGAAGCACAAATGTGACAGGTTTGTATGAGAGATGGAAATAATTAGAAAAGAAAACCAGGAAGTAAAGGGAATATGGAAGGGAAAAATGACACCAAATACTGGAAGATGAAAACCAGGTTTTTAGACATTATCTCCATCCATCAAATTGTTTCTTGCATTGTGTCAAAGAAGGATCACCTGGTGTCCTACTTTCCAGTGCCTGTACTGCTGCTGCTAGGTAATATAAATTGACTAAAGCTGGAATAGGCAAAGGCTCCTCCCTCTCGGATTGTCCATACTAATTATCCCCATATTGGTTCCAGTGGCTCTGAACAGTTCTAGACCTTTTGATACAGACAGATAGGGAAAGAGAGAGAAAATGTAACTTAGTATTTCTCAACCTCAGCAATTTTAAGATGTGTGGATTTCAACTCCCAGAATTCTCCAGCCAACATGGCTGGCTGGGGAAGTCTGAGAGTTGAAGTCGACACATGTTAACTTTGCTGAAGTTGAGACACAATGATATAAATTGTTGCCTGATGTTTATGGTTTTCTCTTTCCCTGTTTTTGCCTGCCTCTTCTCTCATTTTTCCCACTGTAAAGACACTGGCCCTTGGCAAAACCTGAGAAATCATAAAAATCCAATCATGAAAACTCAAGCAGAGGCTTCTTAAAGAGGCAGTACTTTATTTACGATCGAAATAAGTCCTGGGTGGGAACACAATCTGAACATTGGCAGCAGTTGCATTCAGAATTGCCACACCTTAGAACTCCGAGGCTTGCAAATTCCTGAAATAACATGTTTATTGATACAGAGTATGGTTACTTCAAAAGTGAAACCAAGTCTGAAGAGATGCATAACAATTCCCCAATACAAAGTTAAGAAATCCCATCCCTGAAGCTATGCAAGCAACTACGTATTCCCACTCAGCTTTTTGGCGGGCTTTTCATGAAATGACCAGCCTGCAGTCTCGGGAGCAGCCAATGACCTTGGTTCCCATGAGAGAAAGTCCGAGAGAGAAAGTCTGTTTTGTCTAGCGCAGTGGTGGCGAACCTATGGCACGGGTGCCAGAGGCGGTACTCAGAGCCCTCTCTGTGGGCACGCGCGCCGTCGCCCCAGTCCTAGGCCTTCAGCTGGGTTTTATAAAACCTTTTTGCTTTAGGCCTCTACTGCCGTGTGCAAAAAAAAAGTTTCAACCAATCAGTCAATTTCAACTTCTCGCAGGGAAAAAAAAGACCTTGCAAAGTTGGAATTGATTGATTGAACTTTTTAGTCCCACCCAGTCTGCAGTTACCACTGCAGCCACACCCAGCTAATGGGCCATGCCCACCCAATGGGCCACACCCAGCTGGCACTTGACAATGCATAAGTGGGTTTTGGGTTGCAGTTTGGGCACTCAGTCTCTAAAAGGTTCGCCATCACTGCCTTAGAAAGTTAGCAGCAGTGTTTTATAAACTTTGTTAGCCAATGAAAATCAGACAACAGAGTTATTACAATATAAGGAAGACATCAATCATTCCTGTACACTCCCTTATTCCCTCCTTCAGTACCTCACATCCATGTACATATTCCCCCTGCTTGCATGAAATTTGTCCCTGACGCGAATGCTGATTATAGAAGTGAGATAGCAATAGTTAGGCAAGGCTACACAATTCATTTCTTTTTCTAGTTCCAGTTCCAGAACCCTACACCACTTAATTGTTTTGCTCTTTGCTGGTATTTAATAAAGAACCATCAAGTAATATTTTGCTACCTGAACAGAGGAGCACATTGAGTTTCTCTGATCTGGATATGGAGATTGGAAGTATGTAAGAGGCAAACTGAACAGGAAATTATGAACATTAATAATTTCCCCACAGTTCTGTGTTGAAAGCTGTGACATTTTACTTATTGGGAGTTCAATGAATTGCACAATCAAAGAAAAAAAAATACAAATTGTCAACTTCCTTTAAAGAAAGGTTTCTGAAAATGTGTTGTTTTACCTCCGACTTCTTTAGATCTTTATAGACAAAAATGGTCAGGATTCCTGTCCTTCTAAGAGTGGAGTAGCAGAGGGAAACTCAACAGAAATAGTTCCCCATACCAGCCACATTGGAGGAAATTCCCTCGTTGCATAACTATTAAGCATGCAGCAGCTCGGTCCTCTCTTTCTGCCTTACCACCCCACAGTGATGTGATCATATTTTGGATGCTGGCCAACCAGCTCACAATATTTGTCTGACTTTAGAAGAAGACATATTGGCACAGTCCTTCTCCATCCGAATCTTGAAGCATAAGATGCTGTTTATGGCAATGGGCCAGGTTACTTGCGGGGCCGTCTTCTGCCTCATGAATCCCAGTGACCGGTTAGGGCACATAGGGTTGGCCTCCTACGAGTCCCGTCTATTAGGCAATGCCATTTGGCGGGGCCTAGGGCAAGGGCCTTCTCCGTTGCTGCCCCAGCTCTCTGGAACCAGCTTCCCACAGAGGTTCGCACTGCTTCCTCCCTCCTAGCCTTCCGGAAACTGTTGAAGACTCATTTATGCCGACAGGCTTGGGGCGTATGAATTATACTCTGCCCCGGGGCCTAGGAAGCTGCCTCCATCAGTGACTGTGTACCGATTGTGACTGTATGTTGTATGAATGTGTTTTGGACTGAATGAATGTGTTTTGGATAGGATGGTTGGATTTTATTGTAATTTAATTTTTTATTGTATTATTGTTGTAAGCCGCCCTGGGGTCCCAGGAGAAGGGCGGCATAGAAATCCAATAAAAGTTAAAAGTTAAAGTTAAAAAGTCAGATAACTTTGCCTATTTAATGTCAAACAATTGAATTACCAACCGTGATTGAATAATAATAATAATAAAAATCGATATTCATTTATCCATGAGAATAGAACAGAACAGAATAACAGAGTTAAAAGGGACCTTGGACATTTTCTAGTCCACCCCCCCCCCGCACAAGCAGGAGACCCTATACCATTTCAGACAAATGGCTCTCCAATCTCTTCTGAAAAAATATCCAGTGTTGGAGCACCCACAACTTCTGAAGGCAAGCCATTCCACTAGTTAATTGTTCTCACTGTCATGAAATTTCTCCTCAGTTCTACCTTGGTCCTCTCCTTGATTAGCTTCCATCCATTGCTTCTTGCCCTGACTCCAGGTGCTTTGGAGAATAGCTTGACTCCCTCTTCTTTGTGGCAGCCCTTCAAATATTGGAACACTGCTCCAATGTCTCTACTACTCCTTCTTTTCATCAAACTATACATACTCAATTCCAGCAACCGTTCTTCATATGTTTTAATTTCCAGTCCCCTAATCATCTTTGTTGCTCTTCTCTGAACTCTTTCCAGAATGCCAATGTCTTTTTTTAAATTTTGCAAACCAGAACTGGGTGTAGTATTCCAAGTGTGGTCTTACCACAGCATTATAAAGCAGGCCTAACACTTCACAATGATATAAGGACTCCTGCCTTGGGCAGGGGGTTAGACTAGAGACATTCTTCTCACTGCAGGAAGTTCCTCCTCATGTTTCATCAAGCTTGGCTTCCTTGCTATTCCTGGCTTCTGGTTGTTGATCAACTCTGCAGCTTGAGACACTCGAGATGAACGCTTCACAATGTTTTGTGAATTCTTCCCTCTTGCTTGTTTGGCCTCCTGAGAAAATCATGGTGGTGATCATGTCTAATGTCTTTCGTGGCAGCTCCAGTCTCTTTGGTGAAGCCAGAATTTGGCAGAGACTATACGGTGCCCAATATCATCCGGCTGACTTCAGCTGGCCTGATTCTCTGTCTCCTCGGATTCATCATAGGACAGGTAAATAGCTGTGTGCTGTGTTTCTCCTCCAGCCCTCCACCATGTTCCTTATCCAATTTCCTGAATGGAGAGTTAAAGATGACCTTGAGATGTTTTTTTCCTTGGGGGAAAGAGAATGCAGGTAGTCCTTGACTTATAACGGTTCATTTAGTGACCATTTGAAGCTGTAATGGGACTGAAAAAGTGACTGAATTGTGATCAGAATTTGGATGCTTGGCAATTCTAGTTCATATTTATGACAGTCCTGGGGTCCTCTGATCACCTTTTGCAACCTTCTGACAAGCAATGTCAATAGGCAAGCCAGATAGCAATAGCACTTAGACTTATATACCGTTTCACAGTGCTTTACGGTCCTCTCTAAGCGGTTTACAGAGTCAGCCTTTTCCCCCTCAACAATCTGGATCCTCATTTTACTGACCTCAGAAGGCTGGAAGGCTGAGTCAATCGTGACCCGGTGAGAATCGAACTGCCGAACTGCTTGCAGCCGGCAGTCAGCAGAAGTGGCCTGCAGTACTGCATTCTAACCACTGCGCCGCCATGACTCTTGTTTACTTAACAACCTTGTTACTAACTCAACAAGTACAGTGTTTCACTTAACAACCGGGGCAAGAAACGTTGTAAAATGGGGTAAAACTCAACAACTATCTTGCTTAGCAACAGATCTTAGATTTCCTTCCTGTGCAATGTTAACTTCACTCTGCAGTTGAATGTCTCCTGCCTTAAATACAGCCAAGTCCAGCCTGATTCTTGAAATTCAGTCACTCCATCTTTCAGTCACACTAGATTAGTGGGGGGGGGGTTCTAGATCTCAGCTCCATCTCGATTGTTGTATCTGCCTGGAGACTGGGAAAATTTGCTGTAGCTAATTGCAATGAGAGTTACTGAACTCCACAGCTCAATGAGAGAGGACATGCCTTTCCACCTTGTCAAATCCCATGAAGCTCAAGAAAATGAATGACATGCATTTCAACAAGAATATCTGGGGTAAACACAGAATCTTGGAAAACTGTAAAATAAATTTCTCCACTTCACGGAGTCTCTTTGAAATGCTTTTAGCTACTGTATTTCTGAAGGGATATCCCCAGAAAGGGTCAAAAGAAGCAAGATGGTGGTTATAATCATGCAGTTGGGATAGCCATCTTGACTTTTTGACCCTACTGCTATGGACTTTTCTAAGAAAAAGGTCTGTCTTAAAGATATGATTTGTTGATTTTCTGTTTTAATTAATGAACTCTCCAAGGAAATAGATTCCAATCTAGATATTTATCTGTCTATGCATATTGGGAAGGGGAATCTCCCAAGGTCTTAGTGAAAAGCCAACATGTGATGCTTGATCCAAGAGATTAACGCCTCCTGGACAGAATGCAGAGGCAGCACCTATGACTTCTTTGTGCACCTTCAAGGCAGGCAGATGTCAAAGTGGTACTTATGGACCACAACCCGCAATGTTTTGGGGTTTTCCTGCCACCCAGCATCCGTAGGCAGGCAACCTTCTATTGCAGCTTGGAGAGGATCTAAATAGGAGGATGAACTGGTTTATTCCACCTTTCAGCTAGGCTGAAGGAAAAAAGGGCTGAATGCAGAGCCAAGCTAAGGTTCTGTGGGAGATCAGTAAGCTTCTGCTCATCTGCAGAATCAGCATTGATCTAACACAGCGGTTCTCAACCTGTGGGTCGCGACCCCATTTGGGGTCGAACGACCATTTCACGGGGGTCGCCAAACAATGCAGTCCGCCATTTCCCCCCCCCTTTTCCTTAGCTGTGCTACTCCCTCTTATTCTATTGGCTTTTGAAAGCCAATAGAATAGACTCTCTTGAATAGAGTCTAATTCTATTGGCTTTCAAAAGCCAATAGGAATTGTCCAGGCTGTCTCTGCCCTGCTGAGCCCACCAAAAGTCCCAGTCTGCAAACGGGGCTGCAAGTTGTCTGCAGCGAAGGCGAGCTCTCCAGAAGTTTCCACCCCTCCCTGCTGAGCAACTACTAAAAATGTAAGTAAAAGAGGGCCAGGGGTGGGAGGTGGGAGGCTGGCGGGCGCAGGAAGAGTTGCTGGTGCGCGTGGGGCCTGGCGGGTGCCGTACCTCCCTTGGGCTGGGCCAGCTGGTGGCTCAGCCGGTGGTTGCCCTGCGCTGTCGCTGCCCCTTGCCAGCTACACCTCGGCCGGCGCAGGGGGCAGCACCATGCATGTGCGGCGCTCCCGGGCAGGGAAAGTCCTCGACTTATGACCGGTTGGGAAGTTCTTGACTTACAACCGGTTGGGAAGTCCTTGACTTACGACCGGTTGGGGGTCGCAGCATTAAAAAGGTTGAGAACCACTGATCTAACACACTTTCATAAAGATGCAAGTATGAAAACAGACAAGATTGGCCTTCAAATGCTTGTTCCTTCCACTTGCCAGGTGTCGAAGAAAGTCAGGGATTGTTCTTCTTTTTACAGAATGTTGCCTCCTCTTACTCCAGACAACGAGAGACAAGGGTGAATCAGGTGGAAATTCCCTTCTCCTCCGCCGCCTCTGTTGAGCAATGTTTCCTGACTTATGAAAATCATCCAGGTTAGGTGATGTGGACAAACAGCTTTGTAAAATTTGTTGCTGATCTTCTTCAGTCCTTCTTTGCAATGGGCCAGGTCCTTGCCTTCTCAGCCACTAAAGTATTCGTATGGGATGACTCAATGCTACAAAGTGTACCACTGCACCACTTTGCCCTTGCTCTACAGCTTCTGGAATGGGATTGTACATCCACTGCTGGCTAGAATGCACACATGAATCATTTTTGGCGTTAACAGCATTGGCACGTGACACAAGGATTATGTGCTTAGAAGATTCCACTCTCAGAAATGGAGGTTTGCTAACCTGCTACCGAGAGTCCTAACCACTCAAGCCACTGTGCTCCTCATCACTGGAGATGACATTTAGGATTTTGAGATGAGGGCAAATGCAGCTCTGGGATCCAAAGTTGTGCATTCTGATCTAAGCCAGAAATTATTCCTGGTTTACCTCTGTATCAAATTTCAGCGTGGTGCTTTATGAATCTAGCCAATTGTGGTTTATTTGGTGAAGCATGGTGAAGCAACCTGTGGTTTATTGTGATATGTGAATCTGCTTATTAATTTCCATTGTTTAAACCCATTATCATAGATTGGATTTAATTTTCTGTATTCTGTCCTTCTCCACACTAGATGAAAGATTTCAGCACTGTTGATTTATTTTAACCATATATTGTTGAACAAGCTATAGTGTCCAAGTTCCTACCAAACAAATCACATTATGTTTAGTGCACTGTAATTAAACTATATTTTTTTTAGTTTTCATCAAGTTTTCCAGTTTATTGCAAAATCTTGAAATCCCATGCCCGATGTCTATTTTTATTTTTATTATTCAGCAGCTCACTTCCTGCTTCAGATTGCCCCTTTCCTTCCAAAGTTTAAGGTTGCAATTACAAGTCATCCTTGACTTATGACTGTAACTGAGTACAAAATTGTACTCATGTCAGTCATTAAGTGGGTTGTCAGCCAACTGATCTGATTTTATGTCTGTTTATGATGTTCATAAAGCAAATCACCCTGTTTGTTAAGGAAAACTGCGGTCATTAGGCAAACCCATTTTAGCCAATGGAAATGTTTTTGCCATAAACCAGTACCTTTTGTTGAGTCCATTGCAACTTTGGACAGTCACTAAGCAATTAGTCATAAGTCAAGGACTACCTGCATCAGAAAGGGGAAATTTGCTTTGTATCCACAACAAGCAAATGATTGATCAAAAGTTCAGGTGACCTGTTTTGGGGACATCCATCAAACAAAATCTAGGCCTTTTTGGTAGTGCCCGGTCTGGACTGAAACCAATCCAGAGAGGTCTTCTGGAGAGAGATGGGCCTCCTCACTTCTCATTTCCTAACGGTATGAAACAAGGCACACCTTCCAAACTGCAGTGAGATTTACATAAAATTCTCTGAAAAGGTTTCCCACTGGAAAATGTACAAAGAATTGCACCATCCCTGTGCAACAGTGTGAACTGTGTAGTATAGTGGTCAAATGGTTTGGGCAGTTATGGTAGACCAAGAAAGAAGACCAGGTCACAGGAATCCTTCCCAGTTGCTGCTGGTTGCTAAGAGTCAAAGACAAGGAAGACTAACTTCAATGCCATATTGTGTAGTCATATCTTCCTACAACTCAGAGGTGTGTCCACAGGGTTATGATCCAAAATCAAGAGGGCGGTTGCTATGAAAAAAACAAAGGTCCACTGCCTGTTATGTGCGTTGCACAGACAAGAAATAGGCAAAGATTCAATTAAACCATTATGGCCACCTTCTTGACTTTTCTGAACCATACTCTGAGGACACCCCTGCTGAAACTCAAGACTTTTCATTGAATTGATTAAAAAACAACCTGTGACTTTGGTCACACTACCAGTGCTCCCACTTTGCATGCATTTCTGTCACTACCAAACATGTAAATAGTCTATATTGCACAGTAAGAAAATAACTTAAAAATAAAATAGGTTGCACAGAAAAGTCCTTCAAGGCCAGTGAGAGGTATCTTCAGTGCATTCACAGATAATCGAAAATTGCCAATATTGGAAGTGTTGCTAGAAAGCAGAGCCACATCACACCACCTGTAGGTGGAAAGAAGAAGGTAGATAGATCAATCCACCTAACATTCATTTATCTCATAGACTGAGATGCCACATCACTCAAAAAAAAAAAAAAAAGCCTGTGGACCTTTCCCCAGATAATCAACCAATAGCTGGATGGTTGAGGATGGATCAAATTATGAGACATGAGATAAAACCCTTGGATATCTTTTTCCCTAGGTGAGCAAAGGATCATATCGCACCAAAACTAGTGATCCGGTTCTTGGTACAGCAGTAACAGTTGGGGAGGAAGGAAGAAAATAGGGAGATGAGATGAGATGAGATAGGAAGGAAGGGAGGGAGGGAGGGAGGGAGAAGAAGATGGAGGGCAGGGGAGGGGAGGGGAGAAGGGAAGGGAAGGGAAGGGAAGAGAAGAGAAGAGATGGGGAAGGGCTGGTAAATTCGTCACTGTCCATAAATAAAATCAAGATGGCATCTGCAACAGGGTAATTGAAGCTCTATGACATTTCTATGGGAGTCATAGAACTTTGATCTCATCATCACAATTGCCATCTTGACTTTTTTGGAGCAGACCCTGTGGACATTTCTAGACATTGCAGTTCTAGAACTTTTTCCTATGAACTGGGAAGAATCAAGAGTCATTGGCCAACTGTTTCTCCTTTTTTACGTTTTCCTAACATTTCAGCTTCTCCATGAGTTCAGCCAGCTATGAACACGGCTTTTAATTTTTCCCACCAGAAAAACATTTGCGGGTTCAGTTGTGTGCATCAAGAGGAAACCAGACAGAGTGATTCACTGTCACATGTGACTGATTCTACAGGATATCCTGCTATAGATTCTGAAAGTCTCCTGAAACGCTGACTCGTTTCAGGATGTAGCAACCCCTCTGTCTGTTTAAAACTGGGGTGAATTTTAGTGTAGGAATGTCTAAATACACAATACAAGAGGTGAACTTTACCTTACCATCAAAGATCAATATGTAAGGAAATAAATGGTGGGGAAAATAAATACAATAAAATAAATTTAAAAATGCATAATGTAATAATATACCATAAAGGAAGCAAAATCATAAAGGAAAGTTGCAGAAAATGTTCCAATTCAATTGAAATTACCCACATAATTTGCCAAAACAGTGTTCCTCAACCTGGGCGGTTTTAAGATGGGTGGGTGTCAACTCCCAGAATTCCCCAGCTAGTCATGATAGTTGAGGAATTCTGGAAATTGAAGTCCATCCATCTTAAAGCCGCCAAGGTTGAGAAACACTGGTGTAACTCGATGCCCTGGTTCCAGTTCAGCATTGGTCCATGTTATCTTGAGGTGATGGGAATTGTAGTTCAAGGCACCCAATGTTTAGATTTGGGAAGTGCTAATCACTTAAGTCTGCATTAAAATGCAAACAAAACCATTTCCCCCCCATTTCTATTTAAGAATTGATGGCAGAATTTGGAGAAGAATGCAAGTATCTTTTCTTTCTTCCCCTGCCTCTACTCACTCCATTTTGCCAATTGGATGTTGAAAATTCCGGACTGAGGGGATGAATTGGTAAGACTTGTGCCTGGAAGAAACAAGGGAGGAGATTGAGAAGAAAAAATGAGAAAAATAGTGCACCACAATCTTGCATCTTCTGATCTACTGAATCCAAAGCTGTCTTCAGGTTATGTTAAAAAAAAAAAAAAAATCAAGATAGCAGCCACAAAAGTACATGCAGCACGTTGTTCATTAAGCACTAATGAATTGTAATAATAGAAAATTAATAAAATACTTTTTAAAAAGTACATGAAACTCTGCCTATTTTTTGTGTGCATCAATTCACATAGAGATTTGCAATGTTGCAGACATATTTTTTTGCCATAACCTGCAAATGTCCCTGAATGAAGCCATTGTGTCTACTGGGTATAATAGTCCTTGACTTAATTTGAAGTTATGATGGACCTTCCCAGAGCTACTTACTCACCCAGTCACATGATGACATTTTGGGCACTGGATCTGCATTCTGGTCAAATTACCATGTTTTACTTTTTTTTTTTTTTTTGCTGAAAAGCATTTATTTCTGGTTTTCACAAAATTGGTCCAGAGCAAATAATTGGTTTGCTTAAAGACTGTCGCAAAATAGATTGTAAAATCAGTTGGTTATGTTAGTGACCCTTTTTATGACCATCATGACTTATGACTACAATAGGCAGGCTCCATTACAATTGTAATCTGAGGATTACTTGTATATTTTGTGAAGATTTTTTAGTTGTTACTAGACAATCTATGACCCCATTGGGTCATTGTTTCAGATATATTTCATTATTTAAACGAATGACTATGGGCAGGCCAAAAAAGCAGTGAGAGTGGGAGCAACTTTTGATTTCCTACCATCTTCCCCATTGATTTTCCTAATAGGAAGCTGGCAGGAAAGTATTGGAAATAACAAACACAACCCAGCAGCTGACTGTGGCAGTGTGATGGCATGACAGTCCTGAAGCAGTCACAACAGCCCCCCTCCCCCTGTAGATCCAACTTCAGCGCCTGCAGTTTAAACAGCACCTGCACAAACTTACTTAGGACAGAGATCTGCATTGTCACAACACAGTCTCCAGACTTATTCAGAAGTCTATAAAGCCGAGTGGCATTTTGGCTGACATTCTTTAGTTTAAATTTGTTTCCTTTTATGATAACATTTTCTTTGAAATCGGTAAGAAGCGTTCGGCAAACTCCGTCAGAAAGATAGCAGGCGTTTTCCCATACTGATGTTGCATTGTTCCAGATGCAAACATCTTGTATTATTCCAGAAGCATTGAAAAGTATTTCTACTGATTCTGTTTCTTTCACAGATGTGGTCTTGTGAGGGCAGTCATTATGATCTGTTAAGAGAATAAGAAATTCTTAGTTTCCTACCATCTCAGGCAAACAAACCTGTTTGGACCAAAATTATAAAGCCTTGGGATTGGAAGCAGCAATGTCTATATTCATTTGTCAAAAAGCAACAAATTAATATTTGAGAAAAATAACTCAGCTTCAAAAGAAGGGATGGATCTGTATAAGAGGAGGCATGGCACAAAAATAACAGTTCTATAAGGCAGAAATACAGAATAAGAGGCCCCCCCAAACTGCAGGTAGTTTCAGAACTAGAATAGGGTGTTCAGACTGCTCCAAAAATTATCATCCAACTGTAATTGTGAGTTTAATAAGAGAAGCAGTAAATATTTGACAGGAGGATACTTGTAAAGATAGAAAGATGCAATTTTGGGTACAGAAAGATGTAGACTGTAGATAAATTCCAGTCTAATTTAAATGCTGACACAGTGATACCTGAACCTTGATTTTAAAAATTAAAAATTAATTAATTAACTACAGGTGATCCTCAACTTACAACCATTCATTTAGCAACTGTTTGAAGTTACAACAGCACTGAAAAAAGTGACTTAGCACTTATGACTATTGCAGCATCCCCACAATCATCAAAATTCATATTCTCAGCAACTGACATGTATTTACAAGGGCTGCAGAGTCCTGGGGTTCCTGCGATTACCATTTGCAAACTTCTCAGCTGATTTCCAACAATAGGAGATGCTGGATTCGCTTAATGACGGCATGATTTACTTAACAACTGCAGCGCTTTGCTTACCTGTGGCAAAAAAGGTCATACAATCAGGTGCAACTCCTTTAACAACTGCCTGGCTTAACAATGGAAATTCCAATTGTGGTCGTAAGTTGAGGATTACCTGTAAATTAGCAATTCTGTACTGGAGGGCCACCATCTTGACTATTCTGATACTTCCTGTGACTGCCCAGTGTATGCTAAAATGACTAAAAGCCTGGAGACAAAAGCATATGAAGAACGGTTGCAGGAATAGGGCATGGCCAGTCTAGAGAAAAGAAAGACTAGAGAGGACATGATAGGAGCCTTCCAGTATCTGAGGGGCTGCCACAAAGAAGAAGGAGTCAAGCTATTTTCCAAAGTACCTGAAGGCAGGACAAGAAACAATGGATGGAAACTAATCAAGGAGAGAAGCAACCTAGAACTAAGGAGAAATTTCCTGACAGTTAGAACAATTAACCAGTGGAACACCTTGCCTCCAGAAGTTGTGGGTGCTTCATCACTGGAGGTTTTTAAGAAGAGACTGGACAGCCATTTGTCTGAAATGGTATAGGTCTCCTGCTTGAGCAGGGGGCTGGACTAGAAGACCTCCAAGGTCCCTTCCAGCTCTATTCTGACTGATTAATTCTGAACTTTATATTACAGTACCTTTTACTCTCTTATATTTTGGTAATATTCCTTTAAGAAGAGAAAAAAAATCTTTTTTTATTTTTCTTGGTTTATTCATGTCTGTCTTGGCTTCTAGAAAAGGGCAGGGCTTTCTATTTTCTTCCTTCTTGTTTCTCATGAGTTACCCTCCTTGCTTTTCCAATCTTAAATCTTATTTATTTATCAAATTTATGTGGCCACCCATCTCACAAGTCATGATTCTGGGTGATGTACAGAAAATATATATATTAAAAGTGCATGACTGGTTTTCCCCCCCCTCCCTTAATCCTGAAGTTTCGAGGTCTCTCAGGTGGGAGCTCAGCTAAGACTGAATCTTCCTTGATCACAAGTGCTATTGTTTAAAATTGTTCTTGTTAACCGCCAAGGTTTTTGTTAATTTTCTGTATCTCAGTAAATATTGTGAAACATTGTGACTAGCCCTGATCTTCATTAGTGTAGTAGAGCCTCCTGACCGTTAAAATGTCTCATTAGGGTTTCTCCTATGCTATCATTTCTCTATTTTCTTTTGTCTTCATTGTTTCTTTGAGATTAAGAACATAAGAACATAAGAAGAGTCATGCTGAATCAGGCCAAAGCCCATTGAGTCCAGCATTCTGTGTCACACAGTGGCCCACCAATTGTACATGGGGATCTTGAGCAGAAAGAGAAGGCAAAACCCTCCCTTTCCCTTGACCCCCAACAAATGGTACTCAAGGGTATCCTGCCTGCCTCAACCAACATAGAGGCGGCACATGGACATCCGTTTTAATAACCACCGATACACTTGGCATCCATGAATCTGTCTGACCCTGCCTTGAAGCTGTCAAGGCTGACAGCTGTCACGACCCCTTCAGGAAGTGAATTCCATAAATCAACGACCCTCTGGGTAAAGAAATGTTTCCCTTTATTTGTCCTCACTTTCTTAGCTATGAGCTTTAGGGAGTGCCCCCTTGTCCTGGTATTGTGTGATAGAGAAAAGAATTTTTCTCTATCCACCTTTTCTATCCCATGCATGATTTTTTAAGATTAAACTGGTCTATGTTCAGGAAATGTACAAAAACCTTGAATCGAAATGCTATACGCAGGAGGACATTCAAGGTAAACAGAATAACGCTTGCACAGGTAGTCCTTGCTTTACAACAGTTCATTTAGTGACCACTCCAAGTTACAACTGCACTGATAAAAGGGACTTATAACCATGTTTCACACTTATGGCCGTGGCAACATCCCCATGGTCACATGATCAAAATTCAGACACTTGGCAACTGGTTCATATTTATGACCGTTGCAGTGTCCCGGGGGGGGGTCATGTGGCCGTCTTTTGCCACCTTCTGATAAGCAAAGTCAACGGGGAAGCCAGATTCACTTAACAATCGTGTTACTAATTTAACAACTGCGGTGAGTCACTTAACAAATGTGGCAAGAAAAGCCATAGAATGGGACAAAATTCACTTAACAAATTTCTCACTTAGCAACATAAATTCTGGGCTCAACTGTGGTCATAGGTTGAGGACTACGATTCTTCCAATTCCAGAATTTAAAATAAAGAGGCATTACCTTTTGCCTTGCTGGTAATTTCCTGAACTAACTCTTTAGTAAAATACAGGGCTTTTTTTTTTTGTCATAGAATGCCCAGAATGGAGTTCCGGCACCTTTTTTGGATGGAACCTTGCAGGGTAGGCAAGGCGGGTTGTATGACGTGTGTGAGTTCTGGCACTTTTTTTTTTTTAAGAAAAAAAAGCACTGGTAAAATACAGGCTGTTTTGCCAGGGCCCAAACCAAGAATAACACATGGCATTCTTCGAATGTGAATTCTTTTCCCACCTATAGACAGAATCTTGCTAGATGGAGGATTATTATCTGCATCTACCATATACTGTGAGAACTATTAGGGAGGGGCTGTCTTCGCCCTCTCTTTCTCTTTACATGAGATTTGGGGTACATCAGAACCCATTTCCTAAAGGGCCCCTTCTTTTCCTTTCCTTTCTAAATCCAAATCTTGTTCTTTTCCCTTCCTGGGTTCTGCCATACTTCTGGAGGGGAGGGGGGAAGTGCTTGTGGGTTATTGCCTTGTTTCCTCTATCGTTACATTTAACACTTTGCTGTTTCTGTATATTTCTTCTGTGAACTTTCTCTTCCCTTGTTGTCAGCTAGTAAAAGTGGGGAGGAGAATGGAATGTACCTCCTGTTGTATCCTGAGCCTGCAAAAGCAGGCTCGGGACGTTGCATGCGCCAGGCATGAAAACGCTCTGTTCGCATTGATTGATATTGTCCGGGTTTCTGGCCATATAAAAAGGCCTGCGTGCCTTTTGTTTTTGCTCGGGTGTTGTTAGAAGGAGAATAAAGAATTGTTCAACCTCACCATGTGTCTTCATCATTTGCACGTGAACGAAGCATACAATACCTCCGGCAACTGATTTATCTCCCCATTCGCAAGGGAAGGTGGGAAGAGCCAACTAAATATCACTGCAGCCTGGAGACGGCCTGATGTTATCTTCCTTTTTCCCACAACGAACTTAACACCTTGGGATTGGCCTGTTTGAACTGACCGGATGAACTACGGGGTGGGGTTTTGCTTGGGATACTTTTTACCTATTGATCTGGCAGGAAACCCTCAGATCCTGTCTATTATGCTTACTATCAACTTCTCCTAATAAAAGCTTCTTTTGGAAGAAACTGCTTCCACGAGTTCTACTTTCTTAGGATGAGGTTTTGAAGTGAGCCCTGACAGGCTGAATTGTATCTTATTCCTCTGGAATATACACCCTTCCTCCTAGGAATCCCCTTAACCACTACATTGCGTTACACATTTTAAGAAGTTGCTAGATTCAATTCTTGGTATCTCAGCTAGAAAGATCCTTAGAAAAAGCTGCCTTGGGGGGAAAATAACAAGACCAAGATAATCTGTACATTAGTGATGGAAACTGGAAGTGAATACTTACATGGTTCGTTGTCACAGGCAACAGAAACGGAGACAGTAAAAGCAAAAATCCAGATGAGATAAAACCCACATTCTTTTCCTTTCGTGGGTAGCATTGCCAGTAGTGCAAAATTCCTTGCAGAATCTGAAAGAAGTTGGTTCACAAAAATCAGTTTTTCAAAAAACCACGAATGATAGCTATTTTTAAGCCATCAGGGCAGATACGATGTTCTTAGCCCAAGCTGGCTGGTCCTTACCTTAAAACTAGCTTGTCTAGAGAAGAGAGAGACAGATGTGCAGAACAAATAAATATTAAATCCATCTGTTGTAATGAAACAGAACTTTTGATGCTTAAGCACCTTCTTCCTTTTAAGTTGGAGATGAATTATTTGTTAAATACTTGTTTTTTTTAAAAAAAATCAGAAGTTAAGGAATTTAGCCAATCTATTGCAAAAACTCAGAGCTGTACGGTACTAAAACTCTCTCTGAATCTGTAACCTTCAATTAGCTGTTAAGAGGGCAACAATATTTGAATCAAGGTACTTGATGGGCTAACTTAAAGAAGGTGTCCAATATTTGGAGCCCATGAATCCTATGGGATAGAAATTTAGCAAAATTGTGGCTGCTTCCAGACTGCTCCACAACTGCACTGTTGTGATCAGCCATACTGTGGTCATCATTTCTAGCACTCCCTGCCAGCTTCCCATAAGCAAAATCAAAGGGGGAAGTCAACAGAAAATCAGAAATAATTTTTCTCTGCCCATCTGTGGTGATTCTGGTTATCTCTCTAGGTCAGTTAATATCGATAAAAGAAGGATCGTAGATTGTTTAGTTTACCAATAAATTCAAAGTTCCATTCTGCCCACCCTGGTATGTTGAGATTAGGTTAAACTCCCCTTTATTATTTTTTATAAATAGTTCAAAGGCAGTGAACTTACTTAATACTCTTTAACCCGCCTGTTTTCCACACAACAACAACCCTGTGAGTTAGGTTGGACCTAGACAGAGGGACTGGGCCAGATTCACCCTGCCGGCTTTCATGCCTAAAGTGAGACTAGAATTCACAGTCTCCCGGCTTCTAGCCCGGGCCTTCACCACTAGACTCTTTCTCTGAGAAAGAGAGCGCTTCAGCTTGCCCATTTAATGTAATAAAATAATATTTTATTTTATTACATTAAATAATATTTTATTTTAAAAATATTTTATTTCCATGTAATAAAAATACAATTAAGGAAGCCCTAGAAATCTTGCTTAATTAAAGAGAAAAAAGCGATCACAATCTTCTCTATTGTTTTCATTTTAATGAAAGAAACTTGCTGTAATTTCAAAAATGTTTGTGGACATAAGGAAAATAAAACTCCAGAGATGAATTTAGATCTTTCCCATTGATATTAATGAAAGGAAGCCCCTGGTCTCTTCTCTACTTGCAACAATTAGGGAATTGATAGAGTGATTCTAAAATAAAACTCCCTTTTGCGGCTCACAACATATATAAAAACAATAATCACATCTAAGTCCAAATCAAAAATAAACATTAAAAACAAAAACCGAACACACATTCATCATTCACACAACAATCCACAATCATCCCCAGACCTGCCAGCAAAGATAGGTTTTAAGATTCTTCCAGAAGACCGGGAGGGTGAGAGAAGCGCGGACTTCAGGGGGCAGTTGGTTCCAGAGGGTGGGCGCCACAACAGAGAAGGCCCTCCCCCTAGGACCCGCCAGACGACATTGTTTCGCTGACGGGACCCGGAGGAGGCCGACCCTGTGCACTCTCACCGGTTGAAGGGAAGTATGTGGCAGAAGACGGTCCCGTATGTCATGTGGAGTTCACAGCAGATATTTTTTCCTTTGCGCCCTAGGAGAGAAATATCTGCCCCTACATAGAATCAAACTCTCAACCTCCCAAGGGAGAGGTGAGAATCTTCACCACTAGGCCACCGTGCCAGTCAAAAGTGATTCTAAAATATATGTCAGAAAACAGGTCTTTGAAATGCTAGACTCCTTCAAAAAAAAAAAAAGGCCGCTGGGATGATGCCGAGTGTGTGTGGTCCTTGTTTGTGTTTTAAGTTGTGTATACCGAAGCTTAATAAAACTGAAGTCAAAAAAAAAAAAAAAGCAAAGTTCATATTTGTGAGCTGCTCTGTGGCTTCTTTAACTCAAATTTTGTTGAATGAAATAAAATTTGGTGAGTTTGCTGAGTCATAACTGACTGTTTTCAAACCATGCTGGCTGGTTTCACAGATTTGGCTAACCAAAGTCTTACAAAACATATGTTGCTATAAGTACAATTTCCATGTTGACAAAGATCTAAGATGTTAATCAATTTAAGAAATTGCCAAATCTGGAGTGTTAGAAATCAATGAGCAAGAGAAAAAAACCCACCACAATCTGGGGTCAAAACTGAAGTAAGAATTCAACAATTACCGGTAGTTCTTTTCTAGAAAGCAAAAATATTTTGGTTTCATTAGTGATATTAAACGGAGCATTCACTCAAAAGCTAAAAGGAGGAACTGGATGAATAGAAGAAGGAACTTCATGGCATGTCTACTTGCCTACATTTTTAATTCCTCATCAAGAAAGTTTGCAGACAATCCTACATTCTGAAGCTTCATTCGGTACGATACGCTAAGTAAACCCTTCAATTTCCCCTTCTCCTGAATCAGAAAACCAAAATGTCTGTAAATACTTTCCGTTCCTCACCTCTTTGAAATGGCTCCACCAACTTCGAACTGAGTGCAGATGATTCTGCAGTAGAAACAAATTCGAACTGTCCTTCAAATACAGAGAACCGGTCTTTATTACCAGCACACAAATAGCACATGACATCACCGGAAAGAATAAAATAAAGCTCTGTTGCTCAACAAGTAAAAAGAACCTACAAAGAGATGATGTGTGATACAGTTTTTACTTTTCAATTCCTTTCTTTACATCTTTCTCACAACTATGCTGCAATCTGTGTGCTTTGAGGGTCACAGAGGAAATCCCCATAACTAGTCATGCCCCACAGTTAAATCTATTGAGGCTTGGAGAGTAAAAGGGGTCGAATCTACTTACCGTTTGAAGGAAGACCACTGGAGCGTCCAGACTAGACTGGACCATTTTAGAAAGGGGCAGGGTGTATGTGCTTCTGAATTGTTGCCAACTGGCCAAGTACAATTGGGAGTTGGCCATCCTTATTTGGCAATTAGTTCCTCCATTCAATTCTTTACTGGCAAGAAAAGAGGCTCCACAGAGATCAAAAGAGAATAAGGTCTCCAGGCATACAGAAACTGCAGGTAAAAAATTGGCTTTTCTGTATTTTCAATTATTCTTAGAAGCATTTACCGTAAAACTGGGATGCTTAACGGGAAACCAAACAGGAACCACCATTTGAATCACAATTTCATATGCACGGATCACAACTGCAAGTTAGGGCATGTTTGTCGAACAGATGTTTTTGGCTGATACATGAAGGATGTGATGAAGTTAACTCTGTTGAAGCTTTTCTCTAGATTCTCTGGAAATTGGGTAGCAAACATCACTTTCGACAACATTCACTTCAGTTTCTGTCAGAAATCTTGCAAGCTTCTTAATATAGAACAATTAACCAGTGGAACAACCTGCCTCCAGAAGTGGTGAATGCTCCAACACTGGAAGTTTTAAAGAAGAGACTGGACAGCCATTTGTCTGAAATAGTATAGGGGGTTGGACTAGATGACCTCCAAGGTCCCGTCAAACTTTACTACTACTACTACTACTACTACTATTATTATTATTATTATTGTTATTATTTAGCTATAGCTTCAGCAGAATAAGAGAGTGAGTAAACTTTTACAGTGATTCAAGTTCAAGCAGATGGCTCCAACCTATCAAAGAAAGATCTCAACGCTCTCCAAATAGAAATAGTTGGATTATAAAGCAATTGTATTGAAGATTAAAAAAAAGCTCCCCCAATTTTTAACAATTGGGGGGCTCCATGCTGGGGCAGTTGATTGATTAACAACAGATCCCACCCTCTCCCCCTCTCATCATATTCCCCCCCTCTTTTAGCGAGGTTAATTTTATGGTATTTATAGTATTGCATTTATATTATTATAAATTATATACTTTTATCTTTAACATTGTAAGCCAGCCAAAGTTACCATGTGGCAAGATGGGTGGCTAATAAATTTTACAAAAAACCCCAAACAAATAACATGTCCAATGTACCCCAATTATATGCAAGTTTATTATCTCCAATGAAACAGGATACATTGGAAGAGAATGGATTTTGAGAAGATATTCGTAAAATATGAGGTTATCAATGGCTACTAAATAGTGACTATATATTGTTGCGCTAGTTAGCATGCCAGTTCTGGATACCACAACCCAAAAGGGATCCGGAGTGAGTGTAGAGAAGAGAAGCAAAAATGCTGAAGGGCTTGGGCACTAAATACTTTGAAGTGCAGTTAAAGGAATTTTGTGTGCTCAGCTTAGAAGGCTAAGGGGAGATATGATAGCAGTGGATCTTACTGGGAAAAGGGATTAGATTTATTCTTCCTAGCACCTGAAGGTTTGACACAAACCAGTGGGGAAAAGTTTTACAATGAGAAATTGAAAACCTGAATTAAGGAGGGATTTCTTGATTGGGATAGCTGTTACGCATGGAACGAACTGCCTCCTGAAGTTGTGGGTGCTCCATCATTGGTGGCCTTCAAGAGAAAAGCCAACATGGAGAGTAGCCACAGCATCTTTTATAGCTTAGAAAACTCTGCAGCTATGAGGTATCAAAATGGCTTGAAATTTGGTCCTAAGGACATTAACAAGAATTGCTCTTCCCAACACGTCTAGAAAGTGCCAACTGGTGAAGGTTCTAGAGATTACACTATGAGACTTTTTGTTCCATTTTAACACAATCCTTAGGGCACAGAAATTAAAAGGGCTGAAAATTCATACAATGTCCTTTCCAGCAATTTTGTTTTATTGCCATACATTCTTCATTGGCAGAAAAACATTTTTAAAAAATCTGAACTAGGCAAATTTTCTTCAATCTGAAACCCTTCAGATAAATTACAGACTCTTAAGCCAGCATGGTGATGTGGGAATTGGGAAGTGCTCCTGGCTTTGGGTGCTATAGAAGGCTGGTCTAGGCTAACTCTCAATGGTTGCTAACTAGAGGTTGCTAACTATATTATGGGCATTTGAGCTATAGAAAAGTACGGTTACTTAGAAGCAAATAACTTCTAAGGCGATGGGTGCTTTTTAAGAACACAGTCTAGACCAGGGCTCTGTGTTATCATATGATCAGCTGAAGCTTGCATTTTGAAAAATGTGAATACTGTAATATTTTTAATTTGCAATGATTTGCCTATCTTCATTGATAGAGATGTGGTTCAAGATCAGAGCTCAGAATTTGGACAAAGTGTCTTGATAATCATCTTCTCCAGCACCATTAAGATTTTGAAAGACTTCAAAATTTTCTTATCATAGGTCTATAGAAGACTCAAAGTAGATGTCTGTTGCACACAGCAACAAAAAGTGATGGAAACAGATACTGAATTATTTATTTATTTATTTATTTATTTAATTTCTATGCCGCCCTATTCCGGAGAACTCAGGGCGGCTCACAGCATGATAGAAATTACATTATATACATATAAAAAACCCTTAAGTTAAAAAAAAACAAAACCCTTAAGTTAAAAAAAAAAAAAAGAAACCAATCATTCCACGAACATACACTGGCTAGGGGCAAGATGTTAGCTGCCCCAGGCCTGCCGGCAAAAGTGTGTTTTAAGCAATTTACGAAAGGCGGAGAGGGTGGGGGCGACACGGATCTCCGGGGGAAGTTGGTTCCAGAGGGCCGGGGCCGCAACAGAGAAGGCTCTTCCCCTAGGCCCCGCCAGGCGACACTGTTTGGCTGACGGGACCTGGAGAAGGCCGACTCTGTGGGCCCTAACCGGCCGCTGGAATTCATGAGGCAGCAGACGGTCCCGTAAATAACCTGGTCCGATGCCATGTAGGGCTTTATAGGTCATAACCAACACTTTGAATTGGGTTCGGAGACCAATTGGCAGCCAATGCAGCTCGCGGAGTGATGCCGAAATGTGGGCATTTCTAGGCAAGCCCAACACTGCTCGCGCGGCTGCATTCTGCATTACCTGAAGTCTCCGAACATTTTTCAAAGGTAGCCCCATGTAGAGAGCATTGCAGTAATCGAGCCTCGAGGTGATAAGAGCATGAGTGACTGTGAGAAGAGACTCTCGGTCCAAATAGGGCCGCAACTGGTGCACCAGGCGAACCTGGGCAAATGTCCTCCTCACCACAGCCGAAAGATGATATTCCAAATTTAGCTGTGGATCGAGGAGGACGCCCAAGTTGCGGACCTTCTCCGAGGGGGTCAAAAGCTCCCCCCCAGGCTAATGGACGGATAGATTGAAATATCTTTGGGAGGCAGAACCCATAGCCACTCCGTCTTGTCGGGGTTGAGTTTGAGCCTGTTGGCACCCATCCAAACCCTAACAGCCTCCAGACATCGGCACATCACTTCCAATTAAAGGAAGTAGCAAAGAGAATTTCACTCATCTTTTACTGGCACTGCTTAAGAAGCAGCAACCAGCAGCTTTAGTAACATGTTAGCAATTTATTATTCAAGATGTCAAATTATGTTCACCCAACTGTAGTGGTTGGAGACTCTGGTGGCAGAGATATGAGAAACGCATAAAAAAAGAGTGTGGTTTTTTTTTCCTCACATGGTCATCAATCAATTTCTAAGAAAATAATTTCTTTACAGCTTTTAGCCAGTCTCATATTGAATTTAATTGCAGCTTTCTAAGAAATAAAGGAATTATTTACGGGTCATGGATTGATACATCAGCTTGCTAAATCACTACAGACTGTTGCTTCCCCATCTGGTTTGTTTTTGTTTAAATGTTGATTAGTTTCTGGTAGCAATTGAAATAAAGACAATGCAAATGTTTTTTAATACAGTGTTGAAAAAAAATCTTCAGGTCCATTTCCAAACTGGGAGGCTAAACAAAATGGAGGCTAAGATGCTGGAAATAAAATGGAGTCTGCTTAGGAAAGAAGGTTCTGTTTTTTGAGTTGCTAGAAACTTCAGTGATACAGCATGATTCTGGGGTGGCTGACAAAATGGAGCTGGGAGTGGGTGGGTTTTTATACCTTTTTGGGGTTTTGTGTTTGGAGTTGTTCCTGTTTGAGGTTGTTCTTGTTCCTGTGTCATGTACTTTGACCCGAGCTTTTGGTATTCTAATGGGGGTGGGATAATCCTATTATGTCCTAAAGGTCATGTTCTGTCCTTAGAGTCTTTCTTTTTCTAATCCCATCAGCTCAAACCTTCTCTGGGGCTGGGGCTGAAGGCATTTTGCTTATGAATAGGTGACCCAGTCTTTCTGAATAGAATTATCAAATCTGCATTTCTACAGAGCTGGCCCGCTCAGTTTCTGCTTGGAGGAGAGGGAGAAGTTTCTGGCTTTTAAGATTTTCTCCCATTATTCCTCTGGGAAAATATAATATTCTGCCTTTTTTAATATCCCCCAAAATACTTCCTTCTCTCGGGGGGGCGGGGATGCTGACTTCCTACAACAGTTTTTGTGAGAATTGTCCATTAATTATCTGGTACTACTGATATTGACAGCCCACCATTCCTGTTACAGTCTTTTTCCATCTTAGCTACTTTAAGATGTGTGAACTTCAGCTTCCAGAATTCAACAGCCAATATAATGACTGGGGAATTCTGGGAGCTGAAGTCCACACATTATAAAGTTGCTGAGATTAAGACACACTGGCCTAGAAAGATGAAGGCTGGAGATGGGGAGAAAGCAAGAAATACTTGGGGTAGGGAAGAGGTAGGAACCCTTGGTTCTTCCCCATTTTGCCATTATTTTTGTTTTGTTTTTGGTTTTTGTTTTTCTGATAAATGGGAAAAATGAAAAATATATGAATTAAGAAATATCTTCTGAATTTCAGAAATTCATAGAATTGACAGTGACTGAAATAAAATCTTAGAAGTTAAAAACCGACAGTTTCAGATTCAGAAAACAAAACTTAGTAAAGCATTTCACGTGACAAAATGAAAATGAGTTATTTCTTCATCATGTTTCTTTTTCCTGAAAATTAGTGCTTTTTGTTTCTGTCCAGAATATGCAACTTCCTTCATTAGGAAGTCGATGAGTTACTGTGCATTCAGTATAACCTTCTGGCTTCTAAAGGGTCAAAAATGAAGAGATGCTACATTCTTTATGAACATTCTAGATCTATAAATTAAGAAAAAAAAATCAGTTTATATATTTTACCAGAAGAAACTATATTTATCCATTTTATACGCTAAAGATGCACCAGAAGGATTCTGAATATCATATGTTTTGGAATTCCTAAAAGGACATGCGGTGAAAGGGTGGGTTAAATGGAATGCTAACAACTTCATTTCACAAACCAGATGAGGAGCTACAGAACTGGCATTAACATGAGTGGGGCATCAAAGTTTTTTGTTGTTGTTTTTTGTGGGGCAGGCTCTTCTAGGATGGGAGGAGAGGAGAGCACTGATCAGCTCATAGTGCCAAGGTCTGCAGATGCAAAAATGGTGAGCAAATTCTGTGACACGGGCCCCCAGGTTCGGTTCATGGTCACACATTTACAGCCCTAGTCAGGAGCAACATTCAAATCACTTTCATCTGAGTAGAGACTATGAAATACAGGGAAACTTAGTGAATTTAAAGTAACAGCAAAACTTTACTGGTTACAATATACCTTTTCCTTCCTTCCTTCCTTCCTTCCTTCCTTCCTTCCTTCCTTCCTTCCTTCCTTCCTTCCTTCCTTCCTTCCTTCCTTCTGAAGGGATTTTATTGTGCTTATGATTTTAGTATGTTTAAGTTTGACATTAGCATTTATTATATATATAGTAACCATTTTATATTGATACTTATAGTATTATCACGTAATCATTGTTTTGTTATTTTGTAATCATTATTTTGTAGTTAATTGCTTGATCAGATGCTTTTTATATATATTGGAAAAGTAAGGGCTTCATGCTTTAGGTACAGGCGATTGCTTATATGAAAAGAGCACAGTAAGGGGAGGGGGGAAAGGATTTACTGATGGAGCCTGGGTTGCTGTGTATGAGTCATCATCTAGGAATTATTTTTTTGTGCCATCTTATGCCTAGTACCAAGACCTGATCTCTTTGTTCTGAAAAGGTATAAAAGGTGGAAGACATCTTTTCTGCTTGCTTGCCTTCATTCCTCTACCAGCCACGAAGAGGAATCAGGCAGCCCCTCTCTGTTTTGATCAAAATAAAGTTGTAATCTTTGTTGAAACCTCGGCTCAGGAGTTTCTTTGCCTCTTTTAAATTCCTGAGTAACGCTGGGGCAATTGTGAGGCTAAGTGGAAAACCTTACATCCTGGCGCCCTAACATGGTGGTAGCCACAATGGCTCTCCCCCCACATCTGGAGACCCCTGTTAAGGTCCCAGCGAGCCTTCAATTCTCAGCAGGATGAAACCAGTGACAACTGAATTGTGTGTCTTAGAGCGCTCTCAGGTGTTTGAGCTGGAAGATTCTATGCTTCATCGTCGATGGTGGGGTCCGTATCTGATGAACCTGAACGCCTGAATTCAACAAGGTTTCATGCTTCTCTACTGACGGGAGAAATTGCAACAGGCGCCTTGGTAAGTAAAAGAAATAAATGAAAAAGCTTTGAAAATCCTGGAATAAGGCAGGAGGTTGATCTCTCTGACTAGTCCTCTATAGATAAGCATAAAAATAAATGAATAAATGTAAGAAAAGAGGAAGCCAAGCAACTGTCTTCTAATACAGGATAGAGTGATTTAAGAAAAATAATTGAATTGGTATGTAATTTTTTTGCAGAGGTTTTGGTAATTTTTAAGATAGGGGGCTGATCTCCCCGACAAGTCCTCCAAAGGAAAAATTAATTACAAAATTCCAAATTAATTAAGTGAAAAGGGAGGAAGCCGAGAAACTATCTTGAAGTAAAAAGAAAAAAAAAGAAAAGACAAAAAGAAAAAAAAAGAGAAGAAAAATATGGGGAATCGTCAGAGTAATTTAAACAAACAAATTAACTCAAAATGTAATCCTCTGCAATGTGTTTTGAAAAATTGGGATGTTTTGAAACCTCAAGTGGCTGTTAAGTTT
The DNA here is from genome assembly GCA_034064705.1 of Bothrops alternatus. Lineage (NCBI taxonomy): Eukaryota > Metazoa > Chordata > Lepidosauria > Squamata > Viperidae > Bothrops > Bothrops alternatus. The sequence continues at coordinate 8,340,900 of JARGCV010000174.1, read as the reverse complement.
AACCCTGTCAGACAACGTCTGGTGGTGTTTTGTGTTGATGTGTGGCCAAGTTATTTTATGAGCCCTGGGCAACAACCTTGGCCAAGAGAAGGAAGGGTCTGTGGGCTTGGATATTATTAATAAGCTTACAGATGTTCTTGCTATACAAGTTCTGGAAAGGTATAAAAGGTGGAAGACATCTTTTCTGCTTGCTTGCCTTCATTCCTCTACCAGCCACGAAGAGGAATCAGGCAGCCCCTCTCTGTTTTGATCAAAATAAAGTTGTAATCTTTGTTGAAACCTCGGCTCAGAAGTTTCTTTGGCTCTTTTAAATTCCTGAGTAATGCTGGGGCAATTGTGAGGCTAAGTGGAAAACCTTACACTTCCTTCCTTCCTTCCTTCCTTCCTCCTTCCTTCCTTCCTTCCTTCCTCCCTCCCTCCCTCCCTCCCTCCCTCTCTCTTTCTCTCCCTCCCTCCCCTCACAGAAACACACACACATGCACACACATCTCCATACTTATCAATATCTGTCTCAACTAAGCTGCCAGGTACCAGTTAGACAGTCAAAAGAGATGGAAACAACAAAGTCTGGATCCAAAGATGACTCAAAGAGTGGGTGGGCTTCAGGACCCCTTTTCTCCCCCAAAGTCCTTGGTTCACAAGACTCTTTGCTTCTTGGTTTTCCAGCCTGGTAGCTGTTGATTGAGAGTTGATTTTTCCTTTGCTTCCTTAATGACTTGGGTCCTTCCTCCCCAAGCTTTGCTTAGAGACCAAGTTGCTGCCACTAAAGATTACTACCTGTAATCAACAACAGTAGACTAATATATACGATGACAAAAATATCCCTAACTGCTGAGCAAGTTTATTTATCTTTTTATTTATTTGTTAAATTTATATGCCACCCGACTCACTCTCTAAAGTGATTGTTACCCTCGCTGAAAATTCACCCTTGGCATCAATGCTTGGTAATTGGGTAGAGGGAAGAGAAGACAATTTTGTCCATTAAGTTGAAATAGCCTTAAGTAAAACAGAAGAGAGGAGGCATTGCAGTATTAAAAGGGGGTAAAGCTTGAGCATCATTGACCCTCCTAGACATTTGGGGGGTTTTGTTCCCAACTCTTGGAGCCTAGCAAGATCACACTGCCAGGATTCATAAACACACTGCTGAGTGGTGGTACAAGTTATGGTGAAAAACCTGTGTTAGGCATTCCATCGATTTAATGTTTTTTGCTTAAAGAAACACCATAAATTCAGTTAAAAAGGGAATGAAAAGTACCATCTATGCTCCCTCTGGTGGTAATTCGCTGTCATACAACTAGTAAAATACATATCCTGGTATCTTACTTTCTAGCCCAGGGGTGTCAAACTCAATTTCATTGAGGGCCGCATCAGCATTGCGGTTGCTCTCGGGGGGGGGGCAGGGGTGTGTGGCCAGGGTGAGTGCGGCCTACTGGGTGGGCGTGGATGGAGTGGGTGTGGCCTACTGCGTGGGCATGGCCAGCTCTACATTGTTCACGTCAAGGGTGCCTGTGGGGGCCTGGGCAGGAGTGGGACAGATCTGAGGGTCTCTGGCAGAAGAGGGTGGGACCAGGGCAAGCGCCAAGGCATGGTCCATTTCTTCATTCCTCACAAAGGGTGACACCTCCCCAACATGCACCCAGAGGGTGGGGCCGACGCGGCAGGGGCTGGTTCCTCGCTGTTTCTAGACGGCCTTGTGGAGCTAAGACTGAATGCGTTTCAGCATAGATGGCCACCACAAAATTGTACATTGGCTCCTGGCCTGCCTGGGCCAGAGCCAAGGCAGCGGGGGCCATTCCCTCACTGTTTCCAGGATGGCTTTGCGGGCCGCATGAAACCACTTCATGGGCTACATCTGGCCCCCGGGCCTTGTGTTTGACATGTCTGCACTAGTGAAATAAATACCCTGGTAGCTAGTTTATCTTAATTTCTTAATTAATCATTTCATTATTATTCAATATTATTAATAACATTTATTGTTTAAATGAATAATTTTACTGCTTAATATTATTTTATCATGTAATAATAATAATAATAATAATAATAATAATAATAATAATAATAATAATAATAATGACATTGACAGACTTTATCTACCAAGGCAAATAGGTGGGCATGGAATGCTGCAAGTACATCAGATAGTTGAAGAAAAAATGGCTTTGGAAGAATATCTGAATAATAATAATAATAAAAATAATAATAGTAAAGTTGGAAGGGACCTTGGAGGTCATCTAGTCCAACCCCCTGCTCAGGCAGGAAACCCTATACCATTTCGGACAAATGGCTGTCCAGTCTCTTCTTTAAAACTTCCAGTGTTGGAGCATTTACAATGATGAAGATGCACTGAAATTAGTATATCAGGAAGGCTTACTGACTACTGGAGAGACCAAACTGGCCTACAAGAAAGACCAAATGAAGAACAGAATAGAGGCATGGGAAGACAAAGCACTACATGGCCAGTATATTAAAAAAATAGCTGGGAAAGCAGATAATAAAAAGACCTGGCAATGACTAAGAGCAGGAAAATTGAAGAAAGAGACCAAGGGACTAATTCTGGCTGCACAAGACCAAGCCTTAAGGACAAATGCATATAAAGTCAAAATTGAGAAGATAGCAACAGACAGTAAGTGCCGCCTATGCAAAGAAGCTGAAGAAACAGTGGACAACCTGGTAAGCTGCTGCAAGAAGATCGCACAGACTGACTACAAGCAGTGGCATGACAAAGTAGCAACAATGGTGCATTGGAAGATCTACAAGAAATATCATTTGCCTGTAAACAAGAATTGGTGGGATCATAAAATAGAGAAAGTCATAGAAAATGATAAAATTAAACTGCTCTGGGACTTCAGAATTCAAACAGACAAGCATCTGCAACATAACACCCCGGACTTAACAATTGTCGATAAGAAAGACAAAAAAGTCTGGATAGTGGACATGGCAGTGCCTGCAGACAGCAGAATAGACGACAAAGAACTGGAGAAGATAACAAAATACAAAGACCTACAAATAGAAATAGAAAGACTGTGGCAAAAGCAAGCAAGGGTAGTACCAATAGCAATAGGCACCTTGGATGCAATCCCAAAACAACTGGAGCACCACTTGAACACCATTGGCATTGACAAATTTGCCATTAGTCAATTGCAAAAGGTGGCCTTACTAGGAACTGCTTCCATCCTGGGACGATATCTGTAATAACATCAAACATCCACCTCTGCCTATCCCAGGTCCTTGGTAAGGACTCAATAGGTAGACAAAATGCCAAACCCAGTCTGAACATATGGCTGACTGTGCGATGATCCATAATAATAATAATAATAATAATAATAATAATAATAATAATAATAATAATAATAATATAACGTTGGAAGGGACCTTGGAGGTCATCTAGTCCAACCCCTGCTTATTTGTTACTTGTGAGGACAGCATGGTGTATCTCATTTTTACAATTTTTTATCATTTTTTCTTAAAATAAAACACAAATGAAAATAAAGACAATGGTAAGGACAGTAAGGGGAAATGGAAAGGGGAATAGAGTGAAGAAGAGGGAAATAAAAAAGCAGTGATTTCCAACTTTTTTCACTGCAGTAAGTTACATAATAAAATTATATGTAATCTCAACTTTTTACTTATGTAAAATAGTAAGTTCTAACTATTTTTATAACAACAGCCTATTTAATCATCAAAAATCAAAATTTCATTTTTATCTCTTTTGAGCAGAGAGTTGAGAAGTGGCTTCCAAATGGAAACAAGGCCACTTATATTCTTTTTCCTAATCAAAATAGTTAATTTTGCCATCTCTGCCAGTTCCATTACTATTAAAATTCTTGCTGCGATCAGTATGTATAATAACAAAGTCCCATTTTTTTAATTGTTTACCCAGTAGTTCTGGTCTCCATTGCATGTTTATTTTAAGAATGTTCTGAATTAAAATGTAAATCTGGTCATAGTACTTCTTTGCCTTGTCACAAATTCCCCACATATGATAAGAAGTATGTTCCTTAAAATTAAATTTCCATCAAACATTTGTAACATCTTTATACATCTTTGACAATTTATAAGGTATTAAATATCAACGGTATATCGTTTTATAGAAATTCTCTTTAAAGTTATGGTTCAACATCAATTTCAGTTCTTTGATTCACATATTTTCCCACTGCTCAAGCATTATATTATAGCCATTTTTTTTGTCCATTGAATCATACAGCGCTTAACATATTCACTTTCTAAATTCAACTTCAACAACATTTGATAAATCTTGGCAATGAGATGTTCATCATTGCATTGTCAATGCAATGTCAAATTCATTTTTAACAGCTTCCAAACCACAAGATAAATAAAATCTTTCAGTTGTAGATATGGAAACCAGTGGCAAGCAAATCCTTCAGACTCTAAATCTTCTTTCCATTTGCGGTTAGGTTCACCATGAATAAAAAAATATATATGAATGATTGATTCTAGGCCAGGGGTTCTCAACCTTGGCAACTTTAAGACTTGTGGACTTCAACTCCCAGAATTCCTCAGCCAGCAAAGCTGGCTGAGGAATTCTGGGAGTTGAAGTCCACAAGTCTTAAAGTTGCCAAGGTTGAGAACCCCTGTTCTAGGCTGTGTTTTTGCTGACAACTATTTTATTCCTGTCTTTTGGAAAGTCAGCTATTGGGAAAGGACATCTGGTTCCCAAAAAGGTTATTCATCTCAACTTCACTGAAGCAAGGAGGAAAACTTTTTTCAGACCTATAAATGACATAAAACTGAAAGGGAAAGCTGAGTGCCAAAAAGACAGGAATAAAATAGGGTTTTACCAGCTCACAAAATTCTCAGTCAGATCACAAAATATAACAAGGAGCTCTTGCAAGGCAGGCAAGCTGGCTCCGGCACACCATTTTGTATCCTCAAACTTCCAGTACAGATCTCTACAAGTAAGGCATGGCTGTCAGTCATGTACAAAATTGGATTACAGCTAGTCCTTGACTTACAATCATTCATTTAGGGACTGTTTGAAGTTACGAAGACACTGAATAAAGTGATTTATGATCGTTTTTCACACTTAGCAACTGTTGCAGGAGTCCCCATGGTCATATGATCAAAATTTGAATGAATAGAATAGAATAGAATAGAATAGAATAGAATAGAATAGAATAGAATAGAATAGAATAGAATAGAATAGAATAGAATCTGGAAGGGATCTTGGAGGTCTTCTAGTCCAACCCCCTTTTCAGGCAGGAAACCCCTATACCATTTCAGGCAAATGACTGTCCAGTTTCTTCTTAAAAACCTCCAGTGATGGAGCACCCACGATTTCTGAAGGCGAGCTGTTCCACTGGTTAATTGTCCTCACAGTCAGGAAGTTTCTCCTTAATTCCAGGTTGCTTCTCTCCTTGATTGGTTTCCATCCATTGTCTCTTGTCCTGCCCTTTGGTGCTTTGGTGAATAATTTGATCCCCTCTTCTTTGTGGCAGTCCCTCAAATACTGGAATACTGCTATCATGTCACCCCTATTTCTTCTTTTCTTTAGACTAGCCAAACCCAAGTCCTGCAACTGTTCTTCATACGTTTTATTCTCCAGGCCTTGGATCATCTTAGTTGCTCTTCTCTGAACTTTTTCAAAGGTCTCAACATCTTTTTTTGTGAAATGGTGACCAAAACTGGCTGCAGTATTCCAGGTGTGGTCTTACTAGGGTTTTATAAAGCAGTACTAATACTTTGCATGATCTTGATTCTATGCCTCTGTTTATACAACCCGGGATTGTATTAGGCTTTTTAACTGCTGCTGCACATTGCTGGCTCATAGTCAAGTGATCATCCACTAGGCCTCCAAGGTCCCTCTCACAGTTCCTGTTTTTGAGCTGGATCTCACCTAATCTGTTCTTGTATCTCTGATTTTTCCTGCCTAAATGTAAAACTTTGCTTTTCTCCACATGCTTGGCAACTGGCTCATTTATGATGGTTGTAGGGTCTCAAGTTCAAGTGATCATCTTTTGCGACATTCTGACAAGCAAAGTCAAGATGAGTCCTGGTGGCCTACTGATTAGAATGCAGATGTCAGAACCCATATTATTAAGGGGGGGCAACCTTTCCCTTTTATATTCTATTCTCTATTCCTTCTCATTACTCTGGGTTATGCCATACTCCTGAAGAGGAGGGGGGACCCAACAACAATGCAACGAGCCTAGGAAAGACCAGTGTTATCAGCTCTTTCCCACAACAGATCTAAGGATTGGCACATTCAAACTGACCAGATGAACTATTGGGGTGGAGTTTGCTTGGGACTCTTTTAACCTATTGATCTGAGTGGGAAACCTCAGATCCTGCCTATCGTGCCTGCTATCAGCTTCTCCTAATAAAAGTTCCTTTTGGAAGAAACTGTCTCCATGAGTTCTGCTTTCTTAGGATGAGGTTTTGAAGTGGGCCCTAACAGCAGCATTGCAGTCTAACTCTGCCCACAGCAACAAGTTCGATCCTGACAGGCTCGAGGTAGACTTCCATTCTTCTAAGGTCAATAAAATGAGGATCCAGATTGTTGGGAGCAATATGCTGACTTCGTAAATTGCCCAGAGAGTGCTGTATATGTCTAAGTGTTATTGCTATTGCTAAAGTCAATGGGGAAGCTAGATTTATTTAACAATCATATTACTAATTTAACAGCTTGTGAGATCCACTTAACAACTGTGTCAAGAGAAATCGTAAAATGAGACAAAACTCATTTAATAACTGTCTTGCTTAACAACAGAAATTTTGGGCTCAGTTGTGGTCATAAGTCGAGGACTACTTATACACCAGGCCCTCCCTCTACTACAGATATAAATGATAAATGATAAAAGGCAGAAAGCAGCAACAGAAGTCCATGGACTAAGACTGGAAAAATGGGGTATTCCATCTCCTCATTAGCCTTCAAGCACAAATATATATATGTTTTTAAAATTGTTAAAAATATATATATATATGTGTGTGTGTGTGTGTGTGTGTGTATATATATATATATATATATGTGTGTGTGTGTGTGTGTGTGTGTCAAGTGTTTATTTTTTAGATTGCACCCTGTAAACCCAAATATGGGAGGAAGGAATCATTCTTTCCTTTTGCTTGTTTCAGCTCAACCCAGAGCCATCCAGCAAGCACAAATATATATATGTTGTTTAAAATTGTTGACAAAGAAATAAGGGAATTTCTGATATAGCTATTTCGAGTTTCTTAACTCTCTTCAGTCAGACTCACCCTTCTGGGATTCGAACCTGGGCAGTCTGCATGCTAAGCAGATGCTTTAACCTATTGAGCCACAAGTTCTCTCCCGCTTTGTCAGTAGTCAGGGAGTAAGGATATGTGTCAAGTGTTTATTTTTTAGATTGCACCCTGTAAACCCAAATATGGGAGGAAGGAATCATTCTTTCCTTTTGCTTGTTTCAGCTCAACCCAGAGCCATCCAGCAAGCACAAATATATATATGTTGTTTAAAATTGTTGACAAAGAAATAAGGGAATTTCTGATATAGCTATTTCGAGTTTCTTAACTCTCTTCAGTCAGACTCACCCTTCTGGGATTCGAACCTGGGCAGTCTGCATGCTAAGCAGATGCTTTAACCTATTGAGCCACAAGTTCTCTCCCGCTTTGTCAGTAGTCAGGGAGTAAGGATATGTGTCAAGTGTTTATTTTTTAGATTGCACCCTGTAAACCCAAATATGGGAGGAAGGAATCATTCTTTCCTTTTGCTTGTTTCAGCTCAACCCAGAGCCATCCAGCAAGCACAAATATATATATGTTGTTTAAAATTGTTGACAAAGAAATAAGGGAATTTCTGATATAGCTATTTCGAGTTTCTTAACTCTCTTCAGTCAGACTCACCCTTCTGGGATTCGAACCTGGGCAGTCTGCATGCTAAGCAGATGCTTTAACCTATTGAGCCACAAGTTCTCTCCCGCTTTGTCAGTAGTCAGGGAGTAAGGATATGTGTCAAGTGTTTATTTTTTAGATTGCACCCTGTAAACCCAAATATGGGAGGAAGGAATCATTCTTTCCTTTTGCTTGTTTCAGCTCAACCCAGAGCCATCCAGCAAGCACAAATATATATATGTTGTTTAAAATTGTTGACAAAGAAATAAGGGAATTTCTGATATAGCTATTTCGAGTTTCTTAACTCTCTTCAGTCAGACTCACCCTTCTGGGATTCGAACCTGGGCAGTCTGCATGCTAAGCAGATGCTTTAACCTATTGAGCCACAAGTTCTCTCCCGCTTTGTCAGTAGTCAGGGAGTAAGGATATGTGTCAAGTGTTTATTTTTTAGATTGCACCCTGTAAACCCAAATATGGGAGGAAGGAATCATTCTTTCCTTTTGCTTGTTTCAGCTCAACCCAGAGCCATCCAGCAAGCACAAATATATATATGTTGTTTAAAATTGTTGACAAAGAAATAAGGGAATTTCTGATATAGCTATTTCGAGTTTCTTAACTCTCTTCAGTCAGACTCACCCTTCTGGGATTCGAACCTGGGCAGTCTGCATGCTAAGCAGATGCTTTAACCTATTGAGCCACAAGTTCTCTCCCGCTTTGTCAGTAGTCAGGGAGTAAGGATATGTGTCAAGTGTTTATTTTTTAGATTGCACCCTGTAAACCCAAATATGGGAGGAAGGAATCATTCTTTCCTTTTGCTTGTTTCAGCTCAACCCAGAGCCATCCAGCAAGCACAAATATATATATGTTGTTTAAAATTGTTGACAAAGAAATAAGGGAATTTCTGATATAGCTATTTCGAGTTTCTTAACTCTCTTCAGTCAGACTCACCCTTCTGGGATTCGAACCTGGGCAGTCTGCATGCTAAGCAGATGCTTTAACCTATTGAGCCACAAGTTCTCTCCCGCTTTGTCAGTAGTCAGGGAGTAAGGATATGTGTCAAGTGTTTATTTTTTAGATTGCACCCTGTAAACCCAAATATGGGAGGAAGGAATCATTCTTTCCTTTTGCTTGTTTCAGCTCAACCCAGAGCCATCCAGCAAGCACAAATATATATATGTTGTTTAAAATTGTTGACAAAGAAATAAGGGAATTTCTGATATAGCTATTTCGAGTTTCTTAACTCTCTTCAGTCAGACTCACCCTTCTGGGATTCGAACCTGGGCAGTCTGCATGCTAAGCAGATGCTTTAACCTATTGAGCCACAAGTTCCACTTGACACATATCCTTACTCCCTGACTACTGACAAAGCCTCTCAGATTGAGAAAGACAACTTTTTTTTTTTGAAAAGCTCTCCATTTCAGTTTTTTTAAATAGCAGTGTAAGTGAAAATAGAAGCCCACATAGCCAGTAAGGATTTGGGGTGCAGATGAGGAGTCCAGATTTAAGTTGCCACTTGGCTGGAAAGCTCACTCAGTGACTTTGATCTAGTCACAATATTTCCCAGCTTAATTTCTCTCTGAGGAGTTATTACTGTGCAGATAACAGACAGGAGGCCCATTAGAATAGAATAGAATAGAATAGAATAGAATAGAATGGAATGGAATGGAATAGAATAGAATAGAATAGAATAGAATAGAATAGAATAGAATAGAATGGAATAGAATAGAATAGAATAGAATAGAATAGAATAGAATAGAATAGAATAGAATGGAATGGAATGGAATGGAATAGAATAGAATAGAATAGAATAGAATAGAATAGAATAGAATAGAATAGAATAGAATAGAATAGAATAGAATAGAATAGAAGCTGGAAGGGACCTTGGAGTCTTTTAGTTCAGCCCCTTGTTCAAGCAGGAGAACCTTTACCATCTCAGACAGGTGACTGTCCAGTCTCTTCTTAAAAATCTCCAGTGATGGAGTGCCCATGATTTCTGAAGGCAAGATGTTTCACTGGTTGATTGTCCTCACTGTCAGGAAGTTTCTCCTTAATTCCTGGTTGCTTCTCTCCTTGATCAGCTTCCAACCATTGTTTCTCGTCCTTCCCTCTGGTGCTCTGTTGAACAACCTGACCCCCTCTTCTTTGTAGCAGCTCCTCAGATACTGGAACACTGCTATCATGTCTCCCCTATTTCTTCATTTCTTTGAGCTTGTGGAAAAATCATGAGATATAATGTAATAATGATCATAGTAACAGAAGCAATTACAATATTAAGCATAGGACTGGATCTGATTTATTGCATCTTCTGATATAGAAAACAGAGGGAAGCTCTTTGCATTGGATGTCCTGCAGGTTGCCTTTTGTTCTTGTTTACAAAAATTAACCTCAGCTTGGAGGGCCTTGATGTTCCCAGTGACCCAAAGCACTGCAGACCTCGGTGCTTTCAAAAAAAAATATGCTTTCATTTCTCTACCATAAATGAAATGTGAAGGTTCACTGGCAATGTGGATCTTTAAAAACCTTGTGGGAATCCAATGGGGCTATTTGAATAGAATTGTTCTGGATTTATCAGCTTTGTGCTAAGAGATATGGGGCTACCCTTGAAGAGTGTTCGGAGACTACAATTAGTGCAAAATGCAGCTGCGTGAGCAGTTGTGGGCCTTCCTCGTTGTGCCCACATTTCATCAACTCTCCGCATGCTGCATTGGTTGCCTATTGGTCTCCGAGCCCAATTCAAGGTGTTGGTTATTACCTATAAAGCCCTTCATGGCATGGGACCAGGATACTTACGGGACCGTCTTCTGCCATATGCTTCCATTTGACCGGTGAGAGCGCACAGGGTCGTCTGGCGGGCCCTAGGGGGAGGGCCTTCTCTGTTGTGGCGCCCACCGTCTGGAACCAACTACCTCCTGAAGTCCGTGTTTTTACCACACTCCTGGCCTTCTGTAAAAACCTTAAAACTTACCTCTGCCGGCAGGTCTGGGGATGATTGTTGATTGTGGTGTGACTGAGGAGTATGTGTGGGGTTTATTTTTAATGTTTTTTTCGGATTTATATTGAATTGTTTATTTGTATGTTGTGAGCCGCTCCGAGTCTGCGGAGAGGAGCGGCATACAAATCCGAAAAATAAAATAAATAAATAAATATGCACATTTTATCCTCCTATGGTTTTACAGATAAGGATTTTTGCTCAAAAAGCAGTACAGTAGGGCTCTTCCTCTCTAACTTCTTCTAAGCCCCTTTTTGCTCTTTTTTCTTTAATCTGTCAGTTCTCTGCTGCTTTCATTATGAGGCAGGACAAGAAGCAATGGATGGAAACTAATCAAGGAGAGAAGCAACCTAGAACTAAGGAGAAACTTCCTGACAGTTAGAACAATTAACCAGTGGAACAACCTGCCTCCAGAAGCTGTGAATGCTCCAACACTGGAAGTTTTTAAGAAGAGACTGGACAGTCATTTGCCTGAAATGGTATAGGGGTTTCCTGCCTGAGAAGGGAGTTGGACTAGATGACCTCCAAGGTCCCTTCCAATTTATTTATTTATATCATCATCATCATCATCATCATCATCATCTTTTATTCATTAGACATGAACCTCAGTCAAGTGAACATTCAAATTGGCTGGCACTGATGGTTGACACGGGTTGCTACCAGCATCCTAGGTGTCAACCAGATACCTCCTTAAAATGTAAGATGTTCTGAGTAGTGCATTTTTTTTGTAATATTGCTGGAGTTATTGCAGGAAGCTGCAGTTTCTTGATGTATTTTGCAAAGTTTTTCGACATAGTTCCCAGGGCCCCGATGACAATGGGTATCACTGTTACACGTTTCATCCATAATTGTGCAGTTTCGATGGCCAGGTTGCGATATTTTGTAATTTTTTCCAGTTCTTTTTCTTTTGACTCTGGCATCTCCTGGTACACCAATATCAATCAGCTGTACGGTTCGGTTCTCTACAACTGCGATATCTGGCGTGTTGTGTTCCAAATGGCAATCTGTCTGTATTCGAAAGCCCCACAATTATTATTTTTATTTTTATTTATTTATTTATTTTATGTGTGTTTTGTACAGTTATGTGTAACGTATGTTTATAAGATCAGTTTATTTGACAGCCACTTATCTCTCAGAGTTTCTGCCTCTCCGGGTGCAAAGGGATGTACTTGAGATCTCTTTGAATTTAATATAAGGAGGTGAAAATTTACTTGATGAAGGCTTGGAATACCACATGTGTCAAACCCCCAAAGGCCAAGGAAACTTGTTTTTGCTTTTAAATTTTGCAGATCGCCGATTATGCCCTCTTTGGCATTGGATTGTGCTGTGGCTTTCCTGTGCTGGGAATGTTCTTTTGATAGTGGCTGTGATACTGATAGGGGTTCATGGTGAGTATTGTAAGAGCAGAGAGCATGACGAGGTTCCATACGTAAGAATCAAATGTACTGAACTCAAGAATCAAAGATTACAAGCATCTCTTCTCATAGAAGTTAGCTAAAGCAGCTTTGATCACTGAGAATATTGGTAGCTCAGGGTTGAAATGAGGGATCCTTGGTGCTCACTGAGTTTTGTTGTTTTGTTGCAGATTTTGATTAACCAGGATCATAGGTAAGGTATATGATAAAGTAGACCACACTCTACTATGTGTTAAGATAGAAAAAATGTGAATTAGACAGCATCACCACTAGATGGATTAGTAAGTAGAACACAACCTCACAGATACTGTTCAGTTCTAATTATGTAATTGTACTGTAATTCTGGTTAATTCTTTTATAGACCTGGGTTGCAGTTCCTCAACAGCGCTAAACAGAAGCTCACAATACCTGGAGGAAATGACTGGAATTTCAAATACACATCAGTGCAGTCACAAAACAAACAGCCAAAACAAACAAGCATTCCGGTCTCGTCTAAGGCAATATTTGTGTGAGGCTACAGATACATTTACAGGTAATCTCTATTTTTAGCTCAAACCTTCCTGTGACCCATATTATAATTTCTCAGAAATTGTTATTCAGCAGTATGTTTGACCTCTTATTTTTCATCATGAACATATTTCTGAACTCTAATAGCTCTTTGTACTTGTCCTGCCTCATTCTGTCTACTTCAAGCAGAGTAGGATCTACTGACAATTAGACAGTGAGAAACTGCCAAGCCTTGAGGGAATCACCAAACACAGAAAGGGAAACAGAGAGAGGGAGAGAAAGCTCATGGTTCTGTTGGTGCAGTTCAGAGTCCAGGGTTCTGTAGATGAAGTGGAGGACAGGGCTTAAATTGCCCTTCTAGCCAGTGGTGGGATTCAAATAATTTAACAACCGGTTCTCTATTAGTTGTGCTCTGTTTAGCTAGACAGGAAAAAGTTCCAGAGCCAGAACCCCAGCTAATACTTAGTGGCCTCGCCTCCTTTCCTGTATGCACCAATCAGGAAACTAGAGAGACGAAATGTCTATTCCTGAAATTACCTCTGAGAAGCATCACCTGAGTGACATGATCGAAGGCGCCACGTCTCTGTTTGGTTTCCATCACTCCTCTCTTGGACTTTTGGGGAGGATTTTTTTCCCACCTGGAAGGAAGTTAAACGAAAACCAGATGTGTACCAGAAAACAGATTTATCATAACTGGTTCATGTGCGTTTGTTGTTTGTTGACTTCACTTCAGCATTTAACACAATCATTCCCCAGCATCTAGTGCAGCGGTTCTCAACCTGTGGGTCGCAACCCCATTTGGGGTCGAACGACCATTTCACGGGGGTCGCCAAACACCGCAGTCCGCCATTTTTTTTTTGCTCTGCCATTTTTTTTGGGTCGGCCATTTTTTTTGGGTCCGCCATTTTTTCCCCCTTTGCGATGTGGGCCGTTGCACCGCGCATGTGCGATGCGGGCCATCGCGCTGCGCATGCGCGATGCACCCGTTGTGTCATGCCTTGCACGCGTGATGCGCCCGTCTCGCCTCGCACGCGCGATGCGCCCGTCGGGCCTCGCACATGCGATGCGCCCGTCGTGCCATGCACGCGCAATGCGCCCACCGTGCATGCGCGATGCGCCCACCGCGCCGCACATGCGTGATGCGCCCGTCGCACCGCACATGCGCGATGCGCCCATCGTGCCGCGCATGCGCGATGCGGGCCAGGGTTGCGCCGTGCTTGCGCGGCGTGGGCCGGGGTCGAGCCCTGAAAAAGGTTGAGAACCGCTGATCTAGTGGACAAACTGGGCCCTTTTGGCTTAAACACTCCTTTGTGCAACTGGATTCTTGATTTTCTTACTAACAGGCCCCAATATGTGCGAGCTGGAACAAATATTTCTAACACCATTTTCTTGAGCACAGGTTCTCCTCCAGGCTGCTGCTGTTCACTCTGTTGATCCATGACTGTTGTTCTAGGTTTGCTACCAACCATATTTTGTAGTTCACAGATGATACAAGAGTAGTGGGCCTTATTCATGATGACAATGAGGGTGCTTACTGCAAGGAGGTTGAAGGTTTGGTGAACTCATGTAAAAAAAACAGCCTAGTTTTAAACACTCTTTTAAACTAAAGAGATCATTGTCAATTTCAGAAAAGTCAGGCACAGCCACACTTCTCTGTGCATTAATGATTCCCCTGTGGAGATGGTCACCAGCATCAAATTCCTGGGTATGCAGTTAACAAGTAGGCTGGTTTGGTTGCTCAACAGCAAGACACTGGTGAAACGAGCACAGTAGCGCCTGCATTTTCTGCATTGCATGAGAAAAGAACATCTTCCTTCCCCTGTCCTGACCACTTTCTACAGGGGGATGATCGAGAGCATCCTGTCATACAGCATCAGAGTCTGGTTTGGAAGCATCACTGCTTCAGACAGGAAGGCAGTGCAGAGAGTGGTGAAGATAGCTGAAAAGATAATTGGCAGTTCCCTCCCTCCCATCCAGGATGTAGCATATAAGCAATGCTTGAGCAGGGTCCGCAAGTTTGTCTGGGACACTGCACATCCTCTTCATGATCTGTTTTCCTTGTTACCTTCTGGAAGGAGGCTCAATGGTATCTGAAGCAGAACATCCAGATTCAGTCAGAGTTTTGTGCCATACATTATTAATCTTGTGAACTCTAAAGCTTTCTCCTTCTGTTATGCATTCAAGATGGACAGTGATTATTATTTATATGTTACTTATATGTAAGGGTGTAAGTCTATACATATGTTAAATATAGGATGTTTAAATGTGTGTTATGTATGTGTACACTTTGAGAGAAACAACTAAATTTCATTTTTAATGTGTGCCATTGTACCCAGAGTAAAAAATGACAAAAAAGGTTATCTATCTATCTATCTATCTATCTATCTATCTATCTATCTATCTATCTATCTATCTATCTATCTATCTATCTATCTATCTATCTATCTATCTATCTATCTATCTATCTATCTATCTATCTATCTATCTATCTATCTATCTACCTACCTACCTACCTACCTACCTACCTAGCTATCTACCTACCTATCTAACATTAGGTATCGGTTCTGCTGATGCTAGCCCCACAGAGCATCCCCACGCCTATAGGGACACTAACAGTGATGGGATTCAACTAGTTCGCACCACTTCAGTAGAACCGGTAGCTAATTTTTTGTTGCCCAGGCCCAGAATGGACTTCCAGAAGCAGCATCTACACAGACAACCGGTTGTTCACATATTTGAATCCCACCACTGGACATTAACCCATGGACGAGACCCTCTTCCTTGGACTCAATGAAGCTGGTTTTCCATTATGACTTGGAAGTCTACCCAATGATTGTAAATAGGCCCAATGTTTTCACACTTTAAATGCAAACCTATTCAAAGTCATCCTAACTGAATGAATAAATGACCCTAAGCAATAAAAATTATCATGTTTTTAAATGGGATCCTCTCTCACCTTTCAAAATAACATTGCTGTAAAGGGCTTGAAAAACACCAAACTTTCTTTATTCTTCTTTATTCTTTATTGGCCAAGTGGGAATGAACACACAAGGAATTTGTCTCCAGCGCATAAGCTCTCAGTGTACATACAAACAACCAGGTGATAGGTCAGTGGTGGCGAACCTATGGCACGGGTGCCACAAGTGACCAGGTGATAGGTCACTGGTGGCGAACCTATGGCACGGGTGCCACAAGTGGCACTCAGAGCCCTCTCTATGGGCACGCACGCTGTTGCCCCAGTCCTAGGCCTTCAGCTGGGTTTTATAAAACCTTTTCACTTTAGGCCTCCGCTGCCCTGTGCAAAAAAAAAAAAAAAGGTTCAATCAATCAGTCAATTTCAACTTCTTGTGGGAAAAAAAAGATCTTGCAAAGTTGGAACTGATTGATTGACCTTTTTAGTCCCATCCAGTATGCCATTACCACCAAGCCGGCCTGGCCTAGAGCTCCTCGGGTTTTTTTATGTAATTTTAAATTAAATTAAGTAGTTAGGGTTTTAGTATGGGATTTTAATTTGGTTTTTTAGTATAGCCTAGGTTATTTAATTTAGTTTTAAATATTTATTACTGTTATGTTTTAAATTTGGCTGTAAACCGCCCCGAGTCCTACGGGAGAGGGGCAGTATAAAAGTTTACAAAATAAATAAATAAATAAAATAAAGAAGCTGAAACAATTTATGTCCAGGATGTGAGGGGTCTGTTGATATTTTCTCAGTCCTCTTTCTGGTTCGTGGAGTTTACAGGTTCTCAGTGGAAGGCAGCTGGTTGCCTGCAGTCATAACTATCCATTGAAGTCTGTACCTGTCCTGTTTGGTTGCTGTGCCAAACCAGACAGTTATTGAAGTATAAAGGATAGACTTAATGATGTGAATTTTAAAAAGATTTATTTACCTTCTTAGAAAATAGATCCTGCAATTTGTGCCCTAGGACATGGCTTCTGTATGAGGAAAAATGCTACTGGTTTTCTACTTCAATCTTGCCCTGGACCCAAAGCCACAGGGACTGTGCGACAAAAAGATCTCGGCTATTGGTAATTTCTAATACAGGAGAGCAGGTAAAAGAATTTGTTGCATGTGAAGAATTCATAACTTTCTTACTTTTTCTATTTTTAATTTTAAATAGAAAGATTTCAGCGGCTGGGCTAGTGTTTACCAGCAGGCTTCAGGTGATAGTTCAGAGAAAGTGGCATCAGCCAAATGAATACAGTAGTAGGGACTTTCTCTCCTGATTGTTTCTTTTGATCTTTGATACTTAATTGTCATCTATTTCAGGGCCTTTCAACCTTTTCACCAATTGTACCACTTTTAGGATATGGCAATATTCAAGTACCACCTAGCAAGGTATCAAAAACTTGATGACCAAAAAAACAACAACAAAAAATCTGTTGAAAGTTGCAATTGCACTGAAATGACTTATGACCATTTTTCACATTAATGACCATTGCAGCATGCCCAGGGTCATGTGATTCATATTTGGATGCTTGGCAACTGATTCATATTTATGATGGTCACAGTGTTCCAGGGTCATGTGATCCCCTTTTGCAACTTTTTGACAAGCAAAGTCAATGGCAGGGCTGCTGGTGGCCAAGTGCTAAGGCAGGACTTCCCTCCCTCCATCTTTCTCATTCCCATCTCCTTCTGAAGGAAGAATTTGACCCCCCCATATTTTCCATATATTCATCAAACAAGGAAAAGCCTCCAGAGACAGAAAAGACAAGCTGCTGAGTGAACTAGCTTAAAAAGGCACATTTCCCTTTAAGAATTATCTACTGGCTAGAAAGGAAAGTTAAGTAGAAAGTTAAGGAAGAAACAAAATGTAGTAAGTACTGGCTGCCAGCTAAGGCAGCCTTGCCAAATGGCTCCATTCTTAAGTAAAGGAATGCTACAGGCAAAATCCATTCAGGAGAAAAATACTTCAAAATCCCTTGCAACAAAACTTACAGCTAACAATAGCAGAGCAATAGAAGCTAACAGGAGCCATCAGCCAAATAGAAACTGCCAAACATTCCTTAAGAACAGAAAGCCCACACTGCACAAATCCCAGGACTTCAAAGTCACAAAAGCACATAAAAATCCTTCCACTCTTCATCTCCCTGCCTCACCTCCAGCCATTGCTGCCTTTTTTCACTCCTCTTGGAGGGCAGCCCTTCCCCCACTGCATTTCTTGCCTGTTTGCTGCTGCCAGCATGGGTGGCTGCCACAGCAGTTGTAGATCAGCTCATGGCCAGCCTGCTTGATCTCCTCTCCTCTCCCCCCACCCTCCTCCTCCTCCTTCTTCTTTCCCTTCAGTGCAGCTAGAGCTGACTCTGCCTCCTCCCAAGGCTGCTGCTTTTTTTCTCTCCCTCTCCCACCCAAACTGCCTCCTTTTATAGCCTCTCCTGTCTCCGTCCCCCTCCTCCTCCTCTCTCATGGGGGAGGGTGAGCAAGAAGTGAGCCTGGTGCCTTTGCCTTGCCCCAGCAACTCTGCTGCTGCAAAGGACTCTCTCACAGTAAATCCTTGCCTGTGCTGGCGCTTTCCCTCCCCCACTACACTTGGCTAGGCAGGGCTGGATACCACCTGCCACTTTTTAATGTACCACAAGTGGTACGTGTACCACCGGTTGAAAAGCCCTGGTCTATTTCATCCTTTTCTACCGGAAGGATAAGCAGATGGGGCAAAATCTACCTGTTAAAGTTCCCCACAACATCAGGCGCAACTGGCAGAAAATAAGAGACCTGTTTGGGCAGTTAATTCATAAGAACATAAGAACATAAGAAGAGCCATGCTGAATCAGGCCAAAGCCCATCGAGTCCAGCATTCTGTGTCACACAGTGGCCCACCAATTGTACATGGGGATCTTGAGCAGAAGGAGAAGGCAAAACCCTCCCTTTCCCTTGACCCCCAAACAAATGGTACTCAAGGGAATCCTGCCTGCCTCAACCAACATAGAGGCGGCACATGGACATCCGTTTTAATAACCATCGATACACTTTGCATCCACGAATCTACCTAGCCCTGCCTTGAAGCTGTCAAGGCTGACAGCTGTCACGACCCCTTCAGGAAGTGAATTCCATAAATCAACGACCCTCTGGGTGAAGAAATATTTCCCTTTATTTGTCCTCACTTTTTTAGCTATGAGCTTTAGGGAGTGCCCCCTTGTCCTGGTATTGTGTGATAGAGAAAAGAATTTTTCTCTATCCACCTTTTCTATCCCATGCATGATTTTATACACTTTGATCAAGTCACCCCTTAAACGCCGTCTTTCAAGGCTGAAGAGACCAAGGCGTTGCAATCTGGTTTCATAAGGGAGGCGCTCCATTTCCTTGATCATTCTTGTTGCCCTTTTTTGCACCTTTTCCAGTTCCATTATATCCTTCTTGAGGTGCGGTGACCAGAACTGTACACAGTACTCCAAGTGTGGTCTCACCATCGATTTGTACAGAGGCAATACAACACTTGCTGACTTATTTTCGATTCCCTTCCTAATCATGCCAAGCATGGAATTTGCTTTTTTTACTGCTGCTGCGCATTGGGTTGACATCTTCATTGAGCTGTCCACCAAAACCCCAAGATCCCTTTCTTGGGTTGTCTCAGAAAGTTTGGTCCCCATCAGTTGGTAAGTATAATTGGGGTTCTTTGCCCCGATGTGCATAATTTTGCACTTGTTTAGGTTAAAATGCATTTGCCACTTTGTTGCCCACTCACACAATTTCGAGAGATCCTTCCTTCATTAACAGCTTCAGTAATAGGACACGGCTAGAGATTCCAACAGCCATCCTTGTAATGAAAATTAAATGATATTTTATAGGAATTCATCCAGGACCTCATAAAGAATAAGGATACATGGATTGGGCTCAGATTCAAATTGCCAGAGGAGAAGAGGATGTCGGTCAATGGCTCATCATTAAACCAAACACCGTGAGTATTCAAATACCCATGGAAGAAAACCTCTGTAATGTGGTGTTATTTGCAGAACAAAGTAAAAATAAAAAGGGGGGGAGAGAGAAGTAAGAATAGTATATAGATATTAAATATCTCTATGGAGTCCAGAAGCATTTTAAAGAGATTTCATTTCATCAGTGAAGGAAGCATTTTTAGAAATCCTTTTTTTATTCATTCACATTGTATGCTGCCCAGCTCCTGATTAGTTGGGGGGGGGGACACAAATACAAACACTTTTAAAAAATACAAGAATAGGCAAGAATAAAGAAAAGACAATAAAAGAAACTATGGGAGAGTACTAGTACAGATAGTCGTTGACTCACAAATGTAATGGAGGCTGTCCATTATGGTTGGAAGTCGTGATGGCCAGCCGTTAAGTGGAACATCCACTTGATCATATTACTTACAGCCCTGCATTCCTGTTCTTCCCTATGCAGTCATTCAACAAATGCATGAGTCATTAAGCGGAGCATGGGGTGCCTCAGAGATCCTGGGGGAGGCCCTGCCCTAGGAGACATAGTGGAAGGCCAGCTCAGGGCCCCAAAGGCCTCCTCCACCATTTGAGGCACCCCATACCTCACTTCCTGCCCCTTGGAGTCCCTGCAGCGCTTGGGTCTGCTTCCCACCCCACCAGACCCCACACCCTACTCATAAGTTTCTCTCTCTCTCTCTCTCTCTCTCTCTCTCTCTCTCTCTCTCTCTCTCTCTCTCTCTCTCTCTCTGTGTGTGTGTGTGTGTGTGTGTGTGTGTGTGTACGTGTGTGTGTGTGTGTGTGTGTGTGTGAGAGAGAGAGAGAGAGAGAGAGGGAGGGAGGAACAGACGGAGGGAGAGGATTGTACAAGGCAGGTGTCTCTATTGATGAACAGATGGCATTTGTTTACTGGTTCCTAAACTGAAAGTGCTTTTCTCTTTCCCTTCATAGATCTCAACCCTTAACGGCTGACTGTGGTATTATAGGAAAGAAGGGAATCGCATCTGATATGTGCAGTACAGAGCTTCACTGGATTTGTCAGAAACCGTCTGTATTCATCTGAGGATTTGCATGCAGAATTTTTTTTAAAAAAACAACCCTCCCCCCGTAAATGTGGGTTCTCTTATTCAGCACTGGCTGTTTCACCCCGGAGGAAACCTGTGGAGATTTTGTCCGTTTAAATTTTCACTTTTACTTTCCTGAAAAAACTAGTTTTCATTATTAATCACTTTTTCATATCTGGACACCTAGCACACATTTGCTTCTTATCAGAAATTTTGTGCAAATATAAAACAATAAAACCAACTGCCAGTGCCTTTTATCTCTCAACCGCCTCTGTCTCCAAGCCAAGGCGGGAAACGGCAGTTTTCTTTTCCTTGCATTTCTTTAACGAGTAACACCATTTCATCTGAATGAAATGCCTGTTAAGCCGTCCTGCTTGAGCTCCAATGAAAGCCAAAAACCAGGAACTCCAAACAACCAATAGCTTTAATTGCCATATGGAAACCAAAGTTAGCACTGGGAGTGGCTTGCTTCCAGTGCCTTATATACAATAAACACACCCCACCCGTACCAGACCCCACCCACGTCCGGCTCAACCCTACTCAGCAAGCTACAATCAGGGTGTCATTATAAGGAAGTGTTAGTGGAGCCCTTAGCCTCTCCCCCTGCCAGCTACAGCTCCTTTGTGCCTTCCTGCTGTCCATAAGCCCTTAGCCACGCAAGGCCACTTTGCCAGTCAGTAACCCATTAGCAAGCCCAGCTCCCCTCGTCATTCAAATCCTGTCGGACCCGGTGAGGCTTGTCTGTCGACCCCCACAAGTCCAGGGGACAGCCTGATGGTCAGCAGAAGGAACTGGGCACCCCCTGCAGACGTCGACAGGCCTCAACAGCTAGGAACCAAGCAGGGCACCTCCCGATGATGTTATCACTCCCGGATGGCACCGGGAGCAACGGGCAGCAAGGGAGGCGCGAGGAACAGCAGGGTGGTGAAGAACAGCAGGGCAGCAACACGGGTAAGTAGAAACCGACTTCACCCGTCCGGATAGCTGGGCCTCGCAGAGTCCGACAATGCCATTTTCATTCTCCCAGAATGCCTTGCAAAGCTTGACCAATCCGTCTTAAAATTGCCCTGAACAGAAGACTTGAGTACCTGTGGGGAAGGGTCAAAAAAGGGTAGATGGTGGCAAATCCTCCTAGCATGGGTCAAATTCAATTTCACTGAGGGCCACATCAGCATTGTGGTACCCTCAGGGGAGCCGGGGTGGGCATGGCCCACTGGGTGGGCGTGGCTGCAGTGATCATGGCTGATTGTGTGGGCATGGCCAGAGTGGGCATGGCCTTGTTGTTGCTCGTGGGGAGGGATGCCTGTGGGGGCTGGGCAGGGTTGGGGTCTCTGGCGGATGGGGCGGTGGGCAGGAGGTTTGTTCTGCAGGGTGAGGCAAAGTGAGGCAGGGAGCAGGGTGGGGGTGCCGTTGCCATGCGGCAAGGCAAGGTGAGGCAGGAGCGGGGGCGGCTGCTGCCTGACACCATTAGCCCCCACACACAGCGAATGCATGGGGACTGATGGTGTCCATCAGCAGCCACAGCCTGGCAGCACCCACAATATCTGAAGGCAAGCTGTTCCACTGGTTAATTGTCCTCACTGTTAGGAAGTTTCTCCTTAATTCCAGGTTGCTTCTTCCTTGATTAGTGTCCATTTATTGTCTCTTGTCCTGCCCTCTGGTGGTTTGGAAAATAAATTGACCCCTCTCCTCTTGGTGGCAGTCTCTCAAATACTGGAATACTGCTATCATGTCCCTCCTAATCCTCCTTTTCTCTAGACTGGCCAAACCCAAATCCGGCAACTATTTTTCATTTGTTTTAGTCTCCAAGCCTTTAATCCAGCGGTTCTCAACCTTGGGGTCGCGACCCCATTTGGGGTCGCGAGACCATTTCGCGGGGGTCGCCGGACAACCCGGGCCGCCATTTTGTTTTTAATTTTTTTGATTTTTTAAAAATTTTTTAATTTTTTTAATTTTTTTTTTGGCCGGTGCATGCGCAGTTCGGCCTGTCGCGTGCACGCGACGGGCCGAACTGCGCATGTGCGGCACGCACGACGACCCGATCCGCACACGCATGCGCAAAACTCCGGCAGGCACACGGAGGAGCGGTCCGGAGCAGGCGGGCGCAAAGCTGCCTCCTTCCCGCTCCGCTCCGCCACATCCCAGGCCCGGCCTCCAACTCACCCTCCGGCAGCCGGCCAAGCGGTCGGGGCAGCCGGACCTCGAGGCGGGCCTGCACTTCAACGAGACCGGCTCGGCTGTGGCGAGAGGCGCCCGGCGGCCGCCTCCGGACCCCAAGTCCGCACTACGGACTGGCGTCCAGGTCCCAGCGCTCCACCTGCCAGGCTCGTCCGGGACTCCCATGCCTTCCGCAGGGCCGGCAGCGGCCGCAGGTAGGTAAGCGGGCGGCAGGACTGGGGAGCCCGCCCGGGCCAGCTCCCTCCCTCGGTTGGCGGCGGCGGCCAAAGCAGGCAGTAAGGCGCCCAGCCGGGCGTGGGGGGAGGCCGAGCCGGGGAAGGAGCTGAGCGTGGGGGGAGGCCGAGCCGGGGAAGGAGCCGGGCGTGGGGGAAGGCCGAGCCGGGGAAGGAGCCGGGCGTGGGGGGAGGCCGAGCCGGGGAAGGAGCCGGGCGTGGGGGGAGGCCGAGCCGGGGAAGGAGCCGGGCGTGGGGGGAGGCCGAGCCGGGGAAGGAGCCGGGCGTGGGGGGAGGCCGAGCCGGGGAAGGAGCCGGGCGTGGGGGGAGGCCGAGCCGGGGAAGGAGCCGGGCGTGGGGGGAGGCCGAGCCAGGAAAGGAGCCGGGCGTGGGGGGAGGCTGAGCCGGGGAAGGAGCCGGGCGTGGGGGAAGGCCGAGCCGGGGAGGGAGCCGGGCGTGGGGGAAGGCCGAGCCGGGGAAGGAGCCGGGCGTGGGGGGAGGCCGAGCCGGGGAGGGAGCCGGGCGTGGGGGGAGGCCGAGCCGGGGAAGGAGCCGGTCCCCAGTCCTGCCGCCCGCCTACCTACCTGCGGCCGCTGCCGGCCCTGCGGAAGGCGCGGGTGTCCCGGACGAGCCTGGCAGGTGGAGCGCTGCGACCTGGACGCCAGTCCGTAGATCGGCATGTTGCGGTCCGCCATTTTTTTCGGGGGTGCGCGCGTGCGCGCTGGCGCGCGCGCGCACTTGCTCCCAGGTCGGGGTCGCAGCGCGCATGGGCGGCGCAAAGTGGGGTCTCAACCTAAAAAAGGTTGAGAACCACTGCTTTAATCACCTTAGTTATCCTTCTTCACACGTTTTCCAAAGTCTCAACATCTTTTTTGCAATGTGGTGACCAAAACTGGATAGAGTATTCCAGGTGTGTCCTTGCTAAGGCTTTATAAGGTGGTACTAATACTTCACATGATTTTGATTCTATGCCTCTGTTTATACAACCCGGGATTGTATTAGCTTTTTTGACTGCTGCCGCACATCGCTGGCTCATGTTTAAGTGATCGTCCACCAGGACTCCAAGGTTCCTTTCCCTGGTACTGTTTTTGAGTCAGGTTTCGCCTAATCTAATAATAATAATAATAATAATAATAATAATAATAATAATAATAATAATAATAATAAAGTTAGAAGGGACCTTGGAGGTCATCTAGTCCAACCTCCTAGTCAGGCAGGTAACCCTATACCATTTCGGACAAATGGCTGTCCAGTCTCTTCTTAAAAAGTTCCAGCGTTGGAGCATTCACAGCTTCTGGAGGCAGGTTGTTCCACTGGTTAATTGTTCTAACTGTCAGGAAATTTCTCCTTAGTTCTAGGTTGCTTCTCTCCTTGATTAGTTTCCATCCGTTGCTTCTTGTCCTGCCTTCAGGTGCTTTGGAGAATAGCTTGACTCCCTCTTCTTTGTGGCAGCCCCTGAGATATTGGAACATTGTGATCATGTCCCCCCTCGTCCTTCTCTTCGTTAAACTAGACATACCCAATTCCAGCAACTGTTCCTTATGTGTTTTAGCCTCTAGTCCCCTAATCATCTTTGTGGTTCTTCTCTGTACTCTTTCTAGAGTCTTTTTACCTTTGTTTTTTCTTACCCAGGTGTAAAACCTTGCCTTTTTCCACATTAAATTTCATGTTCTTGGATAGGGCCCATTGTTGAAGTCTGCCAAGATCTTTTTGGATCCTGAGCTTGTCTTCTGGGGTGTTGGCTATTCCTGCCAGCTTAGTGTCATCTGGAAATTTGATGAGTTCCCCATCTATTCCCTTATCTAAGTCATTTATGAAGATATTGAAGATTACTGGGCCTAAGACAGAGCCTTCTGGTACCCCACTGCTTCCTTCCTTCCCTACCTCACCAGAGCAGAGCTGGGCACCGAAAGACAGAAGGGAGCTGGCAGAGAAAACAAGAGGCTGGAGCAGTGATCAAGGGAAGTGAAGGCAACAATTAAGTTTGAGAGCCCAATAGGGAGGGAAGACCCCCGGTAAAGAATAAAAAGGAAATGAAGCTCAAAATCTTTAAAAAAAAATAGAGGGAAGAAAAGGATAAATAAAATTAACATAACAGTAAGAAGATTAAATAAATAACAAGGTAGAAAAACAAGCACAAACAGGCCGGAAAAGGATAAGGCAGGGGTAGGCAACCTCGGCTCTTTTATGACTCATGGACTTCAACTCCCAGAATTCCTGAGTCAGCTATGCTGACTCAGGAATTCTGGGAGTTGAAGTCCATGAGTCATAAAAGAGCCGAGGTTGCCTACCCCTGGGATAGGGGGGGGAAATAGGCACTATTACCTAGAACAGAGAAAGAAGAAACAATCACAACATAAGACTGGAAGAAAGGATCCAGCACTGTTGTGATCCTCCAAAATAAAAGTTAAGCCCCCAAACTATCTCCTGGCAAGAGAAGAGCATCTGGGAATATTTTGGAAATTTTCAGTAAAAAATCTGAAAATACAAAATAGGAAATTCCCCATTCCCCAGGAGCAGCTGGTGCGAGGAGAAGAGCAGGAAGAACTGGGGTCGAGCGATATCATCAGCCTTTAACTCTCAGGCTTCCTCCTTCCGTTATATATTCAAGTTGGACAGTATTTAATACTTATTTGTTATGTATATATAGGGGTGTGGGTCTATACATATGTTATACATAGTATGTTTAGGTGTGTGTCATGTATGTGTTTCACTTTGAGAGCGGGCAACTAAATTTCATTTTTGAAGTGTGCCGTTGTGCCCACAGTAAAAAAAATGACAATAAAGGTTATCTTATCTATCTTATATTAACTTTAGTTGGCGTGTTTCTATAAAAGGTCTAAGTCCAACTCCTCTTGGTGCCAATTTATTGGCGCCAATTTCATCCTGAACATTAGTTAACTAGATTCTTTAGTAAGGGCTTCAGATGCCTTTCTGATTTGCAACCTGTCACTAGGTCCTGATTTTTTTGTGTCACAGCCTGCCAATTGTCTTCAACAGTAAATTAACTTAACTTCAACAATAGCTGACTTGGAAGAAAGGCAAGCTGTCCAAATGTAGGCTTAATGAAAGGCCTTCCCTTTGTTGGCACCGATGACAAGGAATTGATCCTTCCTAGCGTGAATGCTCCTGGCCGTGTGGTAGAAGTGATCTCGTCGAAGTACTGTGGGGACCCAGAAGGACTATAAAAAGGATTCTCCAAGCAATGTAAGGGGTGAATTTGGGCTCTTATCATTCTGAGCTTCTCAATCTAGAATTCTTTGTTTCGCATGATTTGGGGGTGGGGGGGTATTTTATTTTATTTTATGCTGTATGTCACCCAGAGTCATGCTGTTTTAGCTGGGTGGGGATTATAAATTTTGCAGAAAAATAAATAAGTAAAAATTGGAGAACTCTGTAAGGGTTCTTTGACTCTGTTAGCTAAATGATATTAAAAAGGGGGGAGGGGTGCAGAGACCTTAGAAATAAAGATCTTTACCAAATTTAATTCTCTGAGTAGAAACAAAGCTGTTATTGAACAGAGCTCTGTTCAAGCCAGAAAAAGGTAAATAAGATAGCACATGGAAATCATAATAAAAATCTTTAAAAAGTGTGTGTGTGTGTGGGGGGGTGGAAATAGCTTTGAGATAAGAAGCATTGGAGTACTGCAAGTGCATTACCTGGCACTAAGCAACAAAATGCTGAGTATTTTCTCATTAAATAATTCACTAGCATTAATTGATTGCATGAAGTGAAGCAGTCACTTCACAAATTTGGCATGTCCAGGAAATGGAGGACTAAACTTGGAAACCCTAGATCAGTATTTCTTAACCTTGCCAGAACAGATAAAAAGAGCAAAACAGAATTTTTTTGAGAATGCCAATAAACCAGGAAGATGGTTAGCGTATAAAATTAAAAAACAGAGATAAGAAAAGGCACAAGACAAGGTTGTCCACTATCCCCATTGCTAGTCATTTTTACTTTGGAAGTTTTAAATAGAAATATTAGACAAGACACAGAAATTAAAGGGCTGGAGGTAAAAGGTGAAACATATAAATTACAAGCATTTGCTGATGATCTGGTATTTATCTTAGAAGAATCTTTGGAGATGATCCCTAAATTATGGGGAAAGATAGAACAGTATGGAGAAATGGCGGGATTAAAAATAAATAGAGAAAAAAACCAAGGCAATAGTTAAGAATCTTACAGATAAACAGAAAAAACAAATGTCAGAAAAAATAGAAGTACAGATAGTGAACAAGGTTAAATATTTGGGTATATATTTATCAGCCAATGCTCAACAAAAAAAGAAGATAACTATATAAAATTATTGAAACAAATAAAATTGGGCTTGGAAAGGTGGAAGAAACTGCAATTATCAATACTAGGAAGAATTGCTACAGTCAAAATGAATGTATTGCTGAAGATTCTATTTTTATTTCAAACAATTCCGATAAAACTTGAGAAAAAATTCTTCCAAGATCTAAACTCATTAATTTTGAATTTTGTTTGGTAGTGAAAAAAAGCGAGAATTAAGATGAAAACACTACAAGATGCTAAGGAAAATGGAGGTTTTGGGCTACCAGAGTCGGCTTTGTATTACCAAGCATCTGTTTTAACAAGGGTGAAAGAATGGAAATAAAAGATTGTTATATTTGGAGGGGCATGACTTACAATTGAGAAGGCACACCTTCTCATGGTATGGGGGAAAAAAGTTCATAAATATTTCCAAAATCACTATATAAGAAATGCTTTGTTAATAGTATGGGGAAAAAATGAAAACTAAAATATATTTAAAAATTCCAGGGTGGTTATCAATGATGGAAGCATTTGTACATCCAAACTTGGTGGACTCTGAAAAAATTTGGACATATAGAGATATTCTAAATATTGATGGGTATTTAAAATCTAAACAAGAATTGGAAAATCAGGGTATCAACCTGTCGTGGTGGGCACATTACAGATGCAAAATAGATATGAAAAAGACGTGAAACTGTATGGATTTTATAAAGAACAAACTGTATTGATAAGATTTTGTTAACTTCAAACGAGAAATTAATTAAGAAAATGTATAACTTTTTGTTGATCCTGGAAATGAAAAGCGAACAAGTTAAAGAAACAATGATAAGATGGGCGAAAAACTTTGGTTATAATATAGAACTAGAAAAGTGGCAGAAGTTATGGGAGAGGAATTATAAATTGACAATGTCAACCTCATATAAAGAAAATTTATATAAAATGTTTTATAGATGGCACTTGCCACCAGCAAGATTAGCAAAAATGTTTAAAAATATGTCAAATAGATATTGGAAATGTAAGTACAACTCAGGCACTTATTATCATGTTTGGTGGACAAGTGGTAAAGTTAAAGTTTATTGGAAAAAGATACTGCCTGGTTAGAAAAAATGTTGGGAGAACAATTTTAAACCTGAACTTTTCTTATTAAGTATAATGCCAGAAAAAATTAATAAACAAAGCCTATATTTGATTTTGCACGTCACAATGGCAGCAAGAATAATTTTTGCACAATATTGGAAAAATGAAGGATTACCACCAGAGGAAGAACTAATCAGAAAAATATTGGAATGTGCAGAGATAGGCAGATTAACTATGAGACTGAAAGATAAAGAAGAAACAGAATATTACCGAACGTGGGATTTATTCTATCAACAGCTAGAGGAAAGAATGAAGGATTAGGAACTGAATATGTATTAGCATTTTTAAACCCAGACAGCGCATTGGTTGAAAAATTAATATATGTATGTAAGAGAAAACTAATAAAATCTTTTTTAAAAAAAGAACCAATAGAATTCAAGGTAGGCTGGACTTAGATCACTTGTAGGCCTGAAGGGACTCAAGACTGTTGATGCATTTGACCCCGCCCTTGGGCTCAGCCTGATCATCTCTTACATCTCCTATATCACCCACTTCTCTCTCTCTCTCTCTCTCTCTCTCTCTCTCTCTCTCTCTCTCTCTCTCTCTCTCTCTCTCTCTCTCTCTCTCTCTCTCTCTCTCTCTCTCTCTCTCTCTCTCTCTCTCTCTCTCTCACCTGTGTCACATCCCAGCTTTTGTAGTCAACTTTGCTGTGCGGGCTGGGGAGAGGGCTTAAAGAGATGGGATGAAAGCTGGGGATTTCCTGGGTCATCCACTCTTTCACATACTGGATATTGGGTCTCATAACTCTGGTCTTTCCAATCAGTAATTCAAATGGAGGACAGCCATTGAAGAAGCATAGTTTAAGGGAGTAACTTCTCTACAATAATATCTCACTGACATTCTGTGCAGCAATGAGTATTACCAATTTCTTTTATTTCCATGCAGTCTGAATCCTGGTTTATTTTTCTTTTTGTAACAAAGACAGCTTGGAAGATGTATGAAGAAATTAAAGGTGAGGCATTCAGGTTTTCCTTTCACTAGCTGAGAAGTAAAGAAAGCAGGACAAAAATCTTAGGATGAAATTAGAGAAAAACTTACTAATCCTTTGGCTAAAATCATTGGGTTCTCTTCTAAGCAAAGGAATCACAGTAAGTAAGGCAGGAATGAACTGAAATAACAAACTTGAATGGGCAAAAACTTTGATTTGGGAAATTTGGAGATGACTGGATTCAAGCTAGAATTAGGGAGAACTGAGAGGTAGAATGGTTTTCTTCAGTCATCCTTGGTTCTCAGGATGAGAGTTGTACTGGAACCAAGCATTTTAAATCTGAAGAACCAGGAAGAGCATCTGAAGGAACTCTTCCAGATGATCTTCTAAGCTGAAGAGAGGCTCATTGAGTAACTCAGAGACTTTCACAACTGGGATTCTGTACGGAGTGTCAGCTTCAGATAGAATCCAGCAACATAGACTGTATATCTGCTTATGCAAAAACAAAGCGATCTAACAGTGCACACCCAAAACAATGGAAATAACCAAGATGTAGACCCAATTTTGTTATATGACTTGGGCACCGTCCCCTAAGATAATTACCTGAAATCTTGCAAGATGAACAACACTCATGAGATTTTGGCAGTCACCTTGAGTTCTGCCTGTGAATATTTAGCAGTGCAAGCTTTGGGAATCTTGTGAGCTTCTTAAAATATGTGTTCAAATTGTTTTGATTGGGAAAAGCAGAGAGCTCTGCTTGGGTATTAGGGGCAGTGTCTTCCTAGAAACAAAACTGAACCACACAACTCTTATGTACTGTTTTCTGCCTTCCAGTATTGATAAATGATGATTCTGGAAGTTGCATTCATTTGATTTCTGAGGTGTCAATTGCACCTTTTTCTGGAAGCTCTGATGCAATGGATATAAGAAAAGCTGGTAAAAACAGACACCTACCTGGGACCCTTTATAATCTTTTTTTTTTAAAAAAAAGTTTTATTGGTTTTTTCCATTTTTCCCCAAAAGCTTAGGACACAACGTGGTGGTCAGGATGTCCAATCATTCAAAGACAAAATCATATAACTATAGTAGCTCAAATTGATTATCAAAAATTTCCTCTCTATTTCTTAAATATAGTGTTGCTTATTAAAATTTATACAGTTTTAAGTAAAGTTCAATCAAACAAAAATCATCAATCACATGCAATTATAATCTATATCTTGTTTTTAAGCTTTACTAATTACAGTTGTCATATTCCAATTACATTTTAGTAAGTATATAGTTGTGATTTCAGGTATCCTTAATACAAGATCATTCATTGAGACAGATTTTTTTTCCTTATCACAAATAGCTCTTCCTCTCTCTCTATTACAACATAGTTATCGTATTTAAAATAATAATATAAGTCCAACAAATACAGTTCTATTTTTAAGAATATATTCTATCATTTCATCAGTCTACATCTATAAAAAATCTTTTAAGCCCTTGATAAAGTTTATATCTTCAAATACTTATCAACTATAATATAAGGAAATTCTCATCTTTCATTCCTAATTAAATCAGACATGTTCTCTTTCTCTATTACAACATAATTATCAAATTTAAAATTACTATATAAGTCAAGAAAGAAAAAAAATACATTTCTATTTTATATATATATATATATATATATATATATATATATATATATATATATATATATATATATATATATATATATATATATATATATATATATATATATATATATATATATATGTTTTTAAAATTGTTAACAAAGAAATAAGGGATTTTTAAAATTGTTAACAATATATATATATATATTCAATCATTTTGTCAATCTACATCTATAAGGTATTTTTGTCCTCTAGAAAGATTTACTCCCTCAAATAATTATCAACCATGGTAACAGTAAATTTACATCCTTCATTTGTTATTAAATCAGACAAAATTTCTAAAGCCATTTTAACCCGTCAAATAACATTTTATGTCACACTTAAACCTGACTCTAGCTTTCTTTCTATGCCAATTTGGTTCCCATAATAAGGCTTTTTGGTTATCAAACCTCAAGATTTGATTACGAGGATTCCTAACCGGTTCAAACTGAACAAATTTTCTTTCCCTTTCCTCTTTATTGTAATTTCCGAAAAATTGTGTCTGGATATCAATCTTCGTTATTTTTGGTAGTTGAACTGAGTCAATTACAGTTACTTCTTGGTCATCAAAATTGTCCATCAGTTGTAGGTGATGTTGTGTAGCATTAATTGATTCAGTGGTTTCCACATTTTCTCTCAATGTAGATTCACAATTAGGTTGTAAGTATAGTGTCTCTGTCTCTTTAAGTTGTATGTAGGTCTGTTCAGGATTACTCTGTTCATCTTCTAATTGTTCCTTGTTCCATAACTTGGTTCATTACTGGAGAGTCAATGTGAGGTTCCAAGGTGGCATCTTTAGATTTTCTCCAAGATTTCCAATAAGTTTTGAAATCTTCTGTAAATTCTAATATTTTTTCCAGTATTAAATCATAGTCAAGATGTGAATAACTTTCAGCCATTTTGGTGGTAGTTTGCCTATTCCTTTATTAGAGACTACTTGAAAAAGATCCACAAATGTCCACCCCCAAAGGTCTAATAGCCAGCTTCGCCACCCAGCTGTCAAGTTATCTTTTCTCTTTTATTATTACATAAAATCCAATCCCTCTTCAAATAACAGGGAGAAATACAGTTAGAATTTCGCTTTTCGCCACCAGATGTCCTCAGTGGACTATAAAGTATTTTTCTTTTCTTTTTTTCCAAGTTAATGGAGTTAAAGAAAAAAAAGGAAAGTTTTCTCTTTCTCTTTTAAAAAATCAACAAAAAAAATATCTCCAACATTATCAGGTTAAAAAAGCAAAGTAACAATGTCCCTTTTTTCCTTCTTTTCCCCTGAAATTCACCCAACAGAAGTCAAAT
The DNA here is from genome assembly GCA_034064705.1 of Bothrops alternatus. Classification (NCBI taxonomy): domain Eukaryota; kingdom Metazoa; phylum Chordata; class Lepidosauria; order Squamata; family Viperidae; genus Bothrops; species Bothrops alternatus. Next base: position 8,308,535 of record JARGCV010000174.1, on the reverse strand, counting down.
AGTAAAAAAAAAAGCAACCACATAGACAAAAAGAAAAAAAACTTAATCTTTTTCTTTTTAGTTCTTCTTTCCACATATAGGCAGCCACCGTTTTCTTAGTAAAGGAAAATAGAAACTCTTTACAGGAAAAATCAGAATAGCGAGAGAAGGAAAGGTCTCACCCGGATTCACCACGGTGGTTCTTCATGCTTAGTTGTTCTTTTGACTTGCGGTTGGTGCGGCTAGGTGATCGGCCATTTTACGGCTGATCTTCTTCTCCGTAGGCCCTCAGAGTCAGCTCGGACAGCTGGAGGAGCCACCGCTCCTCCGCAGCCGAGCACAGCCTCCTCGACGGTAGTTGCGCCCTCCAGGGTGACTTTTGACCCACAAAAGAGTCTACCGGCGGAGGGAAGCTAGCCAAACGAGGAGACGAGTCTCCCCGTGTGGCTAGAGGCACCGCGATCCGGAACCGGAAGTCCGGACCCTTTATAATCTTGGAGGGGGAAGTAATGAAACAAATTGGCTGGAGCTGGCCACACCTAAGTAAAAAAAAACACAGGATTCTTTATATTTTTCCTTGTTTTGATGAGGAGAGAAAGTTGAGATTGTTGTGTGTTTTTTTAAAGGAAAACCTCACGCAAAACCAACTTCAGGCCAACACTGCAGCTTTGGTGAATTCCCCATGTCACCTTCAGGGCAAAAACTCTGCCACTGACTTTTGGCAGTTTGGGTTTGAGAGGGAAGTGAAGATCATCCATCTGAGGGGGAAGAAATTGATGTTGATATCTTTGTATCAACCAGGGAATCCTGGTTGGGTTACTAGGGGCAGTGTCTTCCTAATAAGAAAACTGGACCATATCTGTTTGTATTGTCTTTTGCCTTCCTTTAGGGGCAGAAGGAGATTCTGGATGTTGTGACCCTTTGACAAGTGCATCTTCTTCTGGAAGCTCTGGTGCAAAGAGTGCAAGAAATGCTGGTAAAAAGGGACACTTGCTTGGGACCCTTTGTAATGTTTTTTTGGGGGGTGGCGAGGGTAATAAGACAAAGTGAGTGAAGCTGTGCTAAACCTACTGGATGTAAAAACCAGGATTCTTTATTTTTCCTGGTTTTGATGAAACCAAGTTGAAGCTGTTTCTCTTTTTTGAAAAGAAACCCTACATAAATCTGACTTTAGGCCGACACTGAAACTTTGGTGTGATTCCCACATCATCTTCATGTTTCCCATTTTCAGGGCAGAAACGCTGCCACTGAATTTTGGTACCGGTAGTTGTGGGGGGAGAGGGAAGTTCTGATTCTTCACCTGAGGGGAAAGGAATTGATGCTAATACCTTTGTCACACAGAACAAGATCAGATTAATTGCTGTAGTGCTGCAGCAGAAGATGAGGAAGTTGGGTTAGTTTACAGTATTATAACTCTATTTTGTGATATTAAAGTTTTGGACTTGGACATGACACTCTCACAAATGTTGCCAGTTGTTTCTTCTGGCAAGGCTGTTGGGCATTTAAGAGCAATGAGATTGGGTTTGTTTCTCCCACAAATATGAGAAGGATGTGGGCTATTAGCTACTCCAGATCCATTTTATTTATTCTGTGGGGAAAGAAACCTGAAGGCCACACACATTAGACCCCAGAGCTGGGCTTCTGTGTCCGCCGAGGCACTCTTGTCTGCCTTCTTCTGTTGTTCCTTGTGGAGAGAAGGGGAGAGAGATGAGAGACATTCAAGGTTTATCTGTGGTGGGATTAGCAGCTGCAAGTCAAACCACAAATTTTAACCGTTAACCAGTTAACAACATCTGGCTTCTCCAAACAAAAGCACTCCAGATGTTTTGGTCTTCCTTTCCTAATTCCACTGCCTTAAGTTTTGTATGCCAGCTGGAGCACACAAAGCTGGAAGAAGGCAGTTCTGAGATACAGAACACAAAAACGTCAAACAAATTATAGCCAGTCATTTGGGGCTAATGTACAGTCTCTTTCCATAAAGGGCAAATACTGGCATTGGCAAAAAGATTGACTCTTTTTCTCTTTTGCCTGCCTATCTGTCTGTCTGACTTAGTATGGTACTGTGTGACTACAATCCTAAACAATAGGATTAATATTAATTAATATTTTCCTGTTTTCTGTTTTTCAGCTCCCATACATCAGTGCATTGCAGATAAGAAATTCATTATAGCAGCTATTGTAATCATAGTTTTGATCATTGCTATAATTATATTGGCTGGTAAATAATGAGAAATTTCTATTTTGAGATTTTACTTTACTTTACTTTACTTTACTTTACTTTACTTTACTTTACTTTACTTTACTTTACTTTACTTTACTTTACTTTACTTTACTTTACTTTACTTTACTTTACTTTACTTTACTTTATTTAAATTTCTATGCCGCCCTTCTCCTGAGACCCAGGGCGGCTTACAACAATAATACAATAAAATTTAATTTACCAACAACAATCAACCATCCAATCTAAAACACATTCATTCAATCCGAAACACATTCATACAACACACAATCACAATCAACAGACAGTCACTGATGGAGGCACATTCCTAGGCCCAGGGGCAGAGTACAATTCATATGCCCCAAGCCTGCTGGCATAAATAAGTCTTCAATAATTTCCGGAAAACTAGGAGGGAGGAAGCAGTACGAACCTCTGTGGGAAGCTGGTTCCAGAGGGCTGGGGCAGCGACGGAGAAGGCCCTAGCCCTAGGCCCCGCCAGATGACATTGCCTAACAGACGGGACCCGTAGGAGGTGAATCCTATGCGGCCTAACCGGTCGCTGGGATTCATGAGGCAGAAGACGGTCCCGCAAGTAACCTGGTCCATTGCCATAAAGGGCTTTATAGGTCATAACCAACACTTTGAATTGTGTTCGGAGACCGATTGGTAGCCAGTGCAGCTCACGGAGGGCTGGAGTAATATGAGCATGTCTTGGGAGACCCAAGACGGCTCGCGCGGCCGCATTCTGGACTACCTGCAGTCTCCGGACATTCTTCAAAGGTTGGAAGTAGTTTGCTCTTGTCTCTTTTCTGGGGCTGCGGGGGAGGGACTGGCCCAAGGTCACTTAGCCAGCTTTCATGGCTAAGACAGGACTTGAACTCACAGTCTTAGGCTTTGTGCCTAAGACAAGACTAGAACTCACAGTCTCCTGGTTTCTAGCTTGATTCCTTAACCACTTCACTAAGCAGGATCTTTTCCTGCTGTAGCTGGTCTACTTTTATGTGTCTCCTAACAAACTCAACTCTCACTTCCATGTTTAGTTATTTAAATCATTTAGTGCTTCCCAAACAAATACTGACACATATTCAGGACGCAAGTCTAAAATTACATTATAAAGTTATATACGTGTTTGTGTATTTGGGTAATGCTCAGTTAGTGACCATTGTTCAGCAGCTGTTCCAAGTTATGGCAGCTCTTAATAAGGCGAGTTATGACCAGTCCTTGAAGTAGTGACTGAGCATTCCCACAGTGATGTGGTTGTAATTTGGTTGTTTGGCAACTAGCATACAATAGTCACAGCATTCCTCAGTCATCTGATTCCCATTTGTGACCTTTATGGCCAGCTTCCGATTTGCAACATCATTGGGAAGTGAACAGGAAGTTGTAAGTCATAGTCATGTACGATTGCACTTAAGAACTGATTGTGATTTGTTTAACAAGTGAAACTGAAATTGACAAATTAATTGGCGTCATAAGTTGGGCATGGTCACGTGATTTTTTTTCACTTTGCAACTGTGTTGTAGCAATGGAATTGCCAGTTCCAATTATGGTTGATAAATAAAGATTATGTCTATTTATAGGTGAATTCACTTGGTTTTCTTAAAAAAATCCTGGAATTAATATAGCTTAATATTAACTATTCAGACTTTTTTCAGTACTGTAGTTAATTGTTTTAATTGTTTTTATTTTTGTTCCAGTTAAAAACACAGAAACATATCTGCCTTCTCCTCTCCTTGCAAGCCGAAGCGTTGCCTGCCCAGATACCTGGATTGGATACAGAGGAAAATGTTTCTATGTATCAAAAGAAGAAAAGAATTGGTCTCTCAGTTTAACGACGTGTTCTTCATTTAATGCCTCCTTGGCTGTTATTGATACTCAGAAGGAATTGGTAAGGAATAAGGAGACATCATGAGTAATTGTATAGTTGTCCTGGCATTAACAAATGTAAAAAACAGTACTATTTACATTTACTGCTAAAACTCTCATTCTGTTCATCTGTCTGTATCCTCAAGTTAGCACAAATTATTATACTGCAAGAAATTTTGAATCAATTTACTTAAACTGGCTAATTTGCAGAATGCATAAACCAGGGGTCCCCAACCTGTGGGTTGTGGCCCATTACCCGGCTGCAGCTACTTGGCCACCAGGCCGCGTGAAGGGATGGGCAGTGCATGCACACATGCACATGCACATGCACTCACACCCCACACACTCCCGCTAGTGGCAAGCATGATGCCGGCACTATCTCCACCCCGGCCCCAAGCATCCCACCGGTGCTAGCACCACCCCTGCATGTCCCACCAGTGCTAGTGTCACCCTGCCCCCCCCGAGTGTCCTGCCGGCACTACGTCACCCTGCCCCTGAGCAGGGCAGTACATGAAATCATGCCTCTCCGGTCCGCAGAAAAAACGCTGTCCACAGAACCGACCCTGGTGCTCAAAAGGTTGGGGACCTCTGGCATAAACAATCTGGGACTCATTACTCCTGTGAACTGAAAGTTCTATGATGATCAGATCAATTTTATTCGCAAAGTTGTGGCCTTTGCAGCATCCTCGCACTCACATGATTGTGATTTCCAGTGCTCCCTGCCAGCTTCCCACAAGCAAAGTCTAAGTCAATGGGGAAGCCAACAGGAAATTGGAAGTCGTTCCCACTACCACTGCTTTTTTTGCCTACCCATAGTCATTTTGATTCATCTCTTTAAGTAAATATTGACTTATTATTGAAGTCTGTTTGTCACTACAATTATTTTTCTATTTATGATATATACCACACTTACGGTAGATGAGGAAGGGACATCTAACAATTATGGGAGTAAAAAATTGGTCAACCTAAAATCTAATGTTCATTTTTGTTAAATCAGACTGCACTATTTTTCTCTCAAAGGTTGACCCAACAAATCACTCGGTTGTCTAGTTATTTTTATTATTATTCTCTGTTCACAACAATGTGAAGTCACAGCTGCCAGTTCTTTTGCTGGTGTTGGCCTTCATATGCACTGATTTCTTCCCAAGAGCTTTAATTGTTGTATAGTATCAGTGTAATGATAGATGTGCAGATGTGCAGATTTTCTAAGTACCTGCCAAGATTTTTTTAGTATGGCACTCAGTGTGCTGATAACCAGGACCACCCCAGATGGTTTATGCCATAATCCTTCCATTTCAGTTTTCAGATCTTGATACTTTCTGATCTTCTCCAATTCTTTGTGTTCTATTCTACTAATCCTTAATATTGCTGCATCAATTATCCACACTTCCTTCTTTTCAACCACAGCTAGATCTAGTATGTTATGAGCCAAGACTTTATCAGTTTGCATTTGGCAATCTCACAATATTTTAATCTGCTCATTTTCAACTACTTTTTCAACTTGATATTGCCACTGATTTTTCATTACTGGCATATGATAATTATTACAGATGTTAGTTTTGTTTACACGAAATTGTATTGGAGTTTATTATACTAAAAATACAAATGAAAATAAAAATCAGAAAAATGGAAAAGGGGAGAGTGCAAGATGAAAAAGAAAAAGGAAAGGAAAGAAAAAAAAGTAGTGACTTTATTCTTTTCAATGCAGTAAAATACTAAATAGTGTTACAGCTTCATCTTTTTGCTTTTCATTTTCAGTAACTACAAGCCACTTCTGTAACTACAAGATTAATCCAATCCTCAAGACTTAAAGCCAAAGTTTCCTTTTTCCCCCTTCTATTTCAAACAGGAAGTCCAGAAGCAATTTGTAAATGGAAACAAACCTGGACAAAACCTTTGTTTAAAAGAGGTCCACCAAGTCCAATACTTTTTGCATCCATGCTTCCATTGTGGGAAGTAACATGTATTTCAAATTTTCAATACAATCAGCATATGTAATGACAGTTTTCCTTCAAGTTCTTTGTTTAATAACCCTAAAGGGAAAAGTTCTAATTTCAGTTTGATATTCTTTTTAAAAACCTCTCATATGATCCGGTTCGCTTGGCTCCCATCTTTGTGATTGTTCTGATCTGATATTTATCATGTTTATTCAGAAATTTAATAGTCAAATGTGGCTTAAACACTGTTTTGTAATCTTTGACTCCCTCCTGTGGTCAAAGAGCAGAGCTTTTAAATAATACACTTGCAGGTCTGAAGATGTATCTTAGCCCAGGGGTCCACAACCTTGGTCACTTTATGACAGAAACTTTCATTCTTTCACAAACAAGCACTTCAGAGTCACAACAGTATAAATTGCATTATCAAAGAAGAAATGCTTAATGTTATCCAGCTGCAAAATATTCAGATACTTGTAGGGTTCACCTGGATGGCTCCTATTGGTTTTGCCATTTACCATTTCAATTCCATTACTGTTTGGGATTTTATTCAAATTTATGCCTATTGTCACAAATTTCTCTAAGCCAAATTCCCGTTGTCGTATCTGTGCTAAATATTCTTATAGTATTTATTAATGACTGGATTTCAATTTCTGATTTTCCATAAAGCATCAGATCATCAATATAAAGCATTTTTTGCTGTTTGGTAGCCCAGATTTGTTTTCTTCACTGTCACTGAAAGTGGATCATAGCAAGGACAAATAACAAGGAAGATGCCTCTCCTAAAGTTGACAAGCCCATATTTTCATTTCCAACCACAAATTATATCTTTCATTCCTTCATTATTTACTATTATTATTATTATTACTTGTCCTCCAACCTGGCCCTTCAGGTGTCCAGCAGTATATCTCTCATTCCTGTGAATCCATTTGTCTCGTGGCTGGTTGTCCTCTTCTTCTTTCCTTCCATTATTCCTGGCATTATAGACTTCTCAAGAGAGCTAGGTCTTCACACATTATGCCCAAACATTAAGTATAGCATGGTCACTTGTACTTCAGCTAGGAACTCTGGGTGGATTTGTTCTATGGTGTTCTCAGTCTTCTTCAACTTCAATATTTGAAATCTTCAATAGCTCTCTATCCTATTTCTTCAAAGCCAAACTTTCATAGAGTATTACAGGGAAAACCATTGCTTGCACATTTCTGATTTCTGTATGTATAGCTAACTTTTCTAGGTATTGCATCTTGATTTTTTTTCCAGATCTTTCATGGTTGCCCTACCCATTGCTTGTCTTCAGTGAATTTCTTGATCAGTACTTCCTTTGTTGAAAGTAGATCCTTAAAAGGCAAAAGCTTCACCACTTCAATATCTTCGTTGTCAGTTCTACAGCTGGTTGTTCTCTCTGTTGTCATTAGTTTGGTCTTCTTTGTATGGAATTTCATTTTAGTCCAATTATTTCACTTTACCCCTTAACTTTTATTACTAACTTTTATTATTAAAGCATGCAGATCCTTTACATTGTTTGCTATCAGAGTACTATCATCAGCATAGCAAAAGTTATTGCTACATCTTCTTCCGATTGTTAAACCACATTCAGCTTCTTCAATTCATTTTTCCTTGTGAACAGGCGTAAATGTATATAAGATATAAAGATAATCTTCAATTTACAAAATTATGACCAAACCAGAAAAAGATTACAGGGATTTGTATTTGAGGTTCCGACAGTGGTGGGGGGGCCCTCCACAAAATGTGACAACATTTCAGGCACTTGACAGTACAATTTTGCAATGCCCTGTGGTCACATGAAGGTGTTTTATGATCATTTTGCAAAAACCTGGCACTTATTTCCAGTTTTGGGCAAAACCACAGTCATTGCAAATCATTAGTTCACATAACAGCCAGGGCATTAGCTTAAATTATTTGTTTAATGACTGCAGTGATTTGCTTTAAAGATCACTGCAAAAAGGGTTGTAAAATTGGGTCAGTCATATGTATTCTGCCCCAGACAGAATAGGCTGCTTTAATCCCATCTGAAACAGACAGATAACTCAGCGGAATAATCAAAGAATATCACTTTTATTTCTAGGAATTCTAATCAATAACTTACTGTTATGTAAAGATACATCCAGAAGCATATTTAGCAATGTTGCTCGTTCCACAGGTAATTTGATAATGGATTTCCCCCTCTTCTTCTGCATAAGACTTACATGTTGGCATAGGACCTCGAAGCCGTGGGGCTAGGAGCCATGAGGCTGGATGAAACAAAGGCATTCCCCAACTGGCCCCTGGCCAGGATATCCTGTGATGAGCTTTAGTGGCTCCTCCTTTCCTCCCACTATTGACCTATTAACATGGGATAGCTGACTAGCTAAACTACATCACCCATAAGCCATCTCTTAAGGAGACAGTACTTAACCCAATAAATGCCAAACATTCTAGCATACAGACCTACATGCTCTAGTCAGGGTTACACAGTCCAGAACAATATGACCAACCCATTGAATTACCATTACAATACCAGTAATGGGCAGGCTGGATTCCAGTCATATGTTGAGGGCTACCTTAAAGACTCTCTCTTAAGTTTATAACCCTGGAAAAAGTCAAAGGAAAGAGAAAAAGAGGATGGCTATCAACAAGTTGTATAATCAATTATAGCAGCAACTGGTCCCCCATTGAAAGACCTCCTAGAGAAAGTGAAATCTATGTGACGCCAGCATCAGCCTGATGGCCTATAACCAAATAAATACATTGTCTGCATAAAAGCTGCCATGAACATTTTTGTTATGTTGATGAGTCATTGATATTAAATATTAAAGGAGGGGTGTCATTATGAGTAAGACAAACTCATATATTCCTGCTGAATGCTGTGCAATGCACTTTAAATTTAAATAGAGATACGACTACATCACTGTAGTAAAAAGCTTAATTTAACAAGACTTTCTTTAGTGGATTTTGGATGCAAAAGACCCCATTTCTGTGTACATATCTCCCCAAAGCAATGAACAAGCCCACTGTCTCTAAAATAGTTCTGCAAAACAGGTACATATACATTAATTTGATTAATACATTAATTTTACTTTAATTTAATGATCTTGTACAAAAAATAATAATTTGATGAAAAAGATGTATTTTGGCATTAAATAGTCAGGCAAAAATAACAGAAACTTTCTTTCCCCAATGTTAAATGAGGATTTTACTATACATTATCTCCCTTCTCTAAGGATTTTTGGGTCGAAATTTTCCGTCCGTTTCATTATTGGTTTGGTCTCTCAAGAGAAGTTAACAAGGTCTGGAAATGGTCCAATGGCACAGAGTTTAAAAATCAGTAAGTATGATTTGTTTGTTTGTTTGTTCATTTATTTATGTATGGGACTTATAGAACTATTTACCTATTCAAGCATTTACAATATAATACATCACATTGCACCTTGAGTGGCTGAAAGAATAATAAGAATTGAGATAATTTTTGGCTAATCTTCTCTCCCCAAAATATAAGACACAGAAAGGGAAGGGGGTGGGGAGCAAGAGAAGAGAATTGCTCAGGCAATAGTATGTAACAACTGGTGGTCCCTGCACTACAGCCAGCTGCGATGGAGTGAGATGCTCAGGTTGGCTGAGATGATACAACATCTCCAAGAGCAGATGGCTCTCCTGCCAATTTTGATATTTTTGTAAGCAGGGAGGAATAGCGCAGTTGGTCATAAAATTGCAGGGTTCCCTCCCCCCACACTTTCTATAAGGCAGTGTTTCTCAAACTCTTCAAGGATTCTCCAGTGAGCCATGCTGGCTGGGGGATTCTGGGAGTTGAAGTCCATCCATTTTCATTCCCAGAATGAGGTATGCCCCCAAATGGATGCTTTCTGCTTTGTGTGTATGCATGGGTGTGTTTATTTGTACTCCAACCATGTATCCACCAGACATGTTTGTCAGAAAAAACTAACTCCAGACTCCATAATCAATTTGATCCAGTGCAACCTGGAGGCACGATGTTGGCTGATCTTCTCTGTGCTCTAAAACTGCAATGCTAATTTCTGCCTTCAGTTGCCACCGTCCAGCAAATAGTAACTCCTTGTCCTTTTTGCAGGTTTCCAGTGCGAGGAGAAGGCTTCTGTGCATATCTAAATGGAAAAGGGGTTGATACTACCATATGCTCCATGGAGAAACTTTTTCTCTGCAGCCGGCCAGAAAGTTGTGGGACTACAAGATAACACAACCTCATCCAAAGAAGAAACTCTTGGCTTGATTAATATTCATTGGAGAAGCACATGTTTGTATGTAGTCTCTCCTGGCACATCCAGATTTGCTACTGGCCACATACCGGTAGTCTTTAGTTGTAATCCTGAGGATTCATCTTTAGATCCTATCTTAACAAAGCTATTCTGGTCCTTTCGGGGGAATTTCACATTTCCTTGTAACATCCACGTAACATCACTATGTGACGTTTTTATAAGTGTAATAATTTCATTTCCCTTGTGCTCCTCCTACATCATCTTCTAAGGTGAGAATTACAGTATATCGAGAAGGACAGCTGACTGAAAGGGCCTACATTGTCCCAGCAAAAGACTGACTTGTTTCCTCTCCTGCAACCCAAGATTTAACTTTTGTGATCAAAGTGCTAACAAACTCTCTGCACTCAGATCTGCTTCTATCTTTAGGAGAAAGAAGGAAGAAAGAAAATCCTGGTCAGTGGATTTTATTTATATATATATATATGTATATATTGGTTTTTTACAATAACAATCTCCAGTGTCTGGTGTATAGCGTGTTGTCTTGGTTTATATATTTGAAAAAAAAACCCCAATAATAATTAACAGTCAATAATGATTAATTTTGATTTCCATAATTAGTATATTAATTAATAATATATTTCTTTGATCTACCCTTCTCCTAATTGTATTCTCCTTCTTCAACCTTAATATATACCGGTAGTTCTTAATATTTTCAATGTATAAATAATTATAGACATTTTTTCATATTTGTACAGATAATGATAATGTCTATAACTTTTTTTATCAGCTTATATTATTCTATTATGGGGACTTCCAGTTTTGCACTGTAGTGCACAGCCATGGGATAGTGGAGCTTCATTCCCCAGAGCCAGTTTCATCCTGCCAGGGGGACCCTAAATGGGTCTTATTATGTATTGAGGTTAATTTACTTGGAAATTGTTGGAAACAGCCAAATGTCTGCACCTGTTTAAGCTCCAGACTGACTGTCTACATGTTAATTAGCTTGTCTTTAGGAAGGAAATACTGCTTTAATTCTATTGGCTGCCGCTTAGTGGGGAGTTGTATAAATAGTGGTTAAGCAGCAGTTAGAGCTGCTTCTGTTGTGAACTGAATAAAGAGTTGTTGTTGCACCATTTGCCTCATCAATGCCTCACCGAACTAGAAACATAACAGGTCTGAAGTTGCCCCAAAGAGGTGATCATGAAAGAGGGGCACTCAGTTGATCACAAAATGGCGGCAGTCATTTCGTTCGATCTGGGGGAAGCCCTCCAACCTGACAGGAGAAAGACTAGCTGTACAACAGCGTCTAGCCCAGGGGTAGGCAACCTCGGCTCTTTTATGACTCATGGACTTCAACTCCCAGAATTCCTGGGCACAAGTAGATTGTTATGTTTGGGAGGGTTGTTTTTTTTTTAAAAAAAATAATTTTTTATTAAAACAATCAACATTAAACATAAGATCATATTAAAAAGCAGTCACCATCTGATAAGCCACCCAGAGTTGCTTAAATGAGATGGGAGGAGGAGCTTAGCTTTTGCTCGCTTGCATTCATTAGTTTTGTGGACTTCTGTAAACTGCAGCATGTTGCCAAACAAATTTGTGCTGTCTTGTGTTTGTCAATAGGTCTGTTTGGCTGCTATCATTTGATTCTATCTGGGTTCAAGATTAAAAGGAATTCAAATGTAAATCAGGTGATAAAGTCCAAAGAAAGCCAAGACACATTTCTCTTTTTAATAAGTGTAACTGAAAGAGAGAATTTAAGTAAGTGAATCTTTCAATAGCTCTCTCTCAATATCCAATTACAATTATTCAAATCCATTGAATTAAAGATAGGGGAGTTTGTAAATGCAATTTTAATTAAGTTTGTGAATGTTGGCCAAGAGGAGAGTTGAGCAATCTGTGCCACCAAGATTTTCCTTGGCCTTAGACTTTTTTTTTTAGGCCCTTCAGAATCACTTCTATGCAATTGTGCTGAAAATTGATTTGCAGTATTTTTGAGATAGGAAATCCAGAAAAGCTAACATAGCCCATAAATAGGTTTTAATGTTTAAAAATAGAGAGGAAAAGAAATGTCAAAAATAGGTAATGGTTCCAATCCTGTTCTTAAGCCTGACTTGATCTTGATCTCTATGTCATGTACAGTAGAACTTTTCCATGGTTATCATACCTGGTTTGCCAAAGTCCTTCAATAGGTGGATCACAGAATTAGAATTTTCTAATTCTCTTTCTCTCATTCTGATTCTAGTGGGAGAGAATATTGATTGAGGATGAATTAAATCTTTTGTTGTGATCTGTAAAGCAGGATATGAGCTGTGGTTTCAATGGCCCCTTGTCCAGGAGCACAATCTCAGCTCATATGTGACTTTTTTCTATTGGCCTTCCAGAACTGCTGTGGGCAAAGTGTTACATAGTGCTAGAGCAGACATTTCAAACACAAGGCCCAGGGGCCGGATGCGGCCCATGAAGTGGTTTCATGTGGCCCGTGAAGCCATCCTGGAAACAGTGAGGGAAAGGCCCCCGCTGCCTTGGCCCTGGCCCAGGCCAGCCAGGAGCCAATGTACAATTTTGCGGTGGCCATCTTGGCAATTGCCACAGTGGACCATGCCTTGGCACTTGCCCCGGTCCCACCCCCTTCTGCCAAAGACCCTCAGATCTGTCCCACTCCTACCCAGGCCTCCATAGGCACCCTTGACACAGTTAGAATGATGTAGAACTGGCCACGCCCACCCAGTAGGCCACACCCACTCCATCCACGCCCACCCAGTAGGCTGCACCTACTCTGGCCACACACCCCAGCCCCCCCAGGGCAACCGCAATGCTGATGCGGCCCTCAGTGAAATTGAGTTTGACACCCCTGTGCTAGAGTTAGTGCCCTTCAAAGTTTAGAGACAGTTATATGATATAAATATCTCCTTGGTTTATGGAGGGAGGCCTGACAGCTCCAGACAATGTTTTTGGACAGAGCAGACAGATCTTGTTGGATTTCCTGATCTTTAATACATTGTTTAAATGTACTAGTTGATTGCTCATAGCCCATCAGTAGAAACTCCTCCTTGGAGAGGCCAAGATGTTGGAGTTTTTGTGAAATAGTCCTAACTCATGTTGATTTGTAATAATCCTCCATAAGGAGAGGGCTTAGACTCATGAGAAAGAACAATAATTTCAGTCAGCGTGCTATAATACGAATTAGTGCATCTGTTTTGATCCTCCTTCCTTAGTATTGCATTTGGAATGCAAGGGGCTACCTGATGCATAGCCCTTAGAAATTTAGATTAAACCCTTTTGAGAGGGCTAAAGAGGAATAAGGTCCTAGCTGGGCCCCGAAAAGTAATTGTGCATAAGCCTTTGCTGAAAATTACTTCAGTGCTGCGGACATATACTCTACTCCTCTGGTAAAATAGAAGGATTGGATTGTGGCCACTATTTTCTGGGCATTTTGTGTAGTCTAATTTGGTATGCAATACATTTCGTGGTACTGTGGAAAATCATGCCTACTACTGTAGATATAATGTATTGAGTTAAACTTATGGAACAAGTGCAGAGAGCTGTGCAGGGACCGTTAGCAGACCACGTGGCCTGCTAGCCAGACTTGCTGTCTACAAGGCTGATTAGTATGCATTTGAGTGGGAGAATACGTTGCATTCATTGGCTGACGCCGCCCAAAGCTGAATGTATAAATAGGGCGGAGCCATCTTTGTTAGTTCCTATTCTGACTTCCAATAAAGAAGTACTTGTTTAATACTACTGCCTCTTCAATGCAAACCCACGCAGGGAACAGAACAGTAAAGATTTTTACTTGTTCAGTATTTATCCTCCAAGCAGAACAGAACAGAACAGAACAGAACAAAATAACAGAGTTGGAAACAGGAAACCCTACACCATTTCGGACAAATGGCTGTCCAGTCTCTTCCAAAAAACTTCCAGTGTTGGAGCATTCACCGCTTCTGGAGGCAGGTTATTCCACTGATTGTTCTGACTGTCATGAAATTTCTCCTTAGTTCTAGGCATGCTGTTTACGATAGGTCTCTTTGCAAAAATCAAGATTTCAGTCTTGCTGTAGTTCGGGGTGTCAAATTGGCGGCCACGTGCACCCCGGCTCCTCAAAGGCAAAAAAAGTCACGATACATCATGATACATCACGTGATGCAATCAAGTTTGACACCCATTCTGTAGTTGATTTGAGTCTGATTAACATTTGTGATAGAAGTGCTAAGTCATCTCCTCACAACAAACTGGCAATATGCCTGTTTACTAATTTTGGAGGGTAGTGTTCTAATCCATTTTGGCCCTGAGTGTTACCATCAATGTGTGAAATTAAGTTGTTGAGAACATTGGACATGGACCATCCCTGGTTCAAAGAGTGATTCCGATATTAGGATAGGTTCTCTTTCCATAAAGCAGTTATCAAATGCTTTTATTTATTTTATTAATTAGTTGAAATTTGTAAATTAATTTGTTGAAACTTAAGTGTGAATTTAAGCCTTCACAAAAGATCACACCTGGAATACTGCAACCAGTTTTGGTCACCATACTACAAAAAAGATGTTGAAACTTTGGGAAAAGTTCAGAGAAGAGCAAATAAGATGATCAAAAGTCTGGAGACTGAAACATATGACGAATGCTGCACGTCTTGGGTTTGGCTAGTCCAGGGGTAGGCAACCTTGGCTCTTTTATGACTCGTGGACTTCAACTCCCAGAATTCCTGAGCCAGCTAGGAATTCTGGGAGTTGAAGTCCACGAGTCATAAAAGAGCCAAGGTTGTCTACCCCTGGGCTAGTCTAAAGAAAAAAAGAAACGGGCGATATGATAGCAGTATTCCAGTATTTTTTTAAAAGTTTTTATTGAGTACAAAGAAAAAAAGGATTAAAAACATTGAACATGGTAAATCGTCTTTGACTGACATCTCAGTTCATAGTGTACATTAATTACATATAATATATCTATATACAACTATACATTTCTGGTCTCTATCTCAACTTATCTCTTTACTGTGACCTCCAGTTTTTTCCCCTCCATCTATAAAATTTATTCCATATTCGATAAAATTCTGTTTCTTCCTGATTTTTTAATCTTTTAGTTATGCTATCTAGTTCTGCGCAATACATAATTTTCTTTATTAGTGCTTCCCCACTCGGTACTTCCATTGCTTTCCACTTTTGAGCAAATAGAATCCTTGCCGCCGTAACCAAGTGAATAATTAAATATGTGTCCTCTTTATTTACATTTTTCTCTAGTATTCCTAATAGTAATGTCTCAGGTTTATATTGAATGTTTTGCCTAGTCATTTCTTTTTTTTTTTGTAAATTTTTTTATTAATTTTATAATTATAAATATAACAAAAAGCCAATATAAAAACAACTCAACTGAATAGAATCATTTACAACTTTGTCCCAACCCAAAAACAAAGCATAAAAGCATAGCTAAAATAGTCAAAATAACTATGGGTATTGCTCAACGTCACCCCACCCACCACATCCCCCTCTTCCTTCCTCCCTACCTCAACTTCTATTCCCCCACCCTCTCTACCACCCTCTCTCTCCTCACTCCTCCAACAACCTCCCTACTTCCCTCAACCTTCACTCCTCAAACTCCCCCTCCTCAGATGTGGTGCCGAGGTGCCGCCCGAGCAACCCATCTTTTATCAAAAAATATATCATTCTTATGTGATACAATACCATGTTACAGTTGATAAAATTATAAACCCCCCCACCCACCCACCCCCCGACTTCCCAAAGTGAATACAGGGTAAAAAACACAAGAAAACCCACTAGATTACACCAAGTTATTATATAAGTCCTATTGAAAATTTAACTATATTTTCCAATCCAACATATAAGTATTTAATTATATGCTAAATGCAATTTCTTAGATTGATATTTCCCTTGTATATACTCTATCCATTTTTTCCAGTCCAACATATATTTTTCATTTGAATGATCCTTCAAATATGCAGAAATTTTAGCCATTTCTGCCAAGTTTATTACTTTCAAAGTCCATTCTTCGATAGATGGTAATTCTGGCTTCTTCCAATATTGTCCCACCAACAGTCTTGCTGCTGTAATCAAGTTCAAGATTAAGTTCATCTCTATAGTAGTACAGTCTTTTATAATGCCTAACAAAAACAATTGTGGTGAAAATTCAATACGTTTTTTCAAAATATTTTGAAGTATTCACCATATTTTTATCCAAAAGGCCTTAATTTTTCTACAAGTCCACCATACATGAAAATAAGTAGCGTCCGTACATTCACATCTCCAACACTTAGATTGTAAATCAGGGTACATATATGATAGTTTTTTCGGATCCAGATGCCATCTATAAAACATTTTATAAAAATTTTCTCTTAAATGTTGCGCTTGTGTAAATCTTACATTTTTCACCCAGATCCTCTCCCAAATTTCCATCGTGATTGGTTGTCCAAAATTTTGTCCCCACTTTATCATACAGTCCTTGACTAATTCAGTTTCAGAATCAATTTCTATCAATACATTGTACAATCTTTTAATATGCATAGACCTTTGGTCTCTAACTTGTTTGATTAAATTTTCATCTGTTTGAGATAAACCCATCTTCAAATCTTTCTCCCATCTAGTCTGCAGTTGTGCATATGGAAACCAAGTGTGAACTATTCCTTCTTCCCTTAACATATTCAAAGACTTCAATAATAACAAATTCCCTTCTTTAATTAGGAGTTTCTCATAGGGCACCACATCTTGAACTTGTAGTCTATTTATGTTCTCTACTGCGTGCCTGGGAACTGTCCAAAGAGGAATCTTTTCGTTTAATTTATACTGATACTTTTTCCAGACACGCAGTAGAGCACTTCTCAATAGGTGCTCCTTGAAACTCCTATCCACCTTTTTATCATAGACTAAATATGCATGCCAACCATATAATAGACCGTACCCTTCAATATTCAATATTCTATCATTAGTTAAATTAATCCAGTCACTTATCGCTACTAAAACAGCAGCATGGTAATACAACTTAAAATTGGGCATTTTCAAACCACCTCTTTTCCTTATATCCTGAATAATTTTTAATTTAACCCTCGGTTTCTTGCCATTCCAAATAAATCTGTTAATACCCTTCTGCCACTCCTCTAAATTCGCATCTTTTTTAAGTATAGGTAACATTTGAAAAAGAAATAAGAATTTTGGCAATACATTCATTTTAACTGCTGCTATCCTACCCAGCATAGATAATTGTAATTTTTTCCATTTATCCAATTCTATTTGTATCTTGTTCCACAAAACTTCATAATTGTTTTTATATAACTTCCCATTAGAAGCTTCAATATCAATTCCTAAGTATTTAACTCTCTTAACTACCTCACAACCCGTTATTCTTTCCAAATCTTGTTTTGAATTACAGTCTAAATTTTTAACTAACATCTTTGTCTTAGATATATTTAATTTAAAACCAGATACCCTACCGTAATTTTTAATTATCTCCATCAAGCTCTGAGCTGACTGCGTTGGTTGAGTCAATGTCACAAGCAAATCATCAGCAAAAGCACATAATCTATAATCATGTTGTCTAATCTGTATACCTTTTAAATCATCTGCAACTCTTATCCTATTCAGTAAAACCTCTAAAGTTAAAATAAACAACAATGGAGATAAAGGACATCCCTGTCTAGTGCCTTTCTCTATCTTAAATGGATCTGTTAAATGCCCATTCACAATAATCTGACCTGTTTGTTTCTGGTAAACTACCAATAGAGAGTTAATAAACTGATCCCCCATTCCCATCTTAACTATTAATTTTTTCAAAAACAACCAATTCAGTCTATCAAAAGCTTTTTCTGCGTCCAAAAACATAAGAACTGCAGACACCTGGATATGCTTGTCCAAGTATTCTAGCATATTAATGAGTTGTCTAACATTAGTTTTCATCTGTCTCCCTTGTAAAAAAACAGTTTGGTCTGAATGAATTATCTGTTGTAAAACTGGCATTAATCTGTTAGCCATAATTTTTGCAAAAATCTTATATTCCGTATTCAACAATGAGATAGGTCTAAAATTTTCTGGTTGAACATTATCTCTTCCCTCTTTGGGAATTAAAGAAACATAGGCTGTTTTCCATGAAGGTGGAACCTGACCACCCTCTTGTATATTAACAAACAGCTCTCTAAGAGGTTCCACCATTTCCATTTGAAGATGCTTATAATAAATTGCCGTTAACCCATCAATCCCAGGAGATTTTTCCCGTTTTCAGTTGTTTAATCACTGAAATTATTTCTTCTGATGTAATCAATGCATTTAATCTGTCTCTTTGTTCATTGGTAATTGTCAATACATTTTCATTTTGCAAAAAAGTATCTATCTCATTCCCTTGTATCTTCTCTTCAGCATATAACTTGGAGTAAAATTCTAAAAAAGCTTTTTTAATAATTTCTTGTTGAAACACCTCCTTCCCTTTATATTCTATTTTATCAATTATACGGGATTTTTGTTTTTTCCTTAATATATAGGCCAACCATCTGCCAGGTTTATTAGAATTAAAAATGTATTATGTTTAGCATATTGTATATTTCTGGCAACTTGGTCGGCCATCAATAAATCAAATTGTTTCCGTAGAATCTTAATCCCCTCTTTAATATTTTTGTCATCTGGTCTCTTTATTAATAATTGCTCTTTCTTTCTTATTTCCTCCTCTAACTCCTTCCTTTTTTCCTCCTGTTTACGTCTATGCCTTTTATTCATATCAATTAAAACCCCATGCATATATGCTTTGCTAGCATCCCATACCATTTCTATTGTTGTATCCTTATGGAGATTTAGGGTAAAAAATTCCTTCATAACATTTTTACATTCATTCACATTTATATCATATTTAAACAAGTTTTCATTAAGTCTCCAAGATCTTCTAGGAGTCTGACCAACCATGAATTCCATCCAAACCGGATTATGATCTGATAAAACTTTGGGTAGGATTTTCACCTTCTTTAATCTGAAAGTAAAGTCACTTGTAGTTAATATAAAGTCAATTCTAGAAAATGATTGATGTCTATCAGAAAAAAAGGTAAACTCTTGCTCTTTACCATGTCTTTCTCTCCATATATCTATCAAATCAAAATCATCCTTGATATCAAAAAAAGATTTAGGCAACATAGAACGTGTTTGAGGAATTGGTGATATCTTCTTCTTATCTAAACCAATATCTATAACACCATTCCAATCTCCCATTAAAATACAAGACCTATAGTCAAATTGTGTTAACTTTTTATGTATTAACTTGTAAAATTTTCCTTGTTGTTGATTTGGAGCATATATACCCATCAGAAGAACTTTCTTCCCATCTATTAGAATTTCAATTGCTAAAAATCTACCTTGAGTATCTGATTCTATTAACTTAGCTCTTATATAATTCTTGACATAGATAACAATTCCATTCTTCTTCTCAGTAGCCGCTACCACAAAATGTGAACCTAATTTGTTATTTATCAAATATTTCTGATCAGTAATTCTAATATGTGTTTCTTGTAAGCAAATTACATCATTTTTACATTGAGTCAAGTAATGAAATATCTTCTTCCTTTTCTGTGGAGAATTTAAACCATTAACATTCCATGTCAAATATTTATTTGACATGATCAGCTTTGGAAAGCTTTTGCAAGACCAAATCAACTTTTTCACCCGTTTTCTTCTTTGGTCGAGCTCCCATGGCTTCCAGACTTATGCTTGTATGACCTTGTTGTTGCTTTTCTTGTTGTTCCAAACGTTTAGTAGTAGCTCTTGTTTGCCTTTGATCTTTAGACTTTTCTATTTCCAAGGGCTGAAAGATATTAATACTGCGAGCAGGCAACTCCATCAAAGCTCCTTTATCAACTCCTGTTGCTGCAGGGGGCTGTGACTCAGAGAGCTGTGGTTGTTGTTTTAAATCCATTTCTCTTTCTTGTAATAAATCTGCATTTTTTAGTGTTGGAGATGGGGGTCTACCAGCCTTCAGCACATTCTCAAAAAATTCTTTTGCTTTCCAAACAGAATTCAAGCGATATCTGTTACCATTATAAAATAATGACAGTCCAGTTGGAACCTCCCACCTAAATTGTAAAGCACGTGTTTTAAGTTCAGCAACCAAAAATGCGTATACTTTCCTTGCTCTTAACATCTTCGGAGGAATCTCCTTCAAAACCAGCACCTCCTGACCAGCAACGCTTAATTTCTTGTTGTAAGATATTGTAAGAACATGATTTCTGAATCTCCTTGTGACAAAATAGATAACAACATCTCTAGGTAGATTTCTTTGTCTTGCAATCCATGAATTAATTCTGTAGATTCTATCAATTTGCCAAGAAAAATTTTGTGCAGCATCATCTAGAAATTTTTCCAAAGCTTCTTCAAAAATTCTTCTCAGATCATCCTGATTCTCATTTGGTACCTCTCTCAGCCCTCTGATTCTAATAGCTGACATCATCTGATTGTATTGCACCATAAGTGCTTGGTCTTGTATATAACTTTTCATCTCAGCAAGTTGTCCCTCAAGTTGTTGCTCAACCCCTTCCACCTTCTCTTCAACAGTCTCACAGACCCCCTTAAAAGCTTCCACAATATCTTCTCTTATTTCCATATTGTGAGTCTGAATTGTTTCTTTAATTTTCTCCAGTTCATCAGTTACACCTTTACTTTGTTCCTCAATCTTATCCTCCAGTTCCTCAATCTTATTCTCCAGTTTTTTCTCCAGTTGTTCAAACCTTTTCTCCAAATTGTCAGTCATTATTGACAATGCAGCCTGTAAATCTTTCACAGTAAGCATTTCTGGAGAAGCTTGAGTAGACAAGGGGGCTTGAGACTCTGTAGATGTTGAGGAAGATGGGGGAGCAGAAAAACTAGATACTGGTAATTTAGAGGACTGAGCTGGAGAAGACACTGCCACCTTTGAAGGAACTATTTTTGTTTGTCTGGTAGCCATTCTATATTCAGTCCACTTTTAAAAAGTTGCTTTAAGTAAAAAAGAAAGTCCTTACAAATATATTGCCAAAATATATCCTCTTCTTATCTTCTTTAATTACACTTTATAGAATTTTAAAATATAAATCTAAACTGTCTCTTGGCGATCGCTCTAACATTGCGGTAAAAAAAATTTCCACTTTCACTTTCCAGTCACTTTCTCTTTACAGTGAAAGCGATCGCCATCTTGGATACATTATGTTGATTGTAGAAATATGTGATCAGAAGTAAAATATAAAAAAATACATATGATATAGAACTCCTGTATTCACTCTGCCTGCATGCAGGTCTCTCTTAAAATTTTATCTGAAGCAGGGATGGACGCTGCGTCTTTTCCTGTCTGTGACAGAAGCGTCTTTAGGCAGGAGCGTCTTCGAGCGCCTGGGGAGCTCTCACTCTTTCCCCCTGAAAACTTTTTCAGGGGGTTTTAAGAGGAGCTCAACCCTAGCTCGATGCTCTTCACCCCTTCTTCGCCCGAAGGGGGGATTTTTCACTGCAAAAAACAGCTGATGTTCGCTGTTTTTGCGGCTTAACAAACCCAGAGAACGGAGCCTCCAAAGGAGGCTGTGGCGACGCCAGCGGAGCCACCGGAAGTCTTGCCTAGTCATTTCTATTGCCCATTCCCAGACCATACGGCAGTACACCTGTGCTTCTCTATATGTCCACCATACATGAAAAAGGTACCTTTTTCTGTTTTACATTTCCAACACATAGATGAATATCCGTTATACGTTTTGGCTAATCTGGCCGGAGGGAAATGCCATCTGTAAACCATCTTATACAGGTTTTCTTTATATGATGTTGCCACTGTGATTTTGTTATTTTGCTCCCATACTTGCTGTTATCCATATTTATATTATATCCTAGATCTATTGCCCATGTCACTATTGTTTCTTTAATCTGCTCCTCATATAGCTTATATTCCAACAGGTGTTTATAAATATTCTTTATTTGTTTTTTCTCTGGGCCTAGCAGTATTTTATCTAACCCCATATCTTGTCTGTTAATACCCCATTCTTGCTTATCCTTCATATATCTTGCTTGTATCTGGAGACAAGACCACCACTCCATGTCTATTCCTTGTTGTTTTAGCTCATGTTTTTCTTTTAAATAACCTTCTTCTGTCAAGATGTCTTTATATATAATAGCTTTGTCTTTCCTGTACAAATTGGGATTTGGCAGTATTCCAGTATTTGAGGGGCTGCCACAAAGAAGAGGGAGTCAAATTATTCTCCCAGGCACTAGAGGGCAGGACAAGAAACTGGTTGAAAACTGACCAAAGAGAGGTAAGCAACCTAGAATTAAGGAGAAACTTCCTAATAATGAGGACAATTAGCCAATGGAATAACTTGCTTTCAGACATCGTGAGCACAATTGTGGAGGTTTTTAAGAAGAGACTAGATAGTCACTTGTCTGAAATGGTATAGGTCAGGGGTAGGCAACCTTGGCTCTTTTATGACTCGTGGACTGTTGAAGTCCACGAGTCATAAAAGAGCCAAGGTTGCCTACTCCTGTTATAGATTTTCCTGCTTGAGCAAGGGGCTGGACTAGAAGACCTCCAAGGTCCCTTCCAGCTCTGTTCTATTCTATTCTATTCTATTCTATTCTATTCTATTCTATTCTATTCTATTCTATTCTATTCTATTCTATTCTATTCTATTCTATTCTATTCTATTCTATAATTTCTTTTGTCCTGCTATAGGAACTGCTGGAAGTGAAAAGTTCAATCTTCAGAGTAACAAAATAACAGAGTTGGAAGGGAACTTAGAGGTCTTCTAATCCAGCCCTCTGCTCAAGCAGGAAACCCTATACTATTTCAGAAAAATGGTTGTCCAATCTCTTCTTAAAAACTTCCAGTGCTGGAGCACCCACAACTTTTGTAGAGAAGCTGTTCCATTGATTAATTGTTCTAGCTGTCAGGAAATTTCTCCTAATTTCTAGGTTGGTTCTGTCTTTGATTAATTTCCATCAGTTGCTTCTTGTTCTACTTTCAGGTACATTGGAGATTATGTTGACCCCTTCTTCTTTGTGGCAACTACTCAAATATTGCAATATTGCTATTATGTGACACCTATTCCTTCTTTTCATTAAAGAGGCCATTACCGTAAAACTGAACAGCCCTCTCTCAACAGAGGGGGAGGGATAAGACCACACCTATCTCCTGCCTACAACACAGCCCTTTCAGCAGTTCCAGGAAGGTTCCACACCCATTTACAATTGCACTCAGAGCCAGAGGGCATAGAGAAGCCTCCCCAGTGGCCTCAAGAGCTCTCAGGGAGAGAGCTAAGATCAGATGACTGATAAAGCTTCTTGGGTGAGAAGCAAAACATCTTCTTCTTCCTCAAGGAAGAAAACCACAGTTCAGTTGCCTTTTGAAAAAGCACCTTTGAGAGAACTATGACCTGGATGACTGAGAATCTCCACAGATAAATGGTGTTATAGGCTTCAGCAAACAGTGCATTCCACAACATGGGAATAATAATAATTCCTCTCCATTCGACATCAGTCCATGTGTCTAAGGCTGTGCCCCATTTGTGGAACTGGACTGACAGGAGCACTGAGCCCAGGCAGCAAGTGGAGGGTGTAGACCAGGGGTCCCCAAGCCCCGGTCCATGGACCAGTACTGGACTGCGGCATGCCAGCAACCAAGCCGCACAAACAAGCAAAGCCCCATCTGTGAGATGCAGGCAGCACACAAAACCACACACTCTATGATCTGCAGAAAAACCGCTCTCCACGGAACCGGGACCTCTGGTGTAGATGAGAAACAAAATGCTAAGAAGAGTGACTGGAGGATCTGGGGATGCTGAACCTTATATCTACTTGATTGACTCACAGCCAAAGAAAAGACCAAATAAATAAATAAGAAAAAATAATATTATCAGATAAAACATTGTCATGAAGAATAAAATAAGCAATACAACAAATAAAAATTGGAGAAAATGATCTAGCATAGTTGAGACCCTCCAAAATAAAACCCAGGCCCCCAAATCATCTCCTAGCAACAGTACCTTGAAATGTTTTGGCAAACTTCCAGTGAAAAAAAAAATGAAAGTAGAAAGTAGAGGATTCTCCTCTCCACCCCCAGCACAGTTGATAAGTAGCAGGTATAACAGGGTAGCCTGCCAATATTCACAAGAATCAACAGCTGATGTAGAAGAAATGCAAGTTCTCTGAATCGGGGGTTTAAAAGGACACCTTCCCTCTGTTGACACCTTTGGTGAGGAATTTACCTTTGCTAGCGTGACCAAAGTGATTTCGTGGAGGTACTGTGGGGACCAAGAAGGTCTGTAAAAAGGATCGTCAAAGCAATGGGTGGGGGGGGATTTGAGCTCTTATCATTCTGAGCCTCTCGATCTAGGATTCTTTGTTTAAATACTCATTGTTTTGGGGTGGGGGTGCAAATGTTTGCGTTTTTACTGTATATAAGAGTCACCCTGTTTTAGTTTAGGGAGGGGGCTCATATAAAAGGTGCAAAAAAGGGCAACAAGAATGATCAAGGAAATGGAGCGCCTCCCTTATGAAACCAGATTGCAACGCCTCGGTCTCTTCAGCCTTGAAAGACGGCGTTTAAGGGGTGACTTGATCGAAGTGTATAAAATCATGCATGGGATAGAAAATGTGGATAGAGAAAAATTCTTTTCTCTATCACACAATACCAGGACAAGGGGGCACTCCCTAAAGCTCATAGGTAAGAAAGTGAGGACAAATAAAGGGAAATATTTCTTCACCCAGAGGGTCGTTGATTTATGGAATTCACTTCCTGAAGGGGTCGTGACAGCTGTCAGCCTTGACAGCTTCAAGGCAGGGCTAGATAGATTCATGGATGCAAAGTGTATTGGTGGTTATTAAAACAGATGTCCATGTGCCGCCTCTATGTTGGTTGAGGCAGGCAGGATTCCCTTGAGTACCATTTGTTTGGGGGTCAAGGGAAAGGGAGGGTTTTGCCTTCTCTTTCTGCTCAAGATCCCCATGTACATTTGGTGGGCCACTGTGTGACACAGAATGCTGGACTCGATGGGCTTTGGCCTGATTCAGCATGGCTCTTCTTATGTTCTTATGTTCTTATAAATCTTGTAGAGAAATAAACAAGTAGAACTTGAAGAACTCTATCAGGGCTAAATGATAGAAGAGAGTGTAGAGGCCATAGAAAGAAAGATCTTGACCAATTTTATTTCCCATTGTGGAAATAGAGATGCTACTGAACAGTAGCTCTGCTCTAGTCAGAGAGAAGTAAATAAGATAGAACAAGAAAGTCATAATTCTTTTTCAAAAATAGAAGAGTTTTGAGATAAGAAGTATTGGAGTACTATAAGTACAGAACTGATCACCAAACAGCAAAAGACTGAACACTTTCGTATTAAATATCTCACTCTTGGCTGCTATTGAATTATTTCCATCACAATTGGAGTGATAAATGATTGCAGGAAGCCAAGCAGTCACTTCACAAATTTTGGTATGTTCAGGAGGTTCAGGTCTTAGATTGCCAGCCTGTGTGAAACTTAGCTATCCCTATTATTACGCATAACAAATCCCTCCCAGGCAAAAGGACATTTGATTATTTACTGAAACTGACCAGATCACCTCTACACAACCCATTGATAAAAGAAATTGTGTTATCTAATTCCTGTTAATTTTAATGTTTTTAAATTTTTCATATTTCTGCCTTTATTGTTTTGTAAGCTGCACAGAGTCACTTTAGTTAGAGAGATGGGCAGCATTTAAATTTAATAAATAAGTAAATTTTGATCTATAAATATGTTTAACATTCTCTGATTTTCAGATGTGTTTGGTTCTAAATCTATGGTAGGACTTAAAAACCTTAAAATGTAGCCAAATTCTTAGTCTTGGGCACCCTTTTCAGGCTGTCCAGAATGTTTGCCCAATAATTCTGATAACGTAACAAACGAGCCTGAACTTGAGGGTTCCCCAATGGAACTCTTTTTAAGGGAAAAAAAAATTAAATTGGGATTTTGTCCTTGTCCTGAATCATGGCTGTCTGCCACCTTCTCCTGCCTTCCCCTATAACCAAATGTTTCTTCTTCTGGTGTTCATAAAACACTGAGAAGCATTTAGTTGTCTGCCATGAAGGATTACGTCTTCTATAAATGGATGAGAACAATCCATGCACAGGAAGAAGAAGAAGGAGGATGTTTCTAGAGAGTCAAAAACATATCTACATACTTAAGTTCCAACCATTTTTCTTCTTTGTTTCTGCTTGGGTTTGGGTTTTTTGGGGGGGGGCAAATTAACATTAGTTGTAGTATAATATTGAAATCTCCACTTCCTTCTGATGTCCACTTTACCTGACCTTGCACCTGATAGTAAAGCCTTTTTTTTTTTCTTAACCAAGAGGTCTCTTCCAACCAATGCTGGGATGGCTAGGTCAAAGTACATTTCATACAATCAGATATGAATTTTTTAAATATAAAGATGCCTTCCTCAATCTGATACTCAAAAGATATATTGTGTTGTGTACTTCGTTCGCATGCGAATGATGAAGACACATGGCGATGTTGAACAAACACTTTATTCTCCTTCTACAACTATTCTGGTATCTTAACTACCAAACTGCCTCTCTAAAAAGGTTAATGCAGAGATTAAATGGCCATCTGCCTGGGATGCTTTAATTTGGCTTCCTAAAGCAGGGGTCCCCAACCCCCTCCCCATCCATGGACCAGTACCAGGCTGCGGCATGCCAGCAACCGGTCCACACAAACAAGCAAAGCCCCATCCATGGGATGCAGGCAGCACAAAAAACCATGCACTCTCCAGCCTATGGGAAAACCTTTCTCCACAGAACCGGTCCCTGGTTCCCAAAAGATTGGGGACCTCTGTCCTAAAGGAACCTCCAGTTTGCCTATGGTTAGATTTGGTCCCATAAAAGGTATTGCCCACATACAGATTTTTGTCTTTGCTTTTTTCCCTACATCAGCAATGGCGAACCATTTAGAGACTGAGTGCCCAAACTACAACCCCAAACCCACTTATGCATCGTCGGGTGCTGGTGGATGTGGCTCATTGGGTGAGCGTGGCCCATTGGGTGGGCGTGGCTGCGGTGGTAATGGCAGACTGGGTGGGACTAAAAAGTTCAATCAATCAATTCCAACTTTGCAAGGTCTTCTTTCCCCCCCACAAGAAGTTGAAATTGACTGATTGATTGAACCTTTTTTTTTTTTTTGCACATGGCAAGGGAGTGAAAAGGTTTTATAAAACCCAGCTGAAGGCTTAGGACTGGGGCGATGGCATGCATGCCCACAGAGAGGGCTCTGAGTGCTGCCTCTGGCACCCGTGCCATAGGTTTACCACCACTGCCCTACATCAACAAGGGTATGACTTCTTTGGGGGTTCTAGTCAGCCTATAACTGGGGGCAGGGTGCACGATGATTGGCCATAGATTCTCCCGAATGGGGTCAGATATACACTCAGAGAAGACATGAACAAGTCACTCCCAGACTTGGGGGAGGGGGGGGAGAAAGGGCGAGAGCTCTGACGTAGCGTTTCTACACCTCGACAACTTTTAAGACGTGCGGACTGAGTAATTCTGAGAGTTGAAACTCGTAAATTGACCAAACTGGGAAACATAACTCGAGGGGGAGTGGCTTCTCTTGCGGTCTCGTTCGGGATATCCGTTATTTGTTTGCGCACAGACCTTCACGCTTTTCTTAAAGAAAGTCGATACAGCGATTGAATTGGATGGGGCGGCAATGGCTACAAGATCAAGGGAGATGGTTTTGCAATTTCACAGACTTGGAAGGGCTCTAGCGTCTCCTTTTGGTGGCAAGCCCGGCGGGCTGTCATTTAAGCTCAGTGCTTCAAAACGCGGGGAGAGGAAAGATACCTTCAGGCGCTGCACTCTCCGGTAGGCAAGGGGGCTCTGGGTCTGCCGGGGGTGGGGAAGCATCCCTCGCGGTCCTCGAAAAGCCAGCCCCGCTCTTGGGGCCGGAGGGAGCTTCTGCCTGGCTTCCCCGCGTTACTTTTATGAGCCGGGGGGGGGGACGAGTAAGTTCCTTCACCGAGCAGTACTTTCCTGCTAGCCGCCTTAACCACTGTGCGACCTGTTACAGGAAACCTGGAGTAAAAAGAAAGGGAGGGGTGCTCGAGAATGGCTACTGGGCAATTGGAAGGAAAGGAGGGGCAGATTTCCTTTTTCTTAGCCCGAACAGCTGCCAGATTTTGAAGCCTAACAAGACTGAACGGGCTGCCTGGATTGGGTCTAGAGAGTCTAGATCTCCTAGCCCATCCCTTGGCCACACCTTAGACAGATAAAACAGGGTTGCCTGCCAGGGATCGCGCAGACAGACAGCGGTTCCACTTGGAAGAAATACAAGCCGCCCTTCCCTCTGTCGGCACCGGTGGCAAAGAATTGACCCCCTTCGTAGCTGAACAATCTCGGGCGTGCGAAGGAACTGACCTTGTGGAGGTACTGTGGGGACCCAAAAGAGCTGTAAAAAGGATCCTCAAACAAACTTAAGGCGGGCGGTGAGTTGGGCTCTCAATCTGAGCCTCTCGACCGAGGAATTCTGGGAGTTGAAATCCACCCATCTTAAAAGTCGAACAAAGTTCCGGAACCAACTTTGCTTCTACGTTTTGTGTGTGTGTGTGTGTGTGTGTGTGTGCAGTTGGCCTGGGGTTTGCCTTGCAGACAAAGTCGTCCGCTTTTTGTAATTGGCCACAGCGATTTGATTGGATGGGACGGCGGAGTTGGAAACAAAAAAAATATTGTGGGGGTGGGGGGCTGTTTCTCCAGTATTCCCGGACTCGGAGGGCTCCACTTTTCCCTTTTGCTGGCCAGCCCGGCCGGCTGTTATTTAGGCTCAACGCTGCAAAGCGCGGGGAGAGGCAAGAAACTCTCGGGCGCTGCACGCTCAGGTGGAGCACTGGGTCTGCCTAGGCCAGGGGTAGGCAACCTCGGCTCTTTTATGACTCATGGACTTCGACTCCCAGAATTCCTGAGCCAGCACAGCTGGCTCAGGAATTCTGGGAGTTGAAGTCCATGAGTCATAAAAGAGCCGAGGTTGCCTACCCCTGGCCTAGGGTGCGGAAGCTTCCCTCGGTCCTCGGAAGGCCAGCCGCGATCAAGACGGGGAGGAATTTCTTCGCGTTTTTTCTGCTGTGCCCAGCGAGACGAACAAGCATTTTTATGCGCAGACTGGAGCAAGGAAGAGGTAAATAAATTTACCTGCCGATTTTTCCCCCCTCTCTCGCTACCGTTGTTCACCGCTTTGTGATCTGCTGCTGGCGACACGCGAGGAGTAAAAAGCAGCAACTGCGGAGGGCTGTCAAATTTGGGGCAAAGCGCAACAAGAAATAGGGAGGGGTGATCTATGGAGAATTCTCAGTCATCCAGGTCGCGGTTGTCCCAAAGGTGCTTTTTCAGAGGCAACTGGACTTGTATTGTTTTTCTTTTAAGACGTTTCGCTTCTCATCCAAAAACCTTCATCCGCTATGGATGGTGGGGAATGGAACAATTTCATCGTCTATTTCCAATCTACAACACAGTCCTTTCAACACTTCCAAGAAGGCACCACACCTATTTGCATTAATCGGGTGATCCTGAAGGCACAAATAAACAACTCTAAAAGAATGCAAATGACCAGCTGTCTGCAAGGAATATAAATCCTTCCATTCCCCACCATCTAATCAGAGCTGAAGAAAGTTATTGGAGGAGAAGCTGAAAGTCTTCAAAGAAAAACAAGAAAGGCCAGTTGCCTTGTGAAAACACACCTTTGGGACAAAGGGAGGGGTGGGTTACTATGGCAGCATGAACAGTTTGCAAGATGTGGAGACCAGAGTGGGTTGCTTCTCTCCAGGGACTGGGAGGTGGGATAATTATTCAAGTGTGGGTGGGCTCCTGGCTCAGCCTAACAAGGCTGAATGGGCTGCCTGGACAGTAGTTCGGCCTCCCAGATTTTTGCATTACAAATAGTCCTCAGCTTACAGTGGTTCTCAACCTTTTTAATGCCGCGACCCCCAACTGGTCGTAAGTCGAGGACTTCCCAATTGGTCGCAAGTCGAGGACTTCCCAACCGATCATAAGTCAACGACTTTCCCTTCCCGGGAGCGCCGCACATGCGTGGTACCGCCCCCTGCGTCAGCCGAGGCATAGCTAGCGAAGGGCAGCGACGGCGCAGGGCGACCACCAGCTGGGCCACCAGCTGGCCCAGCCCAAGGGAGGTAAGGTACCCACCAGGTCCCACGTGCGCCAGCAACCCTCCCTGCGCCTGCCGGCCTCCCACCTCCCACCCCTGGACCTCTTTTACTTACATTTTTAGTAGTTGCTCAGCAGGGAGGGGTGGAAACTTCCAGACAGCTCACCTTCGCTGCAGACAACTTGCAGCCCCGTTTGCAGACTGGGACTTTTGGCGGGCTCAGCAGGGCAGAGACAGCCTGGACAATTCCTATTGGCTTTTGAAAGCCAATAGAATTAGACTCTATTCAAGAGAGTCTATTCTATTGGCTTTCAAAAGCCAATAGAATAAGTGGGAGTAGCACAGCTAAGGAAAAGGGGGGGAAAATGGCGGACTGTGTTGTTTGGTGATCCCCGTGAAATGGTCGTTCGACCCCAAATGGGGTCGCGACCCACAGGTTGAGAACCGCTGGCTTAGACCATAATTGAGCCCAAAATTTATGTTGCTAAGTGAAACCTTTGTTAAGTGAGTTTTGTCCTATTTTACAATCTTTCTTGCCACAGTTCTTAAGGGAATCATCGCAGTTGTTAATAACACGGTTGCTAAATGAATCTGGCTTCCCCATTGACTTTGCTTCTCAGAAGGTTGCAAAAAGGGATCAATCACATCACCCCGGGACACTGCAATCATCATAAATGTGAGTCAGTTGCCAAATGTCTGAATTTTGATCATGTGACCATGAAGATACTAGACTTTTTTTTTTAAAAAAAATGGTGATAAATCATGCCCCACCCACCCCCCACCCCTTTGAGGCTTGTGCAGAAACATGCCAGGCTCCTTTGCCTGAGGGTTGTTTTCCAACAACAGCTTCACATTGGGGAGACTAGAATTTGTGCAGGGGTCCTCCGTGTTTGCAGGCTTTATTTTACAAGCAGGGTGTGCACTAGTTTGGGACACACGTGTGCTAAGGATATTGTGGTGGAATGATTAGTAGAACTAGTTTAGTACATTTTGGTGAGTACACTAGGTGTGTTCTGTAGTCGTGTGATAGGATTCCTGCTGTAGGCAGCGTGAAGAAGCACAGTGCTTTGTGATTCTAAGGGCAGTGTGACTCTGAGAACTCCTACTGCGGTGGAGAAAAAACAGCTTTCCTTTAAACCAGTGATGGCGAACCTTTTAGAGACTGAGTGCCCAAACTGCAACCCCAAACCCACTTATGTATCATCGGGTGCCGGATGGGTGTGGCCCATTGGCTGGGTGTGGCCAATTGAGTGGGTGTGGTCAATTGGGTGGGCGTGGTTGCGGTGGTAATGGCAGACTGGGTGGGACTAAAAAGTTCAATCAATCAATTCCAACTTTGCAAGATCTTTTTTTCCCCCCAAGAAGTTGAAATTACTGATTGAACCTTTTTTTTTTTTTTTGCACATGGCGGCGGAGGCCTAAAGTGAAAATGTTTTATAAAACCCAGCTAAAGGCCTAGGACTGGGGCGACAGCGTGCGTGCCCGCCCACAGAGAAGGCTCTGAGTGCCACCTCTGGCACCCGTGCCAAAGGTTCGCCACCACTGCTTTAAACTCTTTTGTAATAATTTTATTGAATGTTAGAGTTAAGAAATAAAACCAAACTAAAAAATAAATAAAAAAGGAAGTGAGAAGTGCAGAGAAAGAAGGAAAGAAGAAAATATAGAAAGAAATGACTTCCCTCTCCATAACAAGTATAAATAGTTTGAGTAAATTATCACTTTCTCTAACGTTTCAACCAAAGATCTCTTCTTCCCGTATCTCATCTCTTTTCTATAAACAAATCTTTAAAATCTCTTCACTCAATCAGGTTAGCAAAAGTATATTAAAGGTTACCAAAGATAACATCTAATCTTAATCGAATAAACCAACTTTTACATTCCTTTTACTTTTAACAGTTTTGATGCTTAATCCCTCCAAATAATGTCCTAGAAATTGATTTCTTGTTTTATTTTTATGGGCCTTGATGTCCTATCATATGTTCATTGTCAGTACTAAGGCTGATTCTAATACCTGTTATTAGTTGGTCTTTACAATTAATTTTATATTAAATCTTAAGTATGTCAATAATATTGTATATAAGAATGAGTGATACCAATTTCTTTTCTTTCCATGCAGTCTGAATCCTGATTCCCCCCCCCCCCCAAATCAGCTTGGAAGATGCCAGAAGAAATTAAAGGTGAGGCATTTCAGATTTTTCTTTCACCTAGCTGAGAATTACAGAAAGCAGGAGTAAAGCCCCAGGGCACTGATGAAATCAGAGGAAAACTCTTATTGATTATATGTCTAAAAACATTGATTTCTATTCTAAGCAGAGGAATCACAATAAGTAAGGCAGACCTGAGTTAAAAAAGCAAACTCGGATGCGTAAAAGTTTCAATCTAGGAATTGATAGTATTCAAGTTAGAAATCAAGAGAGCTGGTAAGATAATTGGTTACTAGCAGGATTGTTTTCTTCAGTCATCCTTGCTTCTCCTTGTAAGAGATGTATTGGAAGCAAATATTCTAAATCTGATGAACCAGGAAGAACATTTGAGAGGATTCTTCCAGATGATTTAGTGAGCTTTAAGAGGCTCACTAAATCAGAGACTATCATACCTGGAATTCTGTGTGGAGTGTTAGTTTCAAATATAATTTAGATAGACAGACAGACAGATATTCTTGTGCAAAAGCAAGGAGGTCTTCCAATGTGTACCAAAAAACCCCAATGGAAATACTCCAGATATAGGCCCATTTTTATCCTATGACATAGGCACCGCCCCTAATATAATCACCTGAAATCCTGCAAGATGATCAACTCTCGTGAGATTTTTGTCAGTCCCCTTGAATTCTGTCTGGGAACATTCAGCAGTGCAAGATTTGGGGATAAGGTTCAGCTACTTAAAATATGTCTTTAAATTGTTTTGACTGAGAAAGATAAGGAGCCCTGCTTGGGTATTGGGGGCAGCTGTCTTCCCAAGAGTAAAACTAGAGCACAATACACTATGTATTCTCATTCTTGGGTTTTTCTGTCTTCCTTTAGGGCAGGGGTAGGCAACCTTGGCTCTTTTATGACTCGTGGACTTCAACTCCCAGAATTCCTGAGCCAGCCATGCTGAGGGGAAAGGGAGAGGTTTCCAAGCTGAGCCATGCTGGCTCAGGAATTCTGAGAGTTGAAGTCCACCAGTCATGAAAGAGCCAAGGTTGCCTAGCCCTGCTTTAGGGGCAGAAGGAGATTCTGGGTGTTGTTATCATTTGACTCCTGAAGCGACAACTGCATCTTCCCTGTATTGTCTTCTGCCTTCCAGTACTGGTAGAAGGAGTTTCTCGATACTGTGATTGTTGGACTCCTGAGATGACAAGTGCATCTTCCCCTGGAAGCTGTGATGCAAAGAGTGCAAGAAATGCTGGTCAAAACAAAGGTGAACGCCTGCCTGGGGCCCTTTGTTACCTTTGAGGGGTGAATAATAAAACAAAGTGGGTGGAACTGGGGCACACCTAAGTAAAAGGATTCTTTATTTTTCCCCTCCTGGTTTTATGGAGAAGATGTTGGGTCTGTGCCTTCTTTCGAAAAGGAGAACCTCACACAAAACTGACTTTAAGCCAACACTGTACCTTTGATGGTTTTCCCACATCACCTTGGTGGGTTTTTCCCATTTCCAGAGCAGAAACCCTGCCAATTGACTTTTGGTTATTAGGGTTGGAGAGAGAGGTCCAGATCATCCATCTGAGGGGGAAGAAATTGATGTTGATACCTTTGTCTCAAAAGAACAAGATCAGGTTAATTTTTGTAATGCTGTTGCAGAAGATGAGGAAGTCGGGGTGGCACACACTATTTTTCACTGTGCTGTCCTATATTTGAACTACGTTGTAATATCACTTTTAGGACTTGAATATGATACTCTCCCGAGTGTTGTCAGCTTTTTCTTCTAGCAGGGCTCTTGGGCATTTTAAGAGCAATGGGATCGAGATTGGCTTTGTGTCTCCCATAAATGCAAGAAGGATTTGGCTGTTAGCCACTCCAAAGCCACTTCATATGTTCTGTGGGGAAAGAAACAGAAAACAAAACAAAACACCAACGCTGTGCTTCTGGGGCTCCTTGGAAGCACTTTTGACTGCCTTTTGTTTTTCCTTGTGGAAAAAAGGGGAGGAAGATGAGGGATATTCAAGGTTTATCAGGGTTTATCCATGGTGGGGTCAGCAGTTGCAAGTCGGACCACAAAAATCTAAATATGCTATAGTCTGACTACAACCCTGAGTGGTTTATAAATCAGTGAAAACATTAACAAAAATTTGAACAGTCATAATAAAACCATGAACTTCATCTCCTAATATTTTCTTGCCTGTTTTTTCAGCTCTCATACCTAAGTGCATTTCAGACAAACTATTCACTGTAGTAGCGATTGTTGTAATTGCAGCTTTGACCATTATTATAATTTCATTGGCTGGTAAGTAAGGATTTAACTTTCTCCGTTGTTTTATTGCTATTGTTTAAATCAAGATCATCCCATGCATTAATGATTACATTTAAGGCACAGAATGATTTGGAAGGAACTAGCAGCAACTAGGAATGGTGAGTGTCAAAGAAGTCAAAATGATGTTTGGGCCAGTGCAATTGAATTCCAGTTGAATCCCAGACTATTTGTAAATATGTCGTATGTTGCCTGCATATCAAAGAAAAAAAAAGGCAAGAATGGTATTGCACTGCTGTGATTGCCATCTGGATTTTTTTGACACAAATGCTGCAGGAAGGGAAGATTGCTATGTGAAAGTTAGGGCAAGTCAACATAGATATAGCAATAGCAGATTATATACACCGCTTCACAGTGCTTAGACTTATATGCTGTTTCATAGTGCTTTACAGCCCTCTCTAAACAGAAGGCTAAGTCAACCTTGAGCCGGTCGGGATCGAGCTCCTGGCAGTCGGCAGAATCAGCCTGCAATACTGCATTCTAACCACTGCACCACCATGGCTCTTGAGAAAGGAAGAAGAGAGCACATTGTTCCAACATAAACAAATTTGCATTTGATTTAATGACATTTCATTCCTGACCATTTCTCTTGTTTTATTGCACAACCTACAACCACAGTTGAGCCTCAAATTTATGTTCCTAAGTGAGACATTTGTTTATCTTTCTTGTCATTGCAGTGGTTAAGTCAGTAACATGGTTGTTAAGTGACTCTAGCTTCCCCACTGACTTTGCTTGTCAGATAGATCACAAAAGCTGATCATGTGGCCCTGGGATGCTGCAACTGTCTTAAATATGAACCAGTTGCCAAACATCCAAATTTTGATCACATGACCAAGGGAATGCTACAATGGTCGCAAGTGGGAAAATGGTCATAAGTCGCTTTTTTCCAGTGCTGTTGTAACTTTGAATGGTCACTGAATGAATTTTTGTAAATCGAGGGCTACCTGTATTAGGTTTCTGCTATAGGTGGGTGAGTGGGTGGCCTTTGTGTCAATTGTGACTGCTAACAACTGCCTGGAGTAGTCCCTGTCGTTTTTTGGCCAAGATTTTGGAAGTGGTTTGTCCCTGCCTCCTCCTCCTCTTACTCCTCCTCCCCAGGCCTGCGAGAGAGATGGTGTCTGGTCCAAGGCCACTCAACTGGGGTTTGTATCTAACCCAGGACTAGAACACACAACAATTTAAGTGAGGTAGCTTAATATTAACTATTCAAACCTTGTTGTCAGACCTGTAGTTGATTGTGAGTTCTATAATTCGTCCATTTTGCTTTATTTCTAGTTAAAAAGACAGAAACATGTCCCCTTGAAAGTGTTGCCTGTCCAGATTCATGGATTAGATACAGTGGAAAATGTCTCTATATATCAAAAGAAGAAAAGAATTGGTCTCTCAGTTTAAGGACCTGTTCCTCATTTAATGCGTCCTTGGCTGTGATTGATACTCAGAAGGAACTGGTAAGGAATAAATAGTCACCCTGATTAATTGGATAATTGTCCTGGCGTTCACAAATATAAAAACAGGCATATTTATTAATATAATAATAATGTATATACTACTAAAACTCTCATTGTGTTTATCTGTTTGTACTCTCATGTTAGCCCAAGCAGTTTTTGAATCAAGATACCTAAAATCCGGGAAAGAATGCATAAAAATCCAGGATCCATTACACCTCTGGGATTAAAATTTACAATGTAAAATTTGCTGGATTTATTCACAAAGTTCCGTCCTTTGCAGCATTCCCGTGGTTATGTGATTGTGATTTCTAATGCTCCCTGCCAGTTTTACACAAGCTAATTCAATGGGGAGGCCAGCAGGAAATTGGAAGTTGCTCCCACTATCATTGTCTGGTGGGGTTTTTTTTGCCTCCCTATAGTCATTCTGATAAATCTGCTTAGCTAAGTAGATATTGACTTATTTAAGTTCATTTGCCAGTAAAATATTTTTTCTATTTATGATACATACTCACATACATACATACATACATACATACATACATATATATATATATACACACACACACACACACACACACACACACACACACACATATATATATATGTCTTTGGTTCTTCGGGTTTTCTCCCACGTAGAATTTGAAGTGTCTTGGCGACGTTTCGACGAAGTCCCATTCGTCATCTTCAGGCTAGTGCTTTCGGCTTCGTGCTTCTAGCAGCAATGTGTGATTGCAGCTGTGATTCTAGCTGCAATCACACATTGCTGCTAGAAGCACGAAGCCGAAAGCACCAGCCTGAAGATGACGAATGGGACTTCGTATCCTTAATAGTATTAAAAACACGAATCCCGGGTATATACATAATGTGAAGTAAAATAAGGTGATCACCAGGATAAAATCATAAACATAAATGTTTAATCTACAAAACCAAGCTTTCGTCGGCTGCATTACCGACATCGTCAGGGTATAAAATGCTGGATCCGGGAGTCCGTTTTTATGACCCGATCTAGGGTCAAAGCGCAGAGGCAGCTGGCCACATAAAAACGGACTCCCGGATCCAGCATTTTATACCCTGACGATGTCGGTAGTGTGGCCAACGAAAGCTTGGTTTTGTAGATTAAACATTTATGTTTATGATTTTATCCTGGTGATCACCTTATTTTACTTCACATTATGTATGTATGTATCAGTGATGGCAAACCTTTTAGACACTGAGTGCCCCAAAACCACCCCACTCACTCCGTCCCTGTTCTGCCCCTGCTCTACCCCACCTGCCCCTGCTCCATCCCCCTGCTCCGCCCCCCACCTTGCCCACCCACAGGGCCACCCAATGCCTCCACAGCCTGCTGCAGCAGATCACCCGGGCGGTCCTGCAGCACCATGGCAGCCATGCCCTCTGTCCATGCCCAGCAGCATCATCTGCACATGATGGAGCACAAGGGCGGAGTCTTGCCCTCATTGCCCACCTGCCATGTCCTTGGCTGCGCTGCCTCCTCCAGGGGTCTGCTGGTGAGGAGGGGGCTGTGGGGAGAGACGGGGCTGGGGCAACGGCACATGTGCCCACTGATAAATATATATATGATGGGACTATCCAGCATTGGGGTAAAAAAATGGTCAGCCTAACACATAATGTTCATACTTGTCACATCAGACTGCACTACCTTTCTCTAAAAGGATGACCCATTGAACCACAGAGCTGTCTTAATTATTGGCTTGCCCCACAGTGATCCAAATGTTTAGACTGGATTTGGAACTTTTTTTCACCTATTGAGTTCTTCCCAAGAATCTGGAACCATAGGAGGCTACGATGATCATAAATATGAGGACTGGTTGAAAGTCACTTTTTTTCATTGCCTTTGTAACTTCAAACAGTTGCTAAAGGTTGGTTGTAAGTTGAGAACTTCCCGATAGTTTCCTCCGGAGAACTAGGTCTTCACACAGTGTGTCCAAAGCATTTTAGTTTCAGTCTAGTCATTTGTACCTCAACAAAGAACTCTGGGTGAATTTGTTCTATGACACATTCCTTAAGTATCCATGGTATTCTCAGGAGTCTTCTTCAATTTCAACATTCAAAATTTTCAGTATCTTTTTAGATCCTGCTTCTTCAACATCCATCCTTCACAGGGGGAAATCTATTGTCTGCAGAGTTCTGAATCTTTGTAAGTGGCAGACATGTCACACAGCATCTTGATATTTTTTTCCAGAGTTTTCATAGCTGTTCTACCAATTGCTAATCTGCAGTGGATTTCTTGATTGATGGTTCCTTTGTTGCTAGTAGATCCTTAAAGGCAGAAATTCTTGATCACTTCAGTATCTTCATTGTGAGTTCTAAGGCTGATTGTTCTACCTGTTGTATGTTTGGTCTTCTTTATGTAGCATTTAATTTTAGTCCAATTATTTCATGATGTATTTTGGCATTCAGTAGACAGTCAAAAATAACCGACACTTTCTTTCCCCAATTAGTATTTTAAATGAGGATTTTACTAAACATTATCTCTCTTCTCCTAGGATTTTTGGGTGGATATTTTCCATTCCTCTCATTACTGGTTTGGTCTCTCAAGAGAAGTTAACCAGATCTGGAAATGGTCCAATGGCACAGAGTTTAAAAATCAGTAAGTTAGTTTTTATTTCTTTGCTTATAGGATTTATGGAGCTATTTAACTACTCAAAGTATTTACATACATCCTACTTCAGTATGAATGGCTGAAACAATCATAAAAATCAAGATAATTTTTACCTAAGGTTTTCTCTCCAAAAAATAAGACACAGAAAGAGGAGGAAAAGAGAAGAAAATTGCTCAGGCAATAGTGCATCCATCTGGTGGTCCCTGCATTGCTGACCAGCTGTGATGGACTAAATCAGGGGTAGGCAACCTTGGCTCTTTTATGACTCGTGGACTTCAACTCCAAGAATTCCTGAGCCAGCATGGCTCAGCTTGGAAACCTCTCCCTTTCCCCTCAGCATGGCTGGCTCAGGAATTCTGGGAGTTGAATTCCACGAGTCATAAAAAAGCCAATGTTGCCTACCCCTGGACTAGATGTTCAGGATGGCTGAGATGATATACCACCTCCAAAAGCAGATGGTTCTCCTGCCAATTTTGATATTTTTGTAGCAAGGAGGA
This sequence comes from Bothrops alternatus, assembly GCA_034064705.1. NCBI lineage: Eukaryota > Metazoa > Chordata > Lepidosauria > Squamata > Viperidae > Bothrops > Bothrops alternatus. Next base: position 8,269,185 of record JARGCV010000174.1, on the reverse strand, counting down.
ACAGCCCAGTTCGCCATAACATACTGTATATGTTGGTGTATCAACCACCCCTGGTCTGATTCAAATCCTTAATTCAAAACGTTGGTTTAGCTCCCTTTAGAAAAGGATACTTATTTGAAAAGTAATCAGATCAGATCAGGACATTTGGATTGGGTGAAGGGATCTTATGCTCCCTCAGCATTTAATAGGTCAGATTATTATTATTCATCTAATTTATATGCTGCCAATTTTTCTATCCAAAGTTGTTAGTTGCAAAGTCGTGTCTGACCCATCGCGACTCCATGGACAACGATCCTCCAGGCCTTCCTGTCCTCTACCATCTTCTGGAGTCCATTTAAGCTCACGCCTACTGCTTCAGTGACTCCATCCAGCCACCTCATTCTCTGTCGTCTCCTTCTTCTCTTGCCCTCAATCTTTCCCAGCATTAGGCCCTTCTCCAGTGAGTCCTTCCTTCTCATTAGGTGGCCAAAGTACTTGAGTTTCAACTTCAGGATCTGGCCTTTTAAAGAGCAGTCAGGGTTGATCTCCTCTAGGACTGACCGGTTTGATCGCCTTGTAGTCCAGGCGACTCGCAGGAGTCTTCTCCAGCACCATAGTTCAAAGGCCTCCATAACTTTGGCGCTTAGCCTTTCTTGTGGTCCAACTTTCACAGCCATACATTGCAACTGGGAAAACCATGGCCTTGACTATACGTACTATTGTGGGCAGGGTAATGTCTCTGCTTTTTAGTATGCTGTCTAGATTTGCCATAGCTTTCCTCCCCAGGAGCATGCGTCTTCTAATTTCTTGGCTGCAGTCCCCATCTGCGGTGATCTTGGAGCCCAGGAAGATAAAATACCGTATGCCACTACCTCCATTTCTTCCCCATCTATTTGCCAGGAATTGAGAGGGCCAGATGCCATGACCTTGGTTGTCTTAATGTTGAGTTTCAAGCCAACTTTTGCACTCTCCCTATCCAAAGTGACTCAGGGCAAATACAGGTAGTCCTCCACTTAAAACAGTTTGTTTAGTGACCATTCAAAGTTACAACAACACTGAAAAAGTGACTTATGACCATTTTTCCCGCTTAATGACCATTGCAGCCTCCCTGTGGTCATCTGATCAAAATATGGATGCAACTGATTCATATTTATCATGGTTGCAGTGCGCTGGGATCATGTGAACAGCTTTTGCGTCCTTCTAACAAGCAAAGTCAACAGGGAAGCCACATTCACTCAACAACCATGTTACTAACTTAACAACTGCAATGATTCACTTAAAAACTATGGCCAGAAAGGTCGTAAAATGGGGCAAAACTCACATAACGTTATATATTTTGGACTCAGTTGTTGTAAGTCAGGGACTTCCCATATATGGAAACCAAGTATCGTAGTCAAACACCTATTATTTAGGACAGCGGTTCTCAACCTTTTCCGGGGCTCGACCCTGGCCCGCATCACGCATGCGCGGCGCGACAGGCGCATCGCGCATGCGCGGCACGACGGCCCACATCGCGAAGGGGGAAAAAATGGCTGACCCCCCCAAAAAATGGCCGACCAAAAAAAATATAAATAAATGGCGGGTGCACATGCGCAGCGTGACGGCCCGCATTGCAATGGGGAAAAAAATGGCTGACCCAAAAAAAATGGCCGACCAAAAAAAAATAAATGGCGGACTGCGGCGTTTGGCGACCCCCGTGAAATGGTCATTCGACCCCAAATGGGGTCGTGACCCACAGGTTGAGAACCGCTGATTTAGGAAGTGCTCACAGCTTGTAAAATTCGGATTTAAAATGTACAGAGAGTTCTGAGGACAATTTCTGGGAGGCATTTCAAGTGTCATTAAGAAGGTTTGACTAGTCGTGTCTCAGGTTCTAGATTCCACTGAGGATATTCTGAAATCTCTTCTCATAACAGAAATTAGAAATAGCTGCCATGTTTCAACTACTGGGCATTTAGGCTTACCAAACAAGACTTTTAGTCCTCTGTGCGGTTGAGAATTTGACCACCACATGCTGTGCAGTTGTTCCAAGAATGAAAAATGCCTTCAGATGAATACTTTCTGCTTTAGGTTTGTGTGCATATGTGTGTGTATATATATTATTTATACTCCAGCTTTTCTCAGCCATGTGCTCTCCAGACTCCAAATCTGTTGGACAAAACTCTTGTAAATTCCAGGCTTCATAATTAAGCTGGTCCAGTGCATCCTGGAGGGACAGTGTTGGCTGATGTTCCCTGTGCTCTAAAGCTGGGGATCTTTCTGCATGGATCATTTTTGTTAATTTCTGTCCATGCAGATAGTAATTTCTTGTTCTTTTTCAGGTTTCCAGTACGAGGAAGTGGCTTCTGTGCATATTTAAATGAAAAAGGGGCCAGTAGTGCCATATGCTCCATGGAGAAACGTTTTCTCTGCAGCTAGCCAGAACGTTGCAGCAAGGCTGGAAGAGAAGAGAGCTCATGGCCTGGAGAAATATGAGGGGGAGGGGAAGGACAGAGCAACAGGGCCATCGAGTGACAGCATTTCAATGAGCGCTTATCTTTTTATCTAAGCTTTTAGTAATTTTTGCTTTAGAATTAAGAATAGCCAGTCGACGGCTGCCAATGTTGGGAGGCAGCAAAGCTATAAGACAAAAACAAAAAAACAAAGAGAAAAACAAACCTGAAATGCCAGAGAGAGAAAATTCCAAGCATTCTGAACATTCTAAAGTGGCAGCAATCTCTAGACCAGTGGTGGCGAACCTATGGCACACGTGCCAGAGGCGGCACTTGGAGGCCTCTCTGTGGGCACATGTGCCGTTCCCCAGCCTCACCTACCCCCCACGACCCCCTCCTCACCAGCAGCTCCCCTGGAGGAGAGTCACCCCCAAGAGCGGCCCACGCGGAGCAGTGCAGACAAAGACATGGCACCCGGCAGCATAGACGAGACTCTGCCTTCATGCCCCATCACACAGAGTTGATATTGTGGGGCCCAGGCAGACGGTGTGGCCGCCATGGTACTGCTGGGCTGCCTGGGCGATCTGTGGCCGGGCCGTGGAGGCGGTGAGTGACCCTGTGGGCAGGCAAGGTGGGGGAGGAGCGGGGGCGGGGCAGGGGGTGGAGCAGGGGCGGGGCCAGTTTTTGGGCACTCGGTCTCTAAAAGGTTCACCATCACTGCTCTAGACCAAGGCTTTTCAACCAGTGGTACGGGTACCACTTGTAGTACATTGGCATCTGGCAGGTGGTACGCGACCATCCTAGAAAAGTGGTAGTGGGGGAGGGGAATGAGCTGAACCGGTGGCAGCACCGCACAAGCCTGAGCGAGAGATGGCTGGAGCTGCAGGGCTGTCAGGGATCAGTGGAAGTGCCGGGATCAGCGCCAGGCTCCAGCTGGAAAGCAGCGCTGATCCTGGTGCTTCTGCTGAGCCCAGAAGAAGCGCCGATCAACTGGAATGTTGCAGCCTCTCCAGGGTCTTGTGATTTACATTCAGATGCTTGGCAACTGATTCATATTTATGACGGTCACAGTGTCCCAGGGTCATGTGAAGTGACCAAAACCTGTTGCAACCACCCAGCAGACGGGGGGAATAAAAACCAAATACCCCCCCACCCCACCCCCGCTGCCAATCCTCAACAGAAATGCTCACAACAATGAAAACCTCGGACAGGAGGAAGAGCGCCTCCAGGTGGGCAGGCAGGTATCTTGCTCAGCTGTGGCTTGGGGGGCACTTTTTTCAGTGCCATTGTAACTTCGAACAGTCACTAAGCAAACTGTTGTAAGTTGAGGACTACTTGTACTTTATCACTTTTTTCCCTTTTTTTTTGTCATCAAGTTTTTGACCCCTTGCTGGGCGACTGGTGGTACTCAGATGTTGCCATATCCTAAAAGTGGTACAATGGGTGAAAAGCCCTGCTTTAAATTATTAACAAGGTAAAACTTCCAGTGTTGGAGCATTCACCGCTTCTGGAGGCAGGTTGTTCCACTGGTTAATTGTTCTAACTGTCAGAAAAGTTCTCCTTAGTTCTAGGTTGCTTCTCTCCTTGATTAGTTTCCATCCGTTGCTTCTCGTCCTGCCTTCAGGTGCTTTGGAAAATAGCGTGACTCCCTCTTTGTGGCACATGGATGTATTAGAAAATGTGAAATCCTCCAGAAGGGACATCAGAGGGGAACAGAACAATTGTTCTGTTCAGTACTGTCTGTGAACTATGTTGGGCTTAGAGTGAGACACCTATCATGAACCTCCGTGATGGAGGTAGGTTCGAACTGGGATATCTCACCCAGAATTCAACATCTGAACCACTGCTCCATGCTAATTCTCTTTATTTACCTTTGTGAGCCTACGACCTGGATTTCAAAATGTGGTTTCATTTTTGTTTCTTTATACTGGGCGAGAACATTTAAGATTTACAGTGCTTTGGATATAGTGCTTGAAATAGAATCGGCTACTTTAATGAGTTGGAGGCAGATTCCATGCTAGCACTTCTCCACCTTCCTAATAAAAGTTAAAACATTCTCTGGTGTAGGAAATACTAGTGTTATTTATTAAAGTTATATGCCAGCCATATCAAACAAAGAAAAAAAACATTAAAATAATAAATATTCATATTACAATAACTTGAATGTTAATGAAGATGGCAAGAAAGGGAGCACAAACGAGTAGAGGTAGAAAATTCTTCCTTCAAATCTCAGAAACACCTGTGTCAGTTATGCTGAGCTAAGAGTGAGGCTCCCATCATGAGCTTCCATTGACGGAGAATAGATTTGACCTGGGATTCTCAAGCAGAATACAACATCTGAACCACTGCTCCATGCTAATTCTCATCATTTACCTTAGTGATGCCACGACCTGGATTTCAAAATGTGATCTCATTTTTGTTTTTATATATTGGGTGAACATTTCAGTTATGCCGTGCTTTGGCTATGCTTTGCTTTGCAGCCCTGAAAATGGAAGCAGCTGCTTTAATGAGTTGCAGGCAGATGCCATGTTAGCACTTTTCCACCTTCCAACTAAAATTCAAAACACTGTATGGTGCAGGAAACACAAGAATTATAGGATTATTATTTATTAAATTTGTATGCCAACCATATCAACCATTACCAAATAATCAAACATTAAAATCATAAGTATTGACTTTAAAATTAACTTTAAAGTTAACAAAGATGCAAGGAAAGGAATAAGGCACAAATGCTGTAAAAGCTGAATCCTTCCTCAGACCATTAAAGTATGACATGTCTCAATTAGGGTTCCAGGCCAATCGGCACAGATTGTAACACCTTGGAAGAAGACAGTGACAAACCACTACCATTGTCCTGATACACAACGTGCATGAATGTGTCCATGAAGTCAGTGGGAATCAATCTTGGTTCAAAGGAAACTTAACAGTAAGACAATACTGGCCAAATAGCAAATTCAATAGGATAGCGAATAAAATATGCAAAAGACATTATTGTCTTAAAATTACAGATTGTAAAAAAATGATCATTAAAATAAAATAGGCAGCTAAGAAATAATTGTTGAATTAAAATGCAAGTTAGAAAGGTTTTTAGGAGGGGCTCATAATGAGGACTGTAACATACAGCAAGTGTAAAGTTATTACATGTAGTTTTATATTTGCTACATGTGAAAAAGTGTACTGAATGAATGAATGAGCCTTTATTATCAAAGTATAACATGTATACAGTGAGATTGGCTGAGCCAATATATAAATAATGTAAAAAATAATAACAAAGACAAATACTTAGTGTAACGTAAAGAGAAATAAATTCTTTCTCCCAAAGCTATGAGCAGATCTGAGTGTAGAGAGCTTGTGAGCACTTTTCCCAGAAAAGCAAAAATTAACTCTTGGGCTGCAGTAGATGAATCAATTTTTTGCTGGGACAAAATAGGCCCATCCAGTCAGCTGCCCATCTTGATGTGACTCTCAGCTTCTTAGACGATTATGGAGGAAGACTTTTATACAGATGCAGTGATATAGTATGGACCTATCAGGGAAATATGAAATTGCCCAGAAGGGTCAATAGTTGGGGATAGGCCAACTCACCACAGCCAACTCGCTATGGCTGTCTCACCGAAGCTGACTCATCCTAGCCGACTCACTGAAGCCAACTCACCACAATACGGCTTGCTGTGGAACAATTCAGCACGCGCAGCTCATCCCAACCTCAAGGAATGTCATGACTCCATCGGAGGAATGACCGGAGGAGTAGGATGAGGCAGCCTGGTCCCTCGGGCCTCAGAATGGTTGCTAGAGAGGAAGAGAAGGTGCAGAATGACCAAGTGAGGGGGGAGGAGATGGAAAGGGCAGGCCGTGGAGCCGAAGAATGACGGAGCTCCGGAGATGAGCAATTGCCTCCTCTGCCCAATCCCCAAGCGCAGAGAATGGAGAGGAGGCCCAGCTACTTGGGAGGAGGGCCCTGCCTCTCTTCACAAGGCTCACCTGGAGAGTAGGATTTAAGAAGATGCCGCGGGGAGGGGCTTTTGTCGGGAACAAGTGTTGCATTTGCCAGCAACACCTGCCATGATTCAAGAGGCCTTGCTGCTTGCTTTGCCTTGCTCTGCTTTGCCTTGCCTTGCCTAACCTTGCCCTGTGCGAGTTCACAGTGACCCAGCTTGGCTCTGGCTTGGGCCGTGGCCCCGGTGAACTCTCTCTGGAGACACGTGTGACCAAGTTTCCTGAAGTGTTTTTGCTATCAGAACTGTCCTCCTCTCTCTTGGACTGCTAGCTTCAAGGAACTGCTTTGAGGTGTGCGCGCATGTTAGAGCCTTGCTCTTGGGCTTAAAGTGCTCTTGGTTCAATAAAAGGGATTCAAGCCTTCACGTTCACCAGTGTTATTTATGTGCCCCGTCCCGAGTCATAATAAGGACTTCTAACTTGAGAAGAGTCAAACCTAGAGGAAGCCAAGGCCTGCTGCAATTCACTTGTCCCTCTCTTGAGTTATCTTATGCTGAATTGTCCTGTGGTGAGTCGGCTGGGGCAAGTCAGCCATGGCGACTTGTACTAGACCCAGAGGAGGAACAGACCAACTTTGTTAAGCTAGGATTTCAGGATGGATCCTCAGATTTATAACTAAAATCTAACTAAAATCTATGTGGCAACTAGCAAAACTGGGTGTGATAGGAGATACTACGCACACATGTGCTTCTTCAATAAACTCTGGTCAAGCCAGGGGCTCCCCCCCCCTTTTTTTTTTGGATGAGGTTGCATTATCCGGGCTTGCTACAACTTTCTGGACGGCTGCAGAGAAAATGTTTCTCCATGGAGCATATGGTACTACTGGCTCCTTTTCCATCTACATAAGCACAGAAACCTTCTCCTCGCACTGCAAACCTGAAAAGAGGACAAGGCATTACTATCTGCCTGGGCAGAAAATAGCATTGCAAAAATGACCCTTCCAAGAACATTCCCATCTTTAGAGCGTAGGGAACATCCACCAACCCTGCACTTTCAAATGCACCGGATCACTATTTCTATTTTCTGTTATTAGAAGAGATTCCAGAATGTTTTGAATTCATCAATGGGTAGCTAGAACCAAAAAGACAATTAGCCAAACCTTAATGAAGTAACTTCCATGAACTGTTTTCAGAATTCAGTGAACACTTTATATCTGAATATTGCAAGTTGTGAGCATTTCCTAAATAATAGAAATTTGGGTATGATACTTGGTTATCCATATATTTGCCATTTAATCTGAGCTATTTAGTATCAAGGAAGCACATGTGGATTTTGTTGTTAGGTATCTGTGAAAAACTTCAGGAAGTCTACAGCATTTGGTCTTTGAAGTACAAAGCACAAAAGTAACATTTTGGTTCAAAATTTCAGTGATCAACTAGGAAGTTAGGCATGTTCCTTGCACCGCTGAGATATTGCACTGAAACACTGAAATTTTAAATTCAATTTTCAGATCCACACTTTGTAATTCAAATTCCAAATGTTGTAGACTTGCTAAAGTGTTTGATATATACCTAGCTTCAAATTCATTAAACTTTCAAGCGCCTGACTTGATTATAATCAGTCTTAAAATATGACAAATAACTTGAACAGAAATGAATGGTGCCATTTAGTTCCTTTTACACGCTTGCAGAATATGACATGTAGAATTGAGGGCAATACACACACACAGTGGATTTCAACACTAGAAACTATCCCTCTGTATACTACTGATTTCTCTCTTTTATTATTTGATTAAATCATTCAGTTTGAAGGCCGTTTGATCAAATCTTCAAATCAGATCCCTTCTCCCAATCCAATTGCCAAATCATTCTGATTTGATGATTTGGTTGATTTTCAAATAAACATCCTTTCCAAAAAGATTGAGTCAACATTCTGAATTATGGATATGAATCAGGTCAGGGATAGTTGATACATCACTAATATACACAGTTGATCTTTAACAAGTGTACACTTACCATTTCACTATTACCTTGTTAATACAGCAAGATATGAATCGGATTAAGAGTGATTGATACTTCACTAATACATACACTTGATTTTTAATATATACACTCACATTTGCCATTTCACTATAACCTAGTCCTAGATAATAAAGCACTGTTTCTCAACCTTGGCAACTTTATGATATGTGGACTTCAGCTCTCTGAATTCCTCAGCCAGCAGTTCAGGAAAAAAAGCAAACTGCCTTTCAACAACCATCACCAAAAAAACCCCCCAAATTCCAATTTTAGGACCAACTGAGTTGTTCCTCTCTGCTTACAAAATATCAGAATTGGCACCAGGACCCATCTGCTCTTGCAGTTTGTGCATCATCTCAGCTATCCTGAACATCTCTGTCCATCACAGCTGGCCAGCAATGTGGAGATCACCAGATGTTGCATTCTATCGCCCAAACAATTCTCTTTTTTTCTTCCCATTTCTGTGTCTTATTTTGGAGGGAAAGAAGCTTAGCCAAAAATTACCGGTATCTTAATTCTTGTTATTCTTTCAATTGCTCAAGCTGAACTGTAATGTCTATAAATACTTCAAAAAGAAAATAGTTCTATAAGTCCTATAAACAAACAAACAAATAAATACAACATACTTACTGGTGTTTAAACTCTGTGCCATTGAACCATTTCCAGACCTTATTCATTTCTCTTGAGAGACCAAACCAATAATGAAAGGGATGGAAAATTTCCACCCAAAAATCCTAAAAGGGAAAAAAAATGTATAGTATAGTAAAATCCTTATTTAGCACACTAATTGGAGAAAGAGACTGTTATGTTCATTTGTACAAGAACATAAAATTAAGATAATATTAACGTATTAATTGAATTGATGTATACAGTCATATGAAAAAGAACTCTCTTTGAGTTCGATGGTTTTGCATATCAGGACGTAGTAAAAATCAGCTGGTCCTTAGCAATTCTTAAAAGTACGCAAATACAACCTTTGATGAACACAGCACATGACATATTATACCATGTCATCATTTATTTTATGAAAAAAAAATATCAAAATGGAGAAGCCCTGTGGGAAAAATGAAATACACCCTTACTGCTTCTAAAGAGGTATGAAGGGGCTAAGTAGTAGCCAAGTACTGTGTCAACACTAATCAAGTGCTCTTGATCCACTGATCATCAGCAATTGTGACTAGCTCTATAAAAGTTTTAGGTCTCCAGCACTGAGGTGTGTGTTAACACAATGCCAAAGAGTGAAGACACCAGCAATGATCTTAGAGAAGCAACTGTTGCTGCCCATCACTTTGGGAAGGGTTATAAGGCCATTTCCCAATAATTTAAAGTCCATCGTTCTACAGTGAGGAAGATTATTCACAAGTGGAAAACATTCAAGACAGTTGCCAACGTTCCCAGAAGTGGACGTCCTAGCAAATTCACCCCAAGTCGAGACCGTGCAATGTTCAGAGAAATTGCAAAAAATCCAAGAGTTACTCAGCTAGCATGTTAAATGTTAAAGTTCATGACAGTAGACTTAGAAAAAGACTGAAGAAGTCTGGTTTGTTTGGAATGATTGCTAGGAGAAAGCCTCTTCTCTCTAAAAAGGACACGGCAGCATGACTTCGGTTTGCAAAGTTGCACCTGAACAAATCATAAGACTTTTGGAACCCTGTTCTTTGGACAGACGAGACCAAAGTGGAGATATCTGGCCATAATGCACAGTGTCACGTCTGGTGAACACCAAACACAGCGTATCAGCACGAACACCACATACCAATCATCAAGCACAGTGGTGGAGGGATGATGCTTTGGGCTTGATTTGCAACCACAGGACCTGGACACCTTGCAGTTATTGAGTCGACCATGAACTCTGAATACCAAAATATTCTAGGGTCAAATGTGAGACCATCTATCTGATAGGTAAAGCTTGGCTGACATTGGGTCATGACAATGATCCCAAGCAGACCAGTAAATCTACAACAGAATGGTTGAAAAAGAAAAGAATCAAGGTATTGCAATGGCCCAGTTCAGGGGCAGGCAACCTTGGCTATTTTATGACTCATGGACTTCAACTCCCAGAATTCCTGAGCCAGCCATAAAAGAGCCAAGGTTGCCTACCCCTGGCCCAGTTAAAGTCCAGATCTCAACCCAATTGAAATGCTGTGGTGGGAACTCAAGACATCTGTACATAAATAAATGCCCAGAAATCTCAATAAACTGAAGCAACATTGTGAAGAAGAGTGAGCCAAAATTTCTCCACAATGATGTGAGACTGATAAAATCATACAATTGATTACTTCAAGTTATTGTTGCTAAAGGTGGTTCTACAAATGATTGAATCATAAGCTGTTCTTACTTTTTCACACATGACTTCCTCCATTTTGGCTTCCTTTTTGTAAAGTAAATGACATAAGAACATAAGAAGAGCCATGCTGAATCAGGCCAAAGCCCATCGAGTCCAGCATTCTGTGTCACACAGTGGCCCACCAATTGTACATGGGGATCTTGAGCATAAAGAGAAGGCAAAACCCTCCCTTTCCCTTGACCCCCAACAAATGGTACCCAAGGGAATCCTCCCTGCCTCAACCAACATAGAGGCGGCACATGGACATCCGTTTTAATAACCATCGATACACTTTGCATCCATGAATCTATCTAGCCCTGCCTTGAAGCTGTCAAGGCTGACAGCTGTCACGACCCCTTCAGGAAGTGAATTCCATAAATCAACGACCCTCTGGGTGAAGAAATATTTCCCTTTATTTGTCCTCACTTTCTTAGCTATGAGCTTTAGGGAGTGCCCCCTTGTCCTGGTATTGTGTGATAGAGAAAAGAATTTTTCTCTATCCACCTTTTCTATCCCATGCATGATTTTATACACTTCGATCAAGTCACCCCTTAAACGCCGTCTTTCAAGGCTGAAGAGACCAAGGCGTTGCAATCTGGTTTCATAAGGGAGGCGCTCCATTTCCTTGATCATTCTTGTTGCCCTTTTTTGCACCTTTTCCAGTTCCATTATATCCTTCTTGAGGTGCGGTGACCAGAACTGTACACAGTACTCCAAGTATGGTCTCACCATCGATTTGTACAGAGGCAATACAACACTTGCTGACTTATTTTCGATTCCCTTCCTAATCATGCCAAGCATGGAATTTGCTTTTTTTACTGCTGCTGCGCATTGGGTTGACATCTTCATCGAGCTGTCCACCAAAACCCCAAGATCCCTTTCTTGGGTTGTCTCAGAAAGTTTGGTCCCCATCAGTTGGTAAGTATAATTGGGGTTCTTTGCCCCAATGTGCATAACTTTGCACTTGTTTAGGTTAAAATGCATTTGCCACTTTGTTGCCCACTCACACAATTTCGAGAGATTCTTCTGGAGCTCCCGACAATCAGTTTCACTTTTCACAACCCGGAACAATTTAGTGTCATCAGCAAACTTGGCTACCTCACTATTAACTTCTACATCCAGATCATTGATGAATAAATTAAAAAGGTCCCAAAACTGAACCTTGGGGTACACCACTTCTCACTTCTTTCCATCCGGAGAATTGTCCATTTATTGCCACCCTTTGCTTCCTACAATTTAGCCAGTTACCAATCCAGGACAAGACCTGTCCTCTAATTCCGTGGCTGGAGAGCTTTTTTAGGAGCCTTTGGTGAGGGACTTTGTCAAAAGCCTTTTGAAAGTCAAGATATACAATATCAACTGGGGCCCCTTTATCTATGTATTTATTTACACCCTCAAAGAATTCTAACAAGTTAGTAAGACATGATTTGCCTTTGCAGAAACCATGTTGATTTTCATTCAGCAATGCCTGTTTTTCTATGTGCCCTGTAATTTTATCTTTAATAATGGTTTCCATCAGTTTGCCTGGAACTGAGGTTAGACTGACTGGTCTATAGTTTCCTGGATCACCTCTGGATCCTTTCTTGAAGATCGGGGTTATATTTGCTTCCCTCCAATCCTCCGGTACAGTGCCTGATCTTAGAGAAAGATTGTATATTTTAGCTAGAAGTTCAGCAATTTCACACTTGAGTTCCTTGAGAATTCTAGGGTGGATGCCATCTGGACCCGGCGATTTGTTGACGTTTAGTTTAGAAAGGCATGCAAGAACATCTTCCTTGTTTATCTTTATCAGGTTTAATTCTTCTATTTCCCTCCCTGGGAAAACTAATTCAGTGGCAGGCAGATGTTCTCTATCCTCCTCGGTGAAAACGGAGGCAAAGAAGTCATTTAGCCTCTCAGCAATCTCCTTGTCTTCTCTGATTATCCCCTTCTGACCATTGTTATCAAGTGGCCCAACTGATTTTCTGGTTGGGTTCCTGCTTCTGATGTACTTAAAAAAGGTTTTGTTATTACTTTTAATATTCTTGGCTATATGCTCCTCAAAGTCTCTCTTGGCTTTCATAACTATCGCCTTGCATTTGGTCTGCCAGAGTTTGTGATCCCTCCTGTTCTCCTCGGTAGGAAGAGCCTTCCATTTCTTAAATGAGTTTTTCTTCTTTCCAATAACCTTCTTTACCTCATTCGTAAGCCATACTGGTATCCTCTTGGACTTTCCAATCCTCTTTCTTCTTTTAGGAATGCATTTTATTTGAGCCTGCTGTAACGTATTTTTAAACGGTTTCCAAGCATTTTGGAGGGATTTGACTTTTTTTTACTGTTCCTTTTAGTTTCTTCTTTACTATTTTCCTCATTTTGTCAAAATTCCCTCTGTGAAAGTTTAAGGTCTCTGTGTTAGTTTTCACTGACGATTTGCTATCCATGGTTAAGTTGAAGGTTATTGTGTTGTGATCTCTGGTTCCTATGGGCTCGGTTACAAGCACATCATGAACCAAATCCTGTGCATTAGTTAGAACCAAGTCCAGGATCCCCTTTCCCCTGGTAGGTTCCATGACCATCTGCTCGAGGGAATAATCGGCTAACATGTCGAGGAACCTTGTCTCTCTTTCATGTGTAGAACAAGAATTTACCCAATCTATTTGGGGATAGTTGAAATCCCCCATTATGACTACCCTATTTCTTTTTGAGGCCTCCTTAAATTCATTTTCCAAATAGCAATTGCCTCTGGAGTTTGGTTGGGAGGGCGATAGCAGATCCCTAACGTCAGATTAGTTTCCTGTCCTGGGATTTTTATCCACAATGTTTCTGTGGGTGAGTTTGAATTTTCTTGAATTTCGAGTTCATGAGATTCTAACTCCTCATTTATGTACAAGGCCACGCCACCACCATTTCTCCCTCTCCTGTCCATCCTATACAATTTGTAACCTGGAATCCTTGTGTCCCATTGGTTTTCATCTGTCCACCAGGTTTCTGTTATGCCGATAATATCAATATTATTTTCCTTCACCAAGCATTCCAATTCCCCTATTTTTGCTCGAATGCTTCTAGCATTTGTGTACAGACCTTTATATGTAATTAATCGCCAACAGTCTGGTTCCATTATGGTTCAAATGTAACCCGTCCCTTCTGTACAGATGTGGCTTGTCCCAAAATGTTTCCCAGTTCCTAATGAATCTAAACCCTTTCTCCCAGCACCACTGCCTCATCCACGCATTGAAGCTCCTGAGCTCTGCCTGTCTAGCTGGCCCTGCGCGTGGAACAGGTAGCATTTCTGAGAATGCAACCTTGGGGGTCCTGGACTTTAATCTTCTACCTAACAGGTAGCATTTCTGAGAATGCAACCTTGGGGGTCCTGGACTTTAATCTTCTACCTAGCAACCTAAATTTGGCTTCCAGGACCTTCCGCTTAGCTTTTCCAATGTCATTGGTACCGACATGTACCACAACAGTTGGCTCCACCCCAGCACTGTCTAGATGCCTCGTGATGTCCGCAACCTTTGCACCCGGCAGGCAGTTTACCATGCGGTCAACGCTTCCATCACAAGCCCGTCTCTCTATATTTCTAACAATTGAATCACCCACTACAAGAAGCCCCCCTCCCACCACCCGCGGAGAAGTATCCTCGGTGCAAGAGGATATGGGCACATCCTCCAGGGAAGGGGTCTCAACTAAGGGAGCCTGTCCCTCTTCCACAGATTGATGTCCTCCCTGCCCAAGATCTCCATTCTCCAAAGCAGCTGGAGAGCTGCTCAACATGGAGTCGGACACTCCTGCTGCATCCCTGAAGATCTTCTCCTGCCTCGCTATCTCTCTCTGCTTCTCCAGGTCTGCTACCTTGGCTTCAAGGGAAAGAACCTGTTCCCTGAGAGCCAGGAGCTCATTGCACCGATCACACACCCAAGACTTCTGATCAGCAGACAGATAGTCATACATGTGACACTCAATACAAAACACTGGGAAGCTCCCCTCCATCTGCTGGCTATCTATCTCCATTTCTTGTTATTATATGTTTACTGTTATTATTATACTAGTTATTATTTAAAAAAAAACACAGCTTTTTTGTTGTAATATGTTGTGATGCATGAGGCTTGGGACAAAGAGACTGTACCATGTGACTTTACCATGCTGTTCTGGAGCAACAGGAAATGGAGGCGGGGCCAAGAGGTGGCCTGGAACAAAGGAAGCAAGATGGCCATGTTATGTTGTAATGCCATAGGCCTGGAACAAGAAGACCATGTGGCTGACCATATGGCCTTGGGACAGGAAATAAGGGGATAAGAGGTGGATGGACGTTGTACCAAGATTTGAATCCATTGGCCACAGGGTGGCCCTGCCAGTGTAGCCTTGTCATTGGCTGAAGAAATAACATTGTCATTGGCTGTTTGTAACCATGTGATGCATTGTGTAACCGCCCACTGTAACAGTTAATAAAAAGGGGAGGCAGCCTTTTGTCACTAGTTGCTTCGCCCAGAGAAATGTGCTTGTCATGTGTCTCATTAATTCGGCTATCGTGAAGGACCTCGCCATTGATCTGGGGCGCAATGAGGTGCTCCAGATCAGAATTGAGGCTTGCCTACGGAGGGCAAAGCCTCACTTTTTTGGGTTGTTCAAATTTTTTGTTTTGGTCTCAGTTTACTTTTTGGATTTTTTTTTCTTACTTGTTTTAGGATTTTATCACGCGCCGTCAGGGGTGCGATGGCTGCTAAAAAAAGGTGAATTAGTAATTAAACAAGAAACCCCACAGACTTACCAGGGCTCAGCAGGTTCCTTGCCCCACAAGGAAGAGTGAGCTGCTTGCTCCCAGCTACCAGGGATTAGCCAGCAGGGGGGCTGCAGCAGAAGGCTCCACCCCCTCCAAACCTGTGCTGAGGGCAAACTTTAGAAGAAAGGGGAAGGAGAAACCCCTTTTATGGCTTCTAAAAAAGAAAAAAAGGTGAATTTGTAATTAAACAAGAAACCCCACAAACTTACCAGGGCTCAGTAGGTCATTCTTCCCAAGGTTCCTGCCAAGTTCTCTAGTCCCCTTTTATTTCCTGTTTTAATTCCTTATTTGAAAGAGCTCTGCCCAAGCAAAAGCAAAAGCAACTGCCTCTCTGGCCCACAAGGAAGAGTGTAATATGTCAGATGTTGTTGTTCATCTTAGGTTGTATTTATCTACTTTTAAGAACTGTTAAGGATCAGATGATTTTTACTATGTCCTGATACATAAGACCACAGAACTCAAAGAGGTTGGAATAATTTTTTCACATGACTGTATGTAACTACCTTGTCAGGACTATTTCAGATAGAGTGGGCTGGTCTGTTATTCTGGGGAGATATCATCCCAGAAACTGGGAAATTAGGCTGTCCAAGAATATGTGGCTGGACACCATCAAAGCTGACACCAGCTAGAACATAGAAAAAAAAATCAAAGAAGTAAAGCACGATTGGAAGATGTGGGGACCTGGCCCACAGAACTGCCAAGAGTCAAACAGGATTGAATGGATAACAAGATCATGATCAATGGCTTCTGGATTTTTTAACCCATTCTTTAAGTTAGCTGAAACTGTTGCAATGTAATATATCATTTGGATACTTTGAGGGCATACACAGACAAACAGAATGAGAATTTTAGTAATATATTGATAGTAACAATAAATACAATAGGACTGCTTTTTATATGTGTGAATGCCAGGACAATTATCGAATTAAGAATGATGTCTAATTATTCCTTACCAATTCCTTCTGTGTATCAATCACAGCCAAGGATGCATTAAACGAAGAACAGGTCTTTAAACTGAGAGACCAATTCTTTTCTTCTTTTGATATGTAGAAACATTTTCCTCTATATCCAATCCAGAAATCAGGGCAGGCAGCACTTACATTGGAACGGCAAGGCAGAGACATTTTTGCTGTATAAACTAGAAAAAGAAAACCAAAATGGACAAATCATAGAGCTCACAATTAACTACAATTCTGACAACATAGTTTGAATAGTTAATATTAATCTACCTCATTTAAACTGCAATTCCAGGATTTAAGGAAACCAAGTGAGTTAACCTGTAAATACAGCTAGTGTTGTGCAGAATATCAGAAGCCAAGGTGATTCAAATGAATACAAGTTTTCTAAAGCGCCTGAAGGCAGGACAAGAAGCAACAGGTGGAAACTAATCAAGGAGAGAAGCAACCTAGAATTAAGGAGAAACTTCCTGACAATTAGAACAATTAACCAGTGGAACAACCTCCCTCCAGAAGCAGTGAATGTTCCAACACTGGAAGTTTTTAAGAAGAGACTGGACAGCCATTTGTCCGAAATGGTATAGGGTTTTTCCTGCCTGAGCAGGGGGTTGGACTAGATGACCTCCAAGGTCCCTTCCATTATTATTATTACTATTATTATTATTATTATTATTATTATTATTATTATTATTATTATTATCATGTAAATCCTCTTTATTATTTATTTGATTTGACTTCTATGCCGCCCTATTCCGGAGAACTCAGGGCGACTCACAACATAAATAGAAATCACCAGTTAAAATACATATATAAAAACCCCTAAGTTAAAAGAACTTAAAAGAACTTGTATGTAGATTGCATGTAGATTCCCTGCAAGTATCTGAACTACCAACAGTAAAAGCAAATTGGCAGTAGATCAGAGTCAATGGAATTCAAAGTGGGGTGGACTTAAATCTCTTGTGGGTGCAAAGGGACTTGAGACTGATGATGTGCTTGACCCCTCCCCCAGGGTCAGCCTGGCCATCTCCTACAAACAGTTCTCAATTACCAACCACATTTGGGCCTAACAATTCCATCACGAAGAATAGGCTTGTAAAGTGAAAAATCACATGACTGCCCAACTTATAAAGGCAGTCAGTTGTCAGTTTCAGCTGCACTGAAAGACATCACCACAAGCAACATTACATGACTGCAACTTGCGACTTCCTAACGGCTTCCCCATTGACTTTGCTTGTCAGAAACTGCCCAAAACTAGAACTAGTAGATGAATTTGTGTACCTTGATAAAAATTTTATTAAAAGTGGGAAATGGATAGAGAAAGTTTAAGACTGCAAATACTGATAACAGGGAAGGAGAGGATATGTGGTCCGTTGTAGGGAATAAATAGCAAGAAAAGTAAAAATAGCTTGTGCATAAGAGCGTAGTTCTACCTATTTTCTTGTGTTCTTTGAAAATGCTATCAAATGGGACTTAGGAGGTGCCTTTTCTTTTCTTTTTTTAAAGACTTTTTTTATTAATTTTATAATTATAAATATAACAAAACAAAAACAAAAACAAAAAAAATCAAATTAAAACAACTCAACTGAGTACAATGATTTACAACTTTTTCCATCACAAAAACAAAACATAAAAACTTAGCTAAAGTAGTTAAAATAACTATGGGTATTGCTCGTCGGCACCCCCCCCCCCACCACACCCCCCTCTTCCTTTCTCCCTACCTCTACGTCTATCCACCCACTCTCTACCTCCCTCTCTCTCCTCCCTCCTCCTACCACCTCCCTACTTCCATCTGACCTTCACTCCTCGGTCTCCATCCCCTCCAGATGTGGTGCCAGGGTGCCACCCGGAGGAGGTTCCTTTTCTATTGTGGTGCCTGCCCTCGGGAATTAGAGCTGTGATTAGAATGCAGTACTGCAGACTAATTCTGTTGACTGCCAGCTGCCCACAGTTTGGCTGTTCGATCCTGACCAGTTCAGGGTTGACTCAGGCTTACATCCTTCTGAGGTCAGTAAAATGAGGAGCCAGATTTTGGGGGTAATAAGCTGACTATGTAAAACTGCTTAGAGAGGGCTGTAAATCACTATGAAGTGGTATATAAGTCTAACTGCTATTGCTATTAAGTTCCCCCCACCCTGAGATCTGACTGGCCTGAGCTGGCTTTTGGGAAAGCTCTGAAGACCTGGCTATTCTCTTGGACCAGGATGCTACAGGAGCTTCTCCTGGGAGGTATAATAGATGTTGGTGTGTGACCAACTGTGTACTTCATTGTGATTTTATGTTTTTTAACCCAATATATGGTAATTTTATTTCTATAGCTATACACTGCCTGGAATCCTACTTCTTGCACGATGGATGACCATGTATATTCTTTAAATTAGTGCTCCCAAACTGTTTTTTTAATCACACAAAACCATTTAATATTTAATGTAATTTAATTTAATATTCACATTTATATGCCGCCCTTCTCCGAAGATGCAGGGCGGCTCACAACAAGATACAACAACAATTTTAAAATTTACCACACTCATACCACATACAAACACAATCAATTCGCAGCCGTTGATGGCGGGACACTCTTAAGGCCGAGGGGCAGAGCACAGCTCATATGCCCCAAGTCTGTCGGCATAGATGTGTCTTCAGCACTTTCCAGAAAGCTAGGAGGGAGGAAGCAGTACGAACCTCTGAGGGAAGCTGGTTCCAGAGGGCTGGGGCAGCAACGGAGAAGGCCCTTGCCCTAGGACCCGTCAGATGGCATTTATCTGAAAACCCTTTTTATCCAATGTAGGGTACTCTAAGTCAATTTAAATGTCTCTGTTGGGATAAGGTAATGTTGTGGGTGTCTCTAGACCAGCTTGGGAAATGTCAGAGGATGAGGAGGAGCAACCAGGCCCCTCTGGGTGCTTTCCCCTCCCGGCAGCAGAGACAGACAGGGAGGAGATTTGCATGCAGTCTGGGTCAGACTCTCAAAGCGGAGAGTCAGACTTGGAACAGGAAAATATATGGCTTGATCCGAGATTCCGAAGGTTTGATAGGCGGAGGTCTCAGTTACGTGGAAAAAGGAAGCCATGGGGGAAGTGACGTATCGGAAACTATATTAGAAGGTGAAGGAGGGACTAATTCTTTGTCACGAGCAACGTTAATATCAAGGAGTAGCCTGATACCTTGAGGAGTTCGTTTGAACTCAGTTTTCTGGTGTTTTTGGAATGTACGGAAGATTAATGAGGTCTTGAACAACCTGAGAGATAAAGAGTGAGTTATTGGAAGGGGGGAGAGCATGTTTAAGCTGAATGTAAATAAATCAGATTTGGCCGTTCCGCAAACAAAATGCCAGCAGCTTGCTTTGAAGTGAATCTCTTGAATTGTGTTAAATAAAACTCTTAAAGAAATATTCCTGTGGACTTTACTAAGCTGAGAAGGGCCAGATACAACAGGTAATAGGTTTTTATGTCATTACCCAAAGAAAAACAACTTTCACCCAGTTTTGGGTAGCACTGCTTAAAACAAAATAAATAACTAAATATAAAAGTGAGAATTCAGCATGTAAGGAGAAACATAAAAGTAATTAGCTATCCTAGTGAGGGAAGTCAACTCCCCAGAGAAGGAAATATTAAAAGGGCAGAAAAATATATTTCCTCAAAAGGATTTTAAAAGCAGAAACCAACCCTGCCCCCAAGTCTCTCTGTCCCAAGCAGAAGCCAGCTCTGTACAAATGCAGATGTAAACCATCAGAAAGGCCTCATTTATCTAAGGTTAAATTGGACTATGGTAATTGTAAATTAATAAAGCTCAAAACAGGATTAGGATTTATAGATATGTAATGTAGAAATGGATTATGTTAAATAGGTTATATCATTTGAGGGAAATAGAGAGGGAACATTTAATGTATTTACTTGAGCTATTATATGATTTTGTTTTTGGATGATTGACCACCTAACCACCACAGTGTGTCTTGAGCATTCTGTTGTAAAAGTTAAAAAACCAATAAAATTTGTTATATAAAAAAAGGCCACAGCTAGGAGATCAAGAAGACAAAGATCTAAAATCTGCATACCCCACCTGAGACAGGACATGGTAGGATTAACTCACAAAGGCCAAAGGGCATACCCAGACTCAGGTCAGAATACGTGACACGGGAAATACAAAGCCTAAAACAGGAACAGGAAACTATTTCAAACAAAAGGCTTTCAGAGAGTATAAAAACCTACTACCCACATGTGCTCAGCTTCTTTTCTCTCCTCTTTCCTGCCAGAACCATCTTTCGTTCTGGCTCTTCAATAAACTACAACTTTCTTTCTAAAGCAGTCGCCATGTTGTTTGTTTATCCTCGGCTTGGATGAACCAGGATGAAGACTTTTCTTTCAACAATTGGAAAAGACCAAATTTGGTGTAGTGATTAAGACATCAGGCTAAAAACTGGGAGACTGGGAGTTCTAGTCCTGCCTTAGGCACAAAGCCAGCTGGGTGACCTTGAGCCAGTCACTTTTTCTTAGCCCAGGGAAGGAGTTGGAGACAGGGGCAAGCTACTTCCAAAATCTTGCCACACAAACGGCAGAGACTTGTCCTGGCAGCTGCTAGAGTGAAGATTAACACAAAGGCATCATGAAAGAACTTCTCAAAAAAACTACACTAAGAATGGATTACTTGAGTGTGTGTGATAAAACAAATCAAACGCAAATTTGTTTATGTTGGATTGGGCAGTCTTCTTTCCTTTCCTCTATTCACTCTGTATCTGCTCTGGCTTGTCACATAACAATCTTCCCTTCCTGGGACATTTGTGAGAGTGTCCAAAAAAAAAAAAAGTCTAGATGGCAATCACAGCAGTGCAATTCAATTCCTGCCTTTTGGATACGCACGCAGGCAATGTTTGACACATGTACAAAGTCTAATTTTCAACTGCACTGCAGCAATCCTCATCTTGACTCATTTGACATACCTCACCCCCAGTTGCTGCTGTTTCCTTCCAAATTGTTCTGTGGTTTAGATTTATGCATGTGGTGATCTTCATTTAAGTGAGAACAACCGCAGCAACAAAACTCAGGAGAAAGTTAAACAGAAATGTCTCTTACTTACCAGCCAATGAAATTGTAGCAATGCTCAAAGCTGCAATTGCAGCAACAGCTACACTGAATTTTTGGCACTTAGGTTTGACCGCTGAAAAATAGACAGGAAAATATTAGGAGACGATGTTCATAATTTTATTAAGACTGTTTAGATTTTTTAATGTTTTATTGTTTTATAAGCCACTCAGGGTTGTAGTTAGACTACAGCACAGTAAGTTAGATTTTGTTATCTGACTTGCAGCTGTTGATCCCACCAAGATAAATCCTGAATGTCCCTTATCTCCTTCTCTCCCTCGATGATAACAAAGGTAGGGAACTATGGTCCTTTTATGACAAGTCATAAAGGAGCCATAGTTCCCCATTCCCCCCCCCTCTGTAAGGAAAGAATAAATAAGCAGTTAGTCTGATTTCAAGGACCATAGAAGCACAGCCTTGGTGTCTGTTATGCGTGACCTTCAGATTTCTTTCTCCACAGAAATGATTAAGTGGATCAGGAATGGCTTACACCCTCCATCCTTCTCACAGTTGTGAGACACACAAAGTCAATCTCAATCCCACCACTCTTAAATGCCTAACAGCTCTGACGGATGAGAAAGCTCGGCAACACTTGTGAGAGTGCTAAGTCCAAGTCCAAACATTTGGAATCACAAAATACAATTCAAGTGCTGCATAGAGTAGTGGCCCCCAACCTTTGAGGCACAAGGGACTGGTTCTGTGGAGTTTTTCTGCAGACTGGAGGGGGGGTATGGTTTGGTGCACTGCCTGCATCCCATGGATTTGCTTGTTTGCATGACCCAGTTTCTGGCATACCACAGACCAGTGTGGTTTGCAGTCCGGGCCTTGGGGGAACCCTGGCCGAGGACAGCAGTGAAAAACAGAGCATGCCATCCCAACCTAATCATCAAGACCAATGATTAGAATGCAGTACTGCAGGCTACTTCTTCTTTTTTTTAATTTTTAAACCATACACCATACACCAAAACAAACTAAACATACATAAACAAAAAATCTTTTCTTTTAACAGAACCGTGCTATACATTCTAACCATTCTATTACATCTTATTTACATTTTATTTACATTCGAGAATTATATCTTTTTTCTTTCTCTGTTCTAGCCAATTATAACATTCATTCCAAATTTCATAAAATTCTATCGCCTCCTTGTCTTTTAATTCTAGCGTGAGTTTATTCATTTCTGCGTATTCCAAAATTTTGTAAATAACCATGTCGTCTGTGGGTATATTTTCATTCTTTCAACGTTGGGCGTATGCTATGCGAGCTGCAGTCAATATATGTATAATGATGTGTTGGAGTTGTTTTTCAATCTTTGAATTTATTATGCCCAATAGAAATAATTCAGGTTTAAAATCCATTTTTATCTCAATTATCTCCTGTATCCAATCTCTTATTTGTTCCCAATAATTTTTTGCTTTGGGGCACAGCCACCACATGTGATAGAATGTTCCTTCTCTGATTCTACATTTCCAACACTTCAGGTCTATATTTTTATGCATTTTGGCCAATCTCGCCGGTGTTAAATGCCATCTATAAATCATTTTATATTGATTCTCTCTATATGCAGTTGATAGCGTCAATTTGCAATTTAGGTTCCATAATCTTTCCCATTCTTCTAAGTTTATATTTCTCCCCACATTTTGTGCCCACGCTAACATCGACCCCTTCACTATTTCTTCCTCTAACTCTATTTCTAATAAATATTTATAAATTTTTGATAATAATTTTCCTTCCTTGCTTATTAGGATTTTATCAAGTAAATGTGGGGTCTGATTTATTCCATATTCTTGCCTGCTGCAGGCTACTTCTGCTGACTGACTGCAGCCAGCAGTTCAGCAGTTCAAGTCTCATTGCCTCAAGGTTGACTCAGCCTCCCATCCTTCTGAGGATGGTAAAATGAGGACCCAGATGGTTGGGGAGAATATGCTGACTCTGTAAACCGCTTAGAGAGGGATGTAAAAGCACTATGAAACGGTATATAAGTCTAAGTCAGCGGTTCTCAACCTTTTTCAGGCCGCGACCCCGACCTGCGCCACGCATGCGCGCCGCGACCCCAGCCTGCATCAAGAGAGTCTATTCTATTGGCTTTCAAAAGCCAATAGAATAAGAGGGAGTAGCACAGCTAAGGAAAAGGGGAAAAAATGGCGGACTGCGTTGTTTGGCGACCCCCGTGAAATGGTCGTTCGACCCCAAATGGGGTCACGACCCACAGGTTGAGAACCGCTGGTTTAAGTGCTATTGCTATTGCTATCTTCTCTGACAGCATTACAGCAGTTAACCAAATCTTGTTCTTTGAGACGAAGGTATTAACATCAGTTCCTTCCCCCTTGGATGGATGATCTAGACCAGTGGATCTCAACCTTTTTCAGGTTGAGACCCCACTTGCGCCACCCATGCGCGCTGCGACCCCGACTCGGGCGCGTGCACGTGCACATGCGTGCGCCCCGAAAAAAAAAAAAAGGCGGACCGCGACGGGTCGATCTGCGCATGCGCGTGTGATGGTCGATCTGCGCATGCGCGTGCGACGGCCGATCTGTGCGACGGGGTCGAACTACGCATGCGCGGGACGCGCCGAACTGCACATGCGCAGAACCGGCCAGCCGGCCGGCTCCAGACTAACCCGGCCTCGCCTCCCACCGCTGCCTCAGAGCCTCCGGCAGGCACACCGAGGATCAGTCTGGAGCAGGCGGGCGCAAAGCTGCCTCCTTCCCCCTCCGCTCCGCCACGTCCCAGGCCCGGCCTCCAACTCGCCCTCCGGCAGCCGGCCAAGCGGTTGGGGTAGCCGGACCTCGAGGCGGGCCCGCACTTCACCGAGACCGGCTCGGCTGTGGCGAGAGGCGCCCGGCGGCTGCCTCCGCCCCCAAGTCCATGCTTCGGACTAGCGTCCAGGCTCCGCCTGCCAGGCTCGTCCGGGACTCCTGCGCCTTCCGCAGGGCCGGCAGCGGCCGCAGGTAGGTAGGCGGGCGGCACGACTGGGGAGCCCGCCCGGGCCAGCTCGCTCTCGGCGCCAGTCCCGCTCAGGTCGGGCCGGCCAGCCGGGTGGGGGGCGTCTGGCCAGGCTCCCCGGCTCCCTCCCCGGCTTGGTCTCCCCCCGCGCCCGGCAGGGACTCACCAGGTACTTCATCTTGCCGATCTGCTGGCTGGGCGCCTTACCGCCTGCTTCGGCCACCGCCGCCGAGCGAGGGAGGGAGCTGGCCCAGGCGGGCTCCCCAGTCCTGCCGCCTGCCTACCTACCTGCGGCCGCTGCCGGCCCTGTAGAAGGCGCGGGAGTCCCGGACGAGCCTGGCAGGTGGAGCGCTGCGACCTGGACGCCAGTCTGGAGCGCGGACTTGGGGGCTGGAGGCGGCCGCCGGGCGCCTCTCGCCACAGCCAAGCTGGTCTCGGTGAAGTGCGGGCCCGCCTTGAGGTCCGGCTGCCCCGACCGCTTGGCCGGCTGCCGGAGGGCGAGTTGGAGACCGGGCCTGGGACGTGGCGGAGCGGAGCGGGAAGGAGGCAGCTTTGCGCCTGCCTGTTCCGGACCTCTCCTCGGTGTGTCTGCCGGAGTCTCTGAGGCAGCGGTGGGAGGCGAGCGGCCCGGTTGCGCTGCGCATGCGCGGATCGGGTCGTGCGCGCCGCACATGCGTGGTTCGGCCCGTCGCGTGCACGCGACGGGCCGAACTGTGCATGCGCCGGCCAAAAAAAAATAAAAAAAAAATGAAAAAAATGAAAAAAATGGCGGACAGCGGCGTTTGGCGACCCCCGTGAAATGGTCGTTCGACCCCAAATGGGGTCGCGACCCATAGGTTGAGAACCGCTGATCTAGACTTCTGTCTCCAACCGTTAATAGCCAAGTCAGTGGCAAGGTTTCCATTCTGAAGATTATGTGGGAAACTCACCAAACCTACCATGCTGGCCAGAAGTCAGTTTTGTGTGAGATTTTTTATTTTCAAATAGAGGAACATGCTCAAAACCAGGAAAAAAAAGTAAAATAAAATCCTGATTTTTACATAGGGTGGCCCAGCTTCATCCACTCTCTTTCATTACTTCTCCCTCCAAGATTACAAAGGATCCCAGGCAGGTTGTCTAGCTTTGTTTTTACCTGCTTTACATGGATTCTCTGCATCAAAGCTTTCAGAAGATGTACTTATGATCTCAGTAGTCAAACGATCACAATGTCCAGAAACTTCTTCTACCAAAATTAAAATGCAAAAGACAATATATAAAGTTAGGGTCTAGTTTTGCTATTGAGAAGGCGCTGCCCCCAATACCCAACCAGATTTCCCTTTCTCAGAGAAAACCACTTGAAAGATTTTAATATAGCTGAAACCTCACAAAATCCTCAAATCTTGCATTGCTGAATATTCACAGGCAGAACTCAAGGTGACTTGCAAAAAAATCTCATGAGAGTTGATCATCTTGCAAGATTTCAGGTAACTATAGTTGTAGCAAAAACTGGGCCTAGATCTGGGATATTTCCATTGCTTTTGTGGTGTACATTGGAAGATCTCTGCTTTTGCACAAGCAGGTATGTATGTTGCTGAATTCTATCTGAAACTGACACTCCAGAAAGAATCCAAGGTGTGAAAGTCTCTGATTTGCTCAACAAGCCTCTTAAAGCTTAAAACAGTGATGGCAAACCTTTTAGAGACCGAGTGTCCAAAAACTGGCCCTGCCCCCGCTCCATTCCCTGGCCCGCCTGCCCACAGGGCCACTCACCACCTCCAGGGCCCGCCACAGATCATCCAGGCAGCCCAGCAGCGCCATGGCAGCCACACCCTCTGTCCGCACCCCGCAGCATCAACTGTGTGTGATGGGGCATGAGGGAAGAGTCTTGTCTACGTTTGCCTGGTTGCCATGTCTTTGGCTGTGCTGCTCTGCATGGGCCACATTTGGGAGCAACTCTCCTCCAGGGGGGCTGCTGGTGAGGAGGTGGGCACGGGGGGGGGGGGAGGCAAGACTGGGACAGCGGCACGTGTGGCCACAGAGAGGGCTCTGAGTGCTGCCTCTGGCACCCGTGCCATAGGTTCGCCACCACTGGCTTAGAAGATCATCTGGTACTTTCAGCTGCTCTTCCTGGTTCATCAAATTTAGAGTATTTGGTTCCAGTACAGTTCTTACCATAAGAAGCAAGGATGACTGAAGAAAACAATCCTATAGGTAACCATTTCTCTTACCAGTTTTCCCCAATTCTAGCTTGAATCCAGTTATCTCCAGATATTCAGATCAAAACTTTTCCCAATTCAAATTTGTTTTTTCAACGCATGCCTGGCTTACTTATTGTGATTCCTCCACTTAGTAGCAACCAACGTTTTTAGCCATATAATCAATGAAGAGTTTTTCTCTGACTTCATTAGTACCCCAGGACTTCTCTCCTGCTTCCTGTAGTTCTCAGCTAAGTGTAAGAAAGATCTGAATGCCTCACCTGTAATTATTCCTGGCATCTTCCAAACTTTCTGTGTTACAAAAAAAATATCAGGGTTCACACTGCATGGGAAGAAAAGAATTTGGTATTACTGTACTCATCCCTGCACAGGAACATATATGTATATTTATCACATTATTTTTTTAGAAAGTATGGCAAGGCTATGGATCAGAAAAATGCATTTTAGGATATAGAAACAAATGATTTATGTAATACAACAGAAAACAAGTGATCAAACAATAAAAGACACTGGTTTACATGTGTGACTTGACCAATGCAAAACATTGGTTCTAGATAATATTCCCAAAGTGGCAAATTTACCTTGCATTATTCTTTCCCAGATGGGTTTGTATCTGTCTTAAAATTTGCAAACTTATTCAAGGACTTTCAGAATATGCTATTGTGCGGTTGCCAAAAAGTAATTCTCACATGCCAAAGAAATGTCTTTGGCTAAGAAGGGAAAAATGGGTTTTCTTAATGGGCTGCATGGAACAATACAGGTAGTCTTTGACTTACGACCACAATTAAGCCGATTATTTATGTTGCTAAGTGAAACATTTGTTAAGTGAGTTTTGCCCCATTTTATGACTTTCCCCACATTTGTTACATGAATCATTGCAGGTGTTAAATTAGTAACACGGTTGTTAAGTGAATCTGGCTTCCCCATTGGCTTCACTTGTCAAAAGGTTGCAAAAGGTGTTCATGTGATCTGGGGACACTACAAAGTCATAAATATGAGTCAGCATATGAATTTTGATCACACGACCATGGGGATGCTGTAATGGTTGTGTGAAAAACGGCTACTTTTTTCAGTGATGTTGTAACTTCCAATGCTCACTAAACTTATAGTTCTAAGTCGAGGACTACCTGTATTTAAATGGGCAATATACTGAAGAGTTTATAAGATTGACCAGCCTTCCATCCTTCCGTTGTCGGTACAATGAGGACCCAAATTGTTGGGAGCAGCACGCTGACTCTGTAACTGCTTAGAGAGGGCTGTAAAGTACTATGAAGCAGTATATAAGTCTAAAAGCTAGTGCTATACACCACAGTTAAGTCCCTTGAATTGGGACCAGAAAGGTTTGAGTAAGGTTAAAATAAATGTTATCCTTGGCAACCTTAATGGCCTTTTGCTGCCCAGGATTGAAAAATGATGCTTTAAGGATTTGTTTATAAATAAGAGGTGAGATATGGGAATAAGAGATCTTCCACTAAAATAGTGGGGAAGGTGATAAGTTATTAAAATATATACTTGTTATAGAGGTGAAGTCATTTCTGTTGGAAACTTGACTAAAATACCAACAAAATTGGATTGGTAAGAAAAAGAGTTTATTCTGCAGAAAATAGAAAAGCGGTTTGCAAAGCGCGGTGGATCCTGGTGAGAGACTTCAACAGGAAGTTCTAAACCCACAGACCACACAAAAATATTCAAACTCATAACATTATATACACTCCTATCGCGACGCCTCCGTCCCCTCCCCTTAGGTCCCATTTGAGACGACTTCCAGAGGCACAATCTGTCTGATCCGCCTAGCCACAATACATCCACTAGCAGTGTTTCTCAACCGCGACAATTTTAAGGCATGTGGACTTCAACTCCCAGAATTCCACAACCAGCAATGCTGGCTGTGGAATTCTGGGAGTTGAAGTCCACATGCCTTAAAATTGTCAAGGTTGAGAAACACTGCGCTAGCAGAATACATCGTCCCCCCCCCCCCCTTTGGTTACATTGTCCCAACTTCCTTCTGCCATCCTTTTGTCTTAAGTGTGTCTTCTAGCCAAGCCTCCCTGGAATCTAGTGCCTAGGTGCAGGGCTTGGCTAATCTTTCTATTGTTAATCAATTGCAACCCGTTTTATTTTTAAACTTCTCCGTTTCTCACATTTCTTTAAACATTTCTTTCCTTCCTTGCACCTTCTAATTTCTCTTTTTTAAGTTGGTATTAGTTCTTTTTAACGGCAACGTTCAGGTAACATTATTACACAAGTGCTTTTTTCTTCCAAGTGCTAGTCAACAAAAAGCTTCATAGGAACCTCATTACAAGACTGGAGTAAACATACTCACCAAAATGGACTGCAGTACTAAACTAAGCCTACTAATTATTGTATAATGTATATCATTAACCACGTGCGTCCATCCAACCAAGTGTACCCCGTTTGCAAAAGAAAGCCCCAAACCCAGAGAAGGGCCTACATGAACTCTAATCACCTACAAAATTATTGTTTGGGGGGGGGTGAAAAAACCCCATGCACGATTAACCTCACACTAAAGGCCTGGCACGCTTTTTGACAAACTTGAAAGCGGGGGGGGGGGGCGCGTGCGACCCCGCTGCGAGTCCGCCGCCAAATACGCGAATATCCGCGAGGCCCAACTACAGCACCATCCAGGCAGCCCCTTCAGACTTGTTAGGCCTCAAAATCTTCCAGCTCCTCGGGCTAAAAAAAAAGCTAATTTGCCCTTCCTTTCCTACCAATTGCCCCGCGGCCAGCCTCGCCCCCGCCCTCCCTTTTTGCTCTAGCCAGGGCTTCTCAACCTTGACAATTTTAAGGCATGTGGACTTCAACTCCCAGAATTCCACAGCCAGCATTGCTGGCTGTGGAATTCTGGGAGTTGAAGTCCACATGCCTAAAAATTGTCAAGGTTGAGAAACACTGCTAGGCGTCTGGCAGCAGGTCGCTCCGTGAAGGAACTTTGTAAGACTTGCTCGCCTCGGGAAATCACGGGGAAATCCCGACGCCAACAGCCCAGGCAGCAGCTCCCTTCGGCGCCAAGAGCGGGCCTGGCTTTCCGCGAGAGGAGCTTCCCCCACCACCGGCAAACCCAGAGCGCCTTCCCCACGTAAGTGTATAGCGCCCGGGGGTTTCTTGCCTTCTTTCCCCGCGTTTTGCAGCTTGGAGGCTTGGATGGCATCATGTCGGGCTTACCGCCAAACGGGGAACCTGGAGTACTTCGAAGTCCAGGAATCATTTGCAAACCATTTCCCCACCCAATCAAATCGCCTGTGGCGACTTAAAAGAAATGCAGAGGCCGCCGCTTTCGCTTTCCGCAAAGGAAGCGGCTCCCCCTCGAGTTGCGTTTCCCCAATTTTGTCAACTTTCCAATTTCAACTCTCAAAGAGTTCCTCCGTCCGCACGTCTTAAAAGTTGTCGAGGTTGGGAAACGTGACCCCAGAGTGCTCTCCTTTTCGCCCCAAGTCTGGGAGCTTCCGATTTGTGTCTTCTCCGCGTATGTATCTGATCCCACTCGGAACAATCTAAGGCAGGGGTTCTCAACCTTGGCAACGTTAAGACTTGTGGACTTCAACTCCCAGAATTCCTCAGCCAGCAAAGCTGGCTGAGGAATTCTGGGAGGTTGAAGTCCACAAGTCTTAACGTTGCCAAGGTTGAGAACCCCTGATTAAGGCCAAATAGTCTGCAGCTCCCTAGTTATAGGCTGGGCTAGTGCCCCCCAAACAAATCATACCCAGGTTGATGTAGGGAAAATAAGCAAAGGCAAAAATCTTTGCCTGACAATACCTTTTATGGAACCAAATCTAAGAACAGGCAACCTTGAAGTTCCTTTCGGAAGCCAAATTAAAACATCCCAGACAGATGGCCATTTACACTCTGAATTAACCCTCTCAGGGAGCCAGTTTGGTGTAGTGATTAAGACATAGGGATAGAGAATGGGGAGGCGGTGAGTTCTAGTTCTGCCTGAGGCACAAAGCCAGCCGGGTGACCTTGGACCAGTCCCTCTCCCTCAGCCCTAGGAGGAAGAAGAAAAAGAAGGCAAGAGCAAACCATTTCCAAAATCTTGCCAGGAAAACTGCAGACAGGTTCAGATATTTGAATTTAATAGTGAACTCGGATAGCATCGGTGTGATAGAAGCCAAACAGACCTCTTGACAAACAGAAGAAAGTAGAAACTTGGTTATGGTTTACAGAAGTCCACAAAAGTTTAATGAATGCAAGGGGAGATAAAACATCTCCATCTACTTCCCATTATATTTTCATTTACTGCATATCTTTTATCCCTTTTGTAACTAACAAGACACAGATTTCCAGGTGTTTTCTGAAGGAATAGTTAGAGAGATAAAAATGAAGAATGGCATCTTGTGTTTTACAAGATGATACCTCAGCTTCGTTAACGTTTCTTCTCCTGGAGGTCAGAGGCTTTATTTCCCCATCCACACTTTGTCATCTTTGTCAAATTCTATACACGTGTGTGTGTGTGTGTGTGTGTGTGAGAGAGAGAGAGAGAGAGAGAGAGAGAGAGAGAGAGAGAGAGAGAGAGAGGAGAGAGAGAGAGAGAGAGAGAGAGAGAGAGAGAGAGAGAGAGAGAGAGAGAGAGAGAGAGAGAGAGAGAGAGAGAGAGAGAGAGAGAGAGAGAGAGAGAGAGAGAGAGAGAGAGAGAGAGAGAGAGAGAGAGAGAGAGAGAGAGAGAGAGAGAGAGAGAGAGAGAGAGTATAAAATCCTCGGACTCTGGGATGAATATAAAACTAAAATACAAACCAGAAAAAAATACATCCAGCATTAACAACATGCTGTACAAAAAAAGGGGGGAAAAATGACCAAGTATCAAATTTAACATTAAACATATAGAATCACCCAGGCTGGGATGCTGAAAATAAAAGATAGATCGATTTCGGAGAATGGATTTATTATATTTAACCAGACAACAATTTATAAGCTATGTTATTAAGAAGCAAACATGGATACTTGATCCAAGATAAATCAGAGTAACTATTGGGATGATTTGGGATAAATAAGCCATGGTAAACTTTCTATAACTTCACTGCAATAATAGTTAACAGAAAGTTTTAAAGTTTTTATTTTATGGGCTTTCGTGTGTAGTTCTCCCCTTTAACTATTTTGTCATTAAGGTAGTAGATAGGTGACAGGTTAATAATTTACAAATAGAGTTATAAGGTTAAAAATTTGGAGGCCTGTTTCACAAGGGGTGGGAAATTAATATTGTTGCAATGTATTTATAGAGGATAATATTTGTACATGTGTCTTTTTTAATGCACTTTTTTAATGTCTGGGTTTTTTATTTTTAAAAAACTTTTTTAACTTTGTATTTTAACTTTTTTTTTTTTTACAAAAGTAATTGTTAAGCGCCCGGGAAATCAGAGATTCAGGCAGTTCAGATGAGTATAAAAATGTATTGAAAGCTTAAGTTCCCTACAAGAATCTAGCCAAGTGACCATTAAAGGGAAATGAATGAGAATTAAGAATAAAAAGAAATTCAAGGTGGGCTGAATTTAGATCTCATGCGGCTGCAAAGGGACTCATGACAAATGATATGGTTGTTCCCTCCCTCAGGCTCAGCCTGGTCATCTCCTACAGTAAAATCACAGATTCTTGTAGAGAACTTAAGCTTTCAATACATTTTTATACTCATCTGAACTGCCTGAATCTCCTAATTTCCCGGCGCTTAAGAATCACATTCTCCAAGTAGTTTGAAATGCCGGCTTTCCCTCCAGTGCTTCAACTGCCATTTCTTATCATCTCTTATTTTAAAAAACCTTGGTTCTCACCCTAGTTACATTATTGTTATGTCTAACTAAACTCCGATGCACATTCCTCCTCTCCCCCCCAGTATCATCTAATTCTAACTCTAATTCTAAGAGTAAAACATAAGGAAAATGGCTGCATCTCCATATGTTGTCAAAGCAAGAATATCCAATGTTAGCAGCATTGACACACTGTTAAATAAGTGTCATAAATATTAATATTAAAACTTACGAAGATGACAAGGAAGAGAGCAAGGTACAAACTGGGTGGAGGTAAGTAACAGTTTAGCACTTCTCTACCTTCCAAATTAAATCCAAAGCATTGTCTAATGCTTGTTATTATTGTCTAATTATTAAATTATTGCCTAATAATTTAATGCCTAAGTTTGGGAAACTACAAATATGGTCATAAAAGCCCAATCCAGCACAATAGCACTGAAAAAGAAAAACAAGAAATCCAAGAAGAAAACAGCAGGGTTGCATAAAAATTCCTCTGATAAACTGAAAGACAAAAAGGATAAGTACAAAAAATGGAAAGAGGGACACATAACTAAGGCAGAATGCCAGCATCTAGCCTGAATCTGCAAAGATGAAGTCATGAAAGCTATGGCTCAGAATGAACTAAAACTTGCAACAAGTGTCAAAGATATTATCAGGGAATTGTGCAGCCAGTGTCCAAATGAAGTGATAGATGCTGACACGAACTTGTACTTTTATATTTACAGAAAATAAGATAGGCACACAGGAGCATCATCAGGTAAATCAGCACAACAGGAACATCATGAGGTAAGTTACAGAGCACACAGGGCACACAGAAGAAAAAGGTGGGAAAAGGGGAAACTCCCCTCCACACCCACACACAACACAGATTGCCTCAGGCAGGAGCCAACATTCTCCAACCAATCAACCAAAGTTGTCTGTTCTGACTCACTGCACAATCACACTGTTTCAGCTACTAAATTTAAATATCTTAACAGATAATTTGAAAAGTTTCTATGTATAAAAAACAAGATAAAAGTCAAGGAAACCATCCACTAAAGAGAGAAGATGGCAAGGAAATAACAGGCAGTAGAGAGAAAGCACAGCTGCTTAACTTATTCTTTGCATCAGTCTTCATGCAAAATGAAATTATAGTTCAACCTGCCAAAAATATAACCATAAAAGGCAGAAATAAAAAGTAAACCAAGAAAGAAAATAGTAAGAGAACATCTGTCTGATCTTGATGAGTTTAATTCAGCAGGACCTGATGAACTACAGCCTGGAGGAGCTGGCAGATGTTATCTCAGAATCATTATACCATATCTTTCAAAGTTCCTGGAGCACTGGTGAACTACCTGAGGACTGTAAAAAAGTTGATGTGGTTCCCATCTTCAAAAAAGAGACAAAAATATCCAGGAAAATTACAGATCAATCAGCCTGACATCAATACCTGGGAAGATTCTGGAAAAGATAATAAAAAAACAGATCTGCAAATATCCAGAAGCAGATAAAATTATAACCAGAAGCCAGCACAGGTTTGTCAAAAACAGATCATGACAAACCAACCTTATTTCATTCTTTGACAAAGTGACTAAATTAGCAGACCAGTGAAATGCTGTGGATATAGTATACTTAAATTTCAATAAGGCATTCAACAAAGTAGACCTCAATCTATTTCTTGGTAAGCTAGAAAAATGTGGGATAGAGAGCATCACAACCATGGATGAATGGATTTGTAATGGCTGACAAAACATACAAGGAGTAGTCCTTAGTAGTACTACATCTAGATGGAGGCAAGTAAGCAGTGGGGTACCGCAAGATTCCATCTTAGACCCAGTACTCTTCAATATTTTCATAAATGACTTAGATGAGGGAATAGAAAGGGAACTCATTAAACTTGCAGATAACACTAAGCTGGCAGGAATAGCCAACATCCCAGAAGACAAGCTCAGCATTCAAAAAGATCTTGACAGACTTGAACAATGGGCCCTATCCAAGAACACGAAGTTTAATGTGGAGAAAAGCAAGGTTTTACACCTGGGCAGGAAAAACCAAAGGGACAAGTACAGATTAGGCGAAACCTGGCTCAAAAACAGTAACTGTGAGAGAGACCTTGGAGTCCTAGTGGATGATCACTTAAACGTGAGTTAGCAGTGTGTGGCAGCAGCCAAAAAAGCTAATGCAATCCTTGGTTCCATAAGCAGAGGCATAGAGTAAAGATCATATGAAGTATTAGTGTCGCTTTATAAAACCTTAGTAAGGACACACCTGGAATACAGCATCCAGTTTTGGTCACATTACAAAAAAGACGTTGAAACTTTGGAAAAAGTTTCCAGAACAGCAACTAAGATGATTAAGGGTCTGGAGACTAAAATATGTGAAGAATGATTGCAGGAATTGGATATGGTTAGTGTTACGTTCTTGGGTTCGTTCGCAAGGATGAAGACACATGGTGCATTCAACAGTCTTTATTATCCTCTGTGTTCTCGCTACTAACAACCAAAAGCAAGAGCAAAAGGCACGCAGGCCTTTTTATATGACCAGAGACCCGGACAATGTCAGCCAATGAGAATAGAGCGTTTTCGCAGCCTTGCGCATGTGTACAAGGCCAGCGCCGCTCTGTCTGGTCCCGGGCAGCTTTTAGAATTGCCCGGGACCATTTGCAACAATTCTGGGCCTGCTGAGTTTCCTCATCAGGCCCAGGACACAACACCCCTCCCCCCTGGATAGAACACACACAATTCTTATTTCTTTACAATCAACACAAATAAATTAAAGTAATATATAAAAATTAATTAATTAATTAATAAAAATAGTCTGCCCTCATACAGACACTCTTTTTATAATAACAGAGTTATCTAACCACTCTCTAATGTGGACTTCGTGTGTTTATCTTCTACCCCACACAGGTCCCATCTCCTCACCATAGACTTGTGCTGTTCCTATGCTGACAAGAACCTCACATACTCGCCTAGGTGCTTAGGAGGGGCCTTAGCACGTTGTGACCTACGCAAGGTTAGGGGGGGTGCCTGGCCTGACAGCTCACCTGCCCGGCTGGACAGACCAGGACTTGACCTTAAGGGTGCCTGACCTACCGGCCCTTTTGTTGGGCTCACTAGACCAGGACTTTTATGCACACATTTTGCAGGTGACCCCTGGTAGGGCGTACCGGCAGAATTGCCAGAGCTCCTCTCAGGCTCTGTGAGAGAAGCTGAATTTTCCCAACCTTCTGAAGTGGCTGAGGATTTCCCTACTACCCTGGGTGGCTCCAGGGAACTTAGTCCCTCAAGCCCGCAACCAGTCTCGAACATGCCCTGCGTTTCAGGTGTGCCCCAATACTCCCAGTCCCCTGTGGCTGAGGTGCCAGAGTCAGGAGTTACTTTCCTGGCAACCCCCCTTGCTGCAGACCTCCTTCTGGGAGCAATTGCAGAATCGGACATGCGCCCCTGTTGGAATCATCCTTCTCTTGCAGTTTGTGGATTATTAAGATACCACCGGTCAGTCTCCCTGTCTGGAGCACTCTCTGTTCTTTGTGAATAGTGTGGATACCCCCGGTGTGACTCCCTATCTGGAGTGATGCTGGGTGTATGGGATAACCCCCAATCCCATGAATTCCTGTTCGGAGCACTTGCGGAACCTCGTGATGAATCCCCGATGGCCTCAGCATCGGCTAGTGCTGGCCATTGACACTGATCTTCAGAATGCATATTGTAATACTCCTCCCCCCCAGATCAGTGCCAGGGGCAGAAGGGTGAGAGTCCAGTCTCGCACGTAGCTGATCTATGTGCCTGCGAGTGACGCGGCCATCTCCCAATGTCACTTCGTAGGACAACGGCCCAGAGACTTTGCAGACCACAGCTGTTACCCAGAGATGACCAGGCCCATAGTTATGTGCCCAAACCAGATCACCCACTTGAAGTCTCCTTGGTGCCTGCGGTTGTGACACCTGTGAAGCCACTCGGTCTGGGTGCGGCCTGTCCAGTTTAGTGGTGAGACGGCGACCCCAGCGGAGTTCAGCAGGGCTCTTCCCTGTGGCAGTGCATGGTGTGGTGTGTGCATGAAGAAAATCCACTAACCTGTGATGCCAGTTACCGTAAGTCAGTTTCTTGAGGGCATCTTTGGTGGTGCACACCATTCTCTCAGCCAGTCTGTTGGAGGATGGGTGGAATGGAGCCGAAGTTGCATGCCAGATCATGTTGGCTTGAAGGAAAGCTTGGAACTCAGAAGAGGTAAATTGAGGACCATTATTGGAAACCAGAACATCCGGAAGGGTGTGTGATGCAAAAATACCTCTCAACACCTGGATGGTCCTGGCAGTAGTAGTGGAGGAAATAGGAACAACCTCTAGCCACTTGGAATGGCTATCAACAACAACCAGGAAGAATTGCCCCTGAAAGGGCCCAGCGTAATCTATATGCACCCTAGACCATGGGGATTGCGTTTCCTCCCACCTATGTACATTTCAGGCTGGGACTGTTGGTACACTTGGCACCCGTGCACCTGGGCCTCAATGACTTTATTGAGCCCAGGCCACCAAAGATGGCTATGCACAAGCGCTTTCATCCTGACTATACCAGGATGTCCCTCATGCAGAGAGATCAAGATTCTAGACCCCAATGAAGCTGGGATCACTACCCTGCTACCCCATAACAGGCAACCCTTAAAAGTGGACAACTCATGCTTCTTGTACCAGAAGCTTTGGAACTCAGGATCTGGGCACTTGTCAGGCCAACCTGACAAAACCCATGTCAGCACGCATGTAAGCGTGTGATCAGTGGCAGTTTCTGCAGCCACATCCCTAGCATTGAGGGGAGATTCAGGCAACTCTTGGATAGACAGAATATTAATGGCTGGAGCAGGATCTGGCTCTACTTTGTTCAATGGTAATCTGCTCAGGCCATCTGCATGGCCCATCTCCTTTCCTGGTTTGTGAACTAATGTATAGTCATATGCTGACAGGAAAATGGACCATCTCAGCATACAAGGAGAAATTATATGCGGGGTCTGTTTGTTGGTGGTAAACAACCCCAGCAGAGGCTTATGGTCAGTATAGACCGTGAAATAGCGGCCACACAAGACATCATGAAATTTCTTGATGCCAGCCACTATGACCAGAGCTTCTCTGTCAATTTGAGCGTAATTTCGCTCAGCAGAAGACAGAGTCCTTGAATAATATGCCACAGGAACCTGTGTTCCATCAGCCTGCAGATGGCCGAGTACGGCTCCAGCCCCATAAGGAGATGCATCACATGTGATGCAGACAGGCAGTTGCTCATTGAAATGAGCTAAAACAGCATTGGAAGTAAGCAAGGCCTTAACCTCATTGAAACTCTTTTTATGGACCTTAGTCCACTGCCAAGGAGCTTGCTTGTCTAGGAGCCTATGTAATGGTTCTGCCACAGCAGCTTTGCATGGTAAAACATTTAATAACCCTAAAAAGACTTGCAGTTCACTCTTAGACTTAGGGCTTGGGGCCTGTTGGATAGCTTTCAGTTTAGTTTCAGCAGGGTGGATGCCTTGAGCATCAATCCTGAACCCTAAGAAGTCAGTAGAAGTAACTCCTATCTTACATTTTTCTCTCTTTAGTTTAAGACTTGCTTTTCGAAAACAAAGCAAGACAGCCCTTAATCTTTCAGCTAAATTCTGAGATGATTCCCCAGCAATGAGGACATCATCAAAGTACAGACAGACCCCAGGAATACCTTGAAGTGTGCTTTCTATGACACTTTGGAATATGCCAGGGGCTACATTTACTCCAAATTGCAGCCTCTTTACCTTAAATGCCCCTCTATGGGTTACAATAGTCTATGCCTCTGCAGCTGCCTCATCAACAGGCAGTTGTTGATATGCTTGTGCCAAGTCAAGCTTTGCAAAAATACGCCCCCCCCTTGAGAGAGGCCAGGATGTGACTCACCACAGGTACTGGATAAGCATGCTGCTGCAATGCCTTGTTCAGTGTGCACTTGTAATCTGCACATATACGTATGTCCCCATTAGCCTTTAAAGGCATTACTATGGGGGTTTCCCATGGGCTTGAGTCCACAGGTTCTAGAATGCCTTGCTGGAGCAATTTGTCCAGCTCAGCATCAATCTTCCTTTTGAGGGCAAAAGGTACCCTCCTAGGCTTAACCCTGATGGGTGTGATGCTTGGTCTAAGCGCAGTGAAATGGGAGGCCCTTTGTAGGATCACAAATACATCTGCAAACTCCCTGCAAACTTATGCAAGGCTTAACGTTTGCAAATGGTGCAGCCCAGTTACCTGGATTCCTAGAGACTCAAACCAATCAAGTCCAATAAGACTCATATGTTCACCCCCAACCCCCACATCTAAGGGACCTTCAAAATCCTTATACTGTACTTTAAGGGTGGCCTCCCCCTTAACACCATAGAATTCTGAAAATCTGTGAGTATTAAATTGAATGGCCTGAGTTTAACTCGAAGGCCACTGCTGCTGAATATCTTTTTGAAAGTGTCACTAGAAATAATGGAGAGAGCGGACCCAGTGTCCAACTCCATTGCTAATGGAACACCCTGCAACCTTATGTTAAGGGACAGTTTCTTCTTAAGGGGCTTATGTGTTCCTGTCCTTAATATGCTCCTGTGCGATGCACAGAAGGCCACCCTATGTTGGCTGGGTACCCTGGTACCTTTCAGACGCAATTTTTTCACGAGGTTGGACCTTCTGTTGACCCAAACAGATGGACGCTATGCGGCCTTGCCTGCCACACGCTCTGCAGATGGCGGAACAAAACCTGCAGTCGGCTCACTTGTGATGACCTCCACACCCGAAACATTGACGAGATGCTGAAGCCTTGTCCAGACATTTCTTCTGCCTCCTTTCAGCTGGCTGGGAAAGCCTATTCACCTCTTCTTCAGGATCTGTGTCTGATCCTTCTCGAATGTCCTCTTTATGGACCGTAGCTGTTTCTGTAGAGCTTTTGGTGGGTCATAAGGCTTTCACAGCCCCGCCTGCTGCTTCCTCTGCTGTCACCTCTCGTAGCGCATCTTGGAATAAAACCTCTTCCTTAGCAAAAATCTTCTGCTGCAAGTCTCTGTTCCTTAACCCACACACAAATCTGTCTCGAAGCCTCTCCTCTAAGTCTTTAAACTCACAAGGTCTGGCTGCTCTTCTTAAGGCTGCAATGAAATCTGTAGCAGATTCTCCTTGCTTCTGGTTCCTCTGTTCAAAAGCATGTCTCCAAGCAATGACAGACAACTTTGGCTGGAAATGTTCCTTTAACAACTTTGTTAAGTCAGTATATGCCACTGACTCCAGAAGTGCAGGAGCCACCAAGTTTTCTGCAATTTCAAAAGCTTCCTGCCCACAAACACACAACAAGGTTGCAGCCTTCAAACCATCTTCTCTGATTTGGTTCACTCTAAAATAATTCTCTATTCTAGCTACATAAGAATTCCATCTCTCAGGGTGTGAGATATTGAAGTCAGACAACCACCCAATCTTTGCCATTCTGAATTGCGAACTTCACCACTTGCTCCTCTGCAAACCTCCTTGAAAAGAGAAAGGGTCTGGTAGCCGAACTCACCCTCCAGCGACTCTGTACTGGCAGGCTGGAACACTGATTTAGATGCCGTTTTCCCTCTACAGATTTCTTCAGTAAGTACTCAAACTTCTTCCTTTTGTTTGCAGAAGATCCCATCTTCGTCGCCAGTGTTACATTCTTCGGTTCATTCGCAAGGGTGAAGACACATGGTGCATTCAACAGTCTCTGTGTTCTCGCTACTAACAACAAAAAGCAAGAGCAAAAGGCTCGCAGGCCTTTTTTTTAAAAATAATCTTTATTAAATATTTACATATTTATAAAAAAACAGAATAAACAATATACAAAACATACACATAAAACGTCAGACACACATTAACAAAATAAGTATCTTAAATTAATATTTATATTCTATAAACAATCAACACTTAACATTTATGTCAACTGTCTGTTGACTCTTATTTAAATACAGTCTCTTTCTTATATCCATATAAATATAATTACGTTGTATAGATTAAATTACTATATAATTCAATTGTTGTCCATACATTGTATTTCCTTTTTCAATTATTTGGACAAAGTTATCACTTATATTTCTAGTTTGGGTGATATATATCTTTACTTTCGGCAAATGTATGAATATATATAAATATATATTTGGGTCAGAGGATGAGTAAGGATATTATCTATTTCTTATTTATTGTTACTCTTTTAGTTTTATTTACTTTTTTAGAGTTCCAAATATTTTTTTTCCCCTAGCCATTCGTACCATTTGTTCCAGGTCTGGTAAAATAATGTATCTTCCTTGTCCTGTATTTTAAGAGTTAATTTGTTCATTTCAGCTACTTCATTTATTTTACTAATCAGATTTAAAGTTGATGGAGTCGTTTCCAGTTTCCAGTTCTGAGCATAAATTAATCTGGCAGCTGTAGTCATATGTATTATTAAATATCTATCTTCCTTTGTAATTTTATGTCTTATTATTCCCAGTAAAAATAACTCTGGTTTCATTGGGATAGTTTTAGCTATGATTTGTTCTAAATATTTTTTGACTTTGTTCCAAAATTTTTTAGCCGATGGACAAGTCCACCAGAGATGGTAATACGTTCCAATTTTACATTTACATTTCCAGCATTTGGAAGATGTATTAGAGAACATTTTAGCCAATCGTGCTGGGGGGAGATGCCATCGATAAAACATTTTAAAAATGTTTTCCTTATAAGCAGATGAAATAGTTAATTTGTAGTTGACATTCCAATTTTTTTCCCATTCTTCCAGATTAATTGTATTTCCTATATTTTGAGCCCATGCAATCATATTACCCTTAACTTCTTCTTCTACCATTTCATTTTGTAATAAAAGCTTGTATATTTTAGAGATGAATTTTTGATCTGTTCCAAATAGTATCTTATCTAATTCATTTGATTTTTGAAATCCATATTTATTTTGGTCTTCTATATATTTTGAATTAATTTGAAAGTATTGCATCCAATCTGATATAATTCCTTTTTCTTTTAAACTTTGAATGGAGAGTAATTGATTGTCTTCTGTTAGAATTTGATAATATGTTATTATTTTTTTCGGATTTAATACATTAGGATAAGTTATGGATTCATTGGGGGAGGACCATTTAGGTATTTTCGTATAAAATTGTCTTTTGATTTGGAACCAAATCTCTAATAAATTTTTCCTTATATAATGTTGTTTAAAATGTGCATATGATTTGTTTTTTGTCCCAAATAAAAATGAATGCCAACCGAATTCAAGGTTGAAACCTTCCAAAAGTAGTGTTCTCCTGTCTCTAAGTTGCATCCAATCTTTTATCCAAGCTAATGCGGCTGCAGTGTAATACAGTTTCCAATTTGAGAGTCCCATTCCTCCCCTTGATTTATGATCTTGTAGATGCTTAAGTTTAATTCTTGCTTTCCTTTTAACCCATATAAATTTATGTACAATTTTATTTAAGTTGTCAAAAAAACCTTTGTTTAATTATGATATGGCAATACAAAAGATAAGTGCAGATTTGGACAAATGGTCCAAGCTTCAGATATCATTGTTAGGTAAGGTTGCAATAATAAAAATGAATGTGCTCCCAAAGTTATTGTACCTATTTCAAACCGGCCCGCAGGCCTTTTTATATGACCAGAGACCCAGACAGTGTCAGCCAATGAGAATAGAGCGTTTTCGCACCTTGCACATGCACACAAGGCCAACGCCGCTCTGTCTGGTCCCGGGCAGCTTTTAGAATTGCCCGGGACCATTTGCAACAATTCTGGGCCTGCTGAGTTTCCTCATCAGGTCCAGGACACAACAGTTAGTCTAGTGCAGTGGTTCTCAACCTTTTTCAGGTTGAGACCCCACTTGCCCCGCCCATGTGCGCCGCGACGCGAAAAAAAAATAAAAAAATAATTTAAAAAATAATTAAAAAAACAAAATGGTGGACCGCGACGGGCGGATCCGTGCATGCGCGGTGCGTGCACATGACGGGCCGATCTGCGCATGCGCGGCGCGCGCACGCCGAAAAAAAATAAATAAAATAAATAAAAAAATAATAATAAAAAAACCAAAATGGTGGATTGCGACAGGCGGATCCGCGCATGTGCGGCGTGCGGCGTGCGCGTGACGGGCCGATCCGCGCATGCGTGGCGCGCGCGCGCCTAAAAAAAATTAAAAAATTAAAAAACAAATTAAAAAAAAACCAAAATGGCGGACCGCGACGGGCAGATCCGTGCATGCACGGCGCACGCACACGACGGGCCGATCCACATATGCACGGCGCGCCCGCGCCAAAAAAAATAAAAAATAAAATAAAAACAAATTTTAAAAAAAATGGCGGACCGTGACGGGTGGATCCGCGCATGCGCGGGCGCGCGCGACGGGCCGATCCGCGCATGTGTGCTGCGCGCAGGCCAGAAAAAAAATTAAAAATATTAAAAAATTCAAAAAATTCAAAAAAACAAAAACAAAATGGCGGACCGCGGTGTCCGGCGACCCCCGCGAAACGGTCGTTCGACCCAAATGGGGTCGCGACCCATAGGTTGAGAACCACTGGTCTAGTGAAAAGAAGGACTAGAGGTGACATTATAACAGTGTTTCAATATCTGAGAGGCTGCCAGAAAAAAGAGGGTATCAGCCTATTCTCCAATGCACCTGAAGGCAGGACAAGAACCAATGGACAGAAACTAATCAAGGAGAGAAATAACGTAGAATTAAAGAGAAACTTCCTAACAGTGAGAAATTAACCAGTTGGAACAGTTTGCCTTCAGAGGTTGTGGGTGCTTCATCGCTGGAGCTTTTTAAGAAGAGACTGGACAGCCACTTGTCTGGAATGGTATAGGTTCTCCTGCTTGAGCAGGGGGCTGGACTAGAAGACCTCCAAGGTTCCTTCCAACTCTATTCTGTAACTAACTGAAGAAAAACCTGCAGGGGTTATAGGACAGATTGGAACATCCTGGAAGAAAGCAGTGACAAATCACTACATTTTCCTGAAAACCTTCACAAACAAGCTGGCTGAACTGTAAACTGTTGGCTTGGAAAATAACATAAGGAATTCTGTTAACTTAGTTTTGTCTGATTGTGGAAATAATGGCAACTTACATTTAGTCATTATTTGTCATTGCTTGAATAACAAATTCAGTAGGGTACAATAAAATATGCAATAAGATATTTGCATGTCTTAATACTTAAAATTATAGATTGTTAGTTTATTTTGGAAAGCTTGCTCCATGTAAAAATATGTTAAATATACTTAGTAACGTTAAAAAAAATATTCTTTCTTCCAAAGTAAAGAAGCAGATTTGAAATGCAAAGAGCTCATCAGGACTTTGCCCACAAAAGCAAAAGTGACACCTTGGGTGACAGGAGAGGAATTGAGTCACTCTTCTGCTGGGACAAAATAGGCCTATCCAGTCAGCTGCCCTTCTTGATGTAGGAGGAGCTATTGGTACCTGGAACGGAGATTGGGGGCGGGGCTTCTGCATGCCTCCGGAGGTTGGATCGAGCCCTCGGAGGGGTCCTCCAAGCTGCTGCCACCTGGAACAGAGCTTCCAGAGGTTGGATCCAGGCCCCAGAGGGGCCCTCCAAGCTGTTTGTGCCTAGAATGGAGATGGGGGGGGGGCTTCTTCATGCTTTCTAGCAAGAAGTTACCTTGTCTGGGCTTGGTGCTTTTCCAGGCTTTTATCTGTGAAATAGATCTCACACATCTTTTTTTGTGATCATCAGAGGTGGGATGGGATGGAGTCAATTGTAGGAGACTTGGCTGTTGTTGGTGTATCTGAGACGGAGAGGGTGGCGATAGCTGACAGTGGTTTCCTCTCAAAACTATAGTAAAACACATTGAGGTGATCTGCTAGTTGTCGATTCCCTTCACCATGGGAAGGAGGTTTACTGTAGCCAGTGATACCTTTAAGGGTTTTCCACACATTTCCTGCTACAGTTGTTGAAACCTAATTCCTCAGCTTTTCGCTCTAAGTCTTCATCACAAAATGTCTTTAGTGTAGTTACATTTTTACATCATCGGTTGTTGATGGTTAAGACCAAATGCAGGTATGCCAAAAGAGACACATATGCTTCTTCAATTAATTCTGGTCAAACCAAATATTCCCTGTTCTTTTGATGAGGTTGTCTCATCCAGCCTTGCTACAGCTTTCTGGATGGCTGCAGAGAAAATGTTTCTCCATGGAGCATATGGTACTACTGGCCCCCTTTGGATCTATGTAAGCACAGAAGCCTTGTCCTCGCACTGGAAATCTGGGGGGAAAAAAGACAAGGAGTTACTATCTGCAAGGCAGTGGTAATTAACAGCAGAAATTAGTATTGCAGGACTACTTCTTCCAAGAAGATTCCCAGCTTTAGAGCATAGAGAACTTCAGCCAACACTCTACCTCTAAGACGCACTGGATGAATCTTGGGGAAATGCTGGCTAGGCTTAAGAGAGGGGTCAAGCGAGAACCCACCTTGGGAGTTACTGAGCAGTCACAAATGGCATAAACATGACCTCACCCCAAATCCATAAAGTCTTATCTGATTGTTCCCAGGA
The DNA here is from genome assembly GCA_034064705.1 of Bothrops alternatus. Lineage (NCBI taxonomy): Eukaryota > Metazoa > Chordata > Lepidosauria > Squamata > Viperidae > Bothrops > Bothrops alternatus. Next base: position 8,224,294 of record JARGCV010000174.1, on the reverse strand, counting down.
TAAGGCAAATAGTCTGGTGAGATTCTTGTAACATAAGTATAAACAATAAAGTTCAGATTGAGGCTATTCACAATTAGTTGTTGCCTGTGCCTAACAATCAATATGACCATGAAATCTGGAGTTTGCACGAGTTCTGTTCAACAAATTTGCAGTCTGGAAGACACATGGCTGGGAAAAGCTGTAGTATAATATGCATACACAGGCAAACACACAAAACAGAAAGCATCATTTAAAGAGAGATCTCATGCTCAGAGCATCTGCCCAGCTTATGGTGGTCATATTCTCAACTTCACAGAGGATTAAAATTTTGTTTGACAAATAAAAATGACTTGATCGTTGTAACATGGCAGCTATTTCTTATTTCTGTTATGAGACGAAATTTCAGAATATTTTTAAACCACCAATGGTAGCTAGAATCTGAGACTTAACTAGCCGAAGTGAAGCTTAATGCAACTTGAAATTGAAACTTGAAGTTTAGGCAAGCTCCTAGCACCTCTGAAGTATTGTGTCCAATTACTGAAATTGTAAACTGAAGTCTTAAATTCAGACTTTGTAATTTAAATTTCAAATGTTGCAAAAGTTTAAAGTGCTTAATATATACCTAATTTCAAATTTATTAGATTTTCCGGCATCTGTCATCCCCAATAAATAATCTTAAAGTATGACAAATAACTTAGATATAAATGAATGGTGCAGTTTGATTTCTTTTATAAAGTTGCAGAATATGAAGTGTAGAAGGAGAATTGTGGATAACACACTCACACACTGGATTTTAGCACAGGAAACTACCCTTTATATCCTATTAATTTCTCTCCTTTATATGCATACTCTGATTAGTCGATTAAGACACTCGATTTAAAGGTCAACTGAGCAATTCTTCCAAATCAGATCCCTTCACCCAATTCAACTGTCAAATCATCCTGACAGTTTGAGAGCGCACAGGGTCGGCCTCCTCCGGGTCCCGTCAGCGAAACAATGCCGTCTGGCGGGTCCCAGGGGGAGGGCCTTCTCTGTTATGGCACCCACCCTCTGGAACCAACTGCCCCCTGAAGTCCGCGTTTCCCCCACCCTCCCGGCCTTCCGGAAGAATCTAAAAACTTATCTATGCCGGCAGGCCTGGGGATAACTGTGATTGTGTCTGTATAATGAATGTGTTTGGAGGGTCTTTTAAATGCTTTGTCGATTTGGTTTTTAGATTTTTTAAAATGCTGAGATGTTTGTTTTGTTTATGTTGTTAGCCGCTCTGAGTCCTTTGGAGAGGAGCGGCATAAAAATCTAATTAAAATAAATAAATAAATAAATAAATAAATAAATAAATAAATAAATAAATAAATAAATTTATGTGCTTTTTAAATAAGCTTCTTTTTCCAAAGAAGGCTGTGTCAACATTTTGAATTAAGGATGTGAATCAGATCAGAGGTAGTATGATTCATCATATGTACACTATGATCCTTAACACACAAACACTCACATTTGCCATTTTAGTATTACCTTGTTAATACTTTAAAGCAGGGCTTTTCACCCTTTTCACCCATTGTACCATTTTTAGGATATGGCAACATCCGAGTACCACCAGTCGCCTAGCAAGGTGTCAAAGACTTGATGACCCCCCCCAAAAAGGAAAAAAAGTGATGAAGTACAGGTAGTCCTCGACTTACAACAGTTTGCTTAGTGACTGAAGTTACAATGGCACTGAAAAAAGTGCCCCCCAAGCCACAGCCGAGCAAGACACCTGCTTACCTACCTGACGGCGCTCTTCCTCCTGTCCGAGGTTTTCATTGTTGTGAACATTTCTGTTCAGCATTGGCAGTGGGGGTGGGGTGGGGGTGCTTGGTTTTTATTTGCCCCGTCTGCTGGGTGGTTGCAGCAGGTTTTGGTCACTTCACATGACCCTGGGGCACTGTGACCGTCATAAATATGAATCAATTGCCAAGCATCTGAATGTAAATCACAAGACCCTGGGGATGCTGCAACATTCCAGCTGATCAGCACTTCTTCTGGTCTCAGCAGAAGCACCAGGATCAGTGCTGAGCTCCAGCTGATTGGTGCTTCTTCAGGGCTCAACAGAAGCACCAGGATCAGCATTGAGCTCCAGCTGGAGCCTGGCGCTGATCCTGGCGCTTCCACTGAGCCCTGACAGCCCTGCAGCTCCAGCCATCTCTCGCTCAAGCTTGTGCGGTGCTGCCACCAGTTCAGCTCGTTCCCCTCCCCCGCTACCACTTTTCTAGGATGGTCGCGTACCACCTGTCAGGTGCCAATTTACCACAGGTGGTACCTGTTCCATTGGTTGAAAAGCCTTGCTTCAAAGCAGTGTTTCTCAACCGTGGCAACTTTAAAAAGTGTGGATGTCAACATCTTAAAGTTATTATTATTTATTATTATTATTTATTAAATTTCTATGCCGCCCTATTCCGGGAACTCAGGGCGGCTCACAGCATAAGTAGAAATCCAATATAAAAAACTACATAATACATATATAAAAAATACATATATAAAAAAGAGAACCCCTAAATTAAGAAACCATTCATTCAGCAAACGTACACACAAACATACACTGGCTAGGGGCAAGATGTCAACCGCCCCAGGCCTGTCGGCAGAGATGTGTCTTAAGGAGTTTGCGAAAGGCAGAGAGGGTGGGGGCGATACGGATCTCCGGGGGGAGTTGATTCCAGAGGGCCGGGGCCGCAACAGAGAAGGCCCTTCCCCTAGGCCCCGCCAGGCGACACTGTCTGGCTGACGGGACCTGGAGAAGGCCGACTCTGTGGGCCCTAACCTTGTAAGTTGTCAAGTTTAAGAACCCTGGCTTATAGATAGTGCCTTTTAGGAAAAACAGCAAACTCCAATTTTACAGTCAAGTCTGCTCTTCCTCCCTAGATACAAAAATATAAACATTAGCATCAGACACATCTGCTCTTGGATATTGTTTATCATCTCATCTTAATCCATCTAAGCTGGCCAACAGTCACCAGACACTACATATTATTGCCTGAACATTTTGTTCTCTTTTCCTCCCCTTTCTGTGTCTTATTTTTGAGGGAGAGAAGCTTAGCCAAAAATTCTCTCAATTCTTATTACAGGTAGCCCTCGACTTACAATAGCTTATTTAATGACTGTTTTAAAGTTACAACCTCACTGAAAAAAGTGACTTATGACCGTTTTTCACAATTACAACTGTTGTAGCCTCCCCATGGTCACGTGATTTACATTCGGATGCACATTAATGACAGTTGCAGTGCCCAGGAGTCATGTCAATGGGGAAACCAGATTCACTTAACAACCATGTTATTAATTTAATAATTGCACTGATTTACTTAACAAATATGGCAAGAAAAGTTGTAAAATGGGGCAACACTCATTGAACAAATTTCTCAATAACATAAATTTTGGGCTCAATTGTGTTCATATGTTGAGGACTACCTGTATTCTTTCAGCCATTCAAGCTGAAGTGTAATGTCTATAAATACTTTGAATAGGTAAATAGCTCTATAAGTCCTATAAACAAACAAACAAATGAAATATACTTACTGAGTTTTGAACTCTGTGCCACTGGACCATTTCCAGACCTTATTAGGTTTCCTTGAGAGACCAAACCAGTAATGAAAAGGATTTAATATATCCACCCAAAAGTCCTAGAAGAAGGGAAATAATATATAATAAAATCCCCATTTAGCAGACTAGTTGGGGATAAAAGTCTGTTGATTATCTATTGAATGCCAATACATATTTGTGTCAAATTATTTCATTTGTACAAAATCATAAAATTAAGGTAAAATTAATTTGCAACTGCCTCGTCAGAACTATTTCAGATACAGTGGGATTGTCAATTATTTAAGGGAGGCTTCTACATAGAAATTAGGTCTTTTGTATCCAAAGCCTGATAAATTAAGTAAAGCTTTCTACTGCATGTGTGTGTGTGTGTGTGTGTGTGTGTGTGTGTATTTGTTTTCTGAGGTTTTCGCGGGTGTTTGTATGTAGGTCTTTGGTTCTTCGGGTTTTCTCCCACGTAGAATTTGAAGGGTCTTGGCGACGTTTCGACGAAGTCTCATTCGTCATCTTCAGGCTGGTGCTTTCGGCTTCTGCTTCTAGGAGCAATGTGAGATTTTAGCTGTTTCTTCCTTTTAACTGCCAGAAGCCAGACCACAGCTGCATCATTAGCCACCTTAAACCCCTCCAATCCATACACGAAACAAACTGACACCCACCATGAAGATGAGGCACGACCACAAACACAAAGCCAAACAGCTATGCAGCTCACCATCTCTAATCCCCCTGCAACTCAGAATAACTTGAGCACAACAAAACCCCCACCCAAACAGAACACTCCCCCATCCAATCAGAGCACAGCCAACCCCCCATCCAATCAGAGCACAGCCAAGCCCCTAACCAATCAGAACACAGCTGAGCTCCCAGCCAATCAGTTCAAACCCCCACTGGCAGTTAAAAGGAAGAAACAGCTAAAATCTCACATTTCTCCTAGAAGCAGAAGCCGAAAGCACCAGCCTGAAGATGACGAATGAGACTTTGTCGAAACGTCGCCAAGACACTTCAAATTCTACGTGGGAGAAAACCCGAAGAACCAAAGACCTACATATATATATATATGTAGGCTTGAGGCTAAAGCTTCTGCCTAGCATGCAGACTGCCCAGGTTTGAATCCCGGAAAGGGTGAGTTCTGACTGAAGAGAGTTAAATAACTCGAAATAGCTATCTCAGAAATCCCTTATTTCTTTGTTAACAATTTTAAAAACATATATATATTTGTGCTTGCAGATGGCTCTGGGTTGAGCTGAAACAAGCAAAGGAAAGAATGATTTCTTCCTCCCATATTTGGGTTTACAGGGTGCAATCTAAAAAATAACCACTTGACACACATATTCACTCCCTGACTGTTAACAAAGCGGGAGAGAGCCTGTGGCTTGAGGCTAAAGCTTCTGCCTAGCATGCAGACTGCCCAGGTTCGAATCCCGGAAAGGGTGAGTTCTGACTGAAGAGAGTTAAATAACTCGAAATAGCTATCTCAGAAATCCCTTATTTCTTTGTTAACAATTTTAAAAACATATATATATTTGTGCTTGCAGATGGCTCTGGGTTGAGCTGAAACAAGCAAAGGAAAGAATGATTTCTTCCTCCCATATTTGGGTTTACAGGGTGCAATCTAAAAAATAACCACTTGACACACACACACACACACACACACACACACACATATATATATATAATTGATTTTATTATAACCTAGCTTTCGTTGGAAACTACCAACATCGTCAGGGTTAAAAAAGGCAACTGAAGAGATGTTTTAAATAGGATCAGTTAACGCCTGCGCTCGGCTCCTAGATCGCGTCACCGGTCCTGGCCGGTTGATTTGTATTCTGGATGTTTCTCCTTCTTTGTCATTGCCTCGAACCTTCTCACCTACTCTTTTAACGCTAGTTCCTAAGTTAGTCAGGATCTTTTCCCTCCCTCCAACGGTGTTAACTTGCGTATTACCTTTCCCTCTATTACAGACCTTGGGGGGGTGTTTGGTTTTTCTTTTACATTGTTACACATCCTGTGAGGGCTCCAGGCAGTTCCCCCCACCCCTCCCAGTCGTAGGTCGTTGGTTTCCCTCAGCTCTACATTCACCCTCCTCCTTCCTCCTCCCACGTGGGCAGTACCCATCCGGATGTCATGTAATCCAGTGTGTGTGTTCCCACACCCCATCTCGGTACTGTCCACATAAGATTCCGTCCGCTGCCAGCAGTCATTACTCCCATCCAAGGTAAATGTCCTGCTTTTTATTATTATTATTTATTATTTATTATTTATTAAATTTCTATACCGCCCCTCTCCCGAAGAACTCGGGGCGGTTTACAGCCTTAAAATTTAAAAAACATATAAATGTACAAAATTAAAATATTTAAAAATAAATTAAACAAATTAGGCCATAAAATCTATAAAACCCAATATATACAAATCCTAAAATCCTAAAAATTACAAAAATCCTAAAAATTACACAATCCCCCTAAAACATTTTCACCCGGTTGGAGCCGGAGCTTCTATGCTAGCCTGGCCTGTTGAAAAAGGAAAGTTTTCAGTTCCTGACGGAAGGTGCGTAAGTCCATCATCGTACGGAGTTCGGGGGGGGGAGCTCGTTCCAAAACGTTGGAGCTCCCACAGAGAAGGCTCTCCCCCTGGGGGTCGCCAGTCGACATTGTCTGGCCGACGGCACCCTGAGGAGGCCCTCTCTGTGGGAGCGTACCGGACGGCGGGAGGTATTTGCTAGCAGTAAGTGGTCCTGTAAGTATCCGGGTCCGATGCCATGGAGCGCTTTAAAGGTGGTCACTAACACCTTGAACCGCACCCGGAAGACCACCGGCAACAAGTGCAGCTCGCGCAGGAGCGGTGTTACATGGGAGCGCCACGACGCTCCTGTCACTACCCGCGCGGCCGCATTCTGGGCCAGCTGAAGCCTCCGGGTGCACCTCAAGGGGAGCCCCATGTAGAGAGCATTACAATAGTCCAGCCTGGAAGTGACGAAGGCATGAGTAACTGTGCATAGCGAGTCCCGGTCTAGAAAGGGACGCAACTGGCGTACCAGGCGAACCTGATAGAACATCCTCCCGGCCACGGCCGCCAGATGGTCCTCTAAAGATAGCCGTGAATCCAGGAGGACTCCCAAATTGCGAACCCTTTCCGCGGGGGCCACTGTTTCACCCCCAACAGACAACAAAGGAGTCAATTGACTAAACCGGGATGACGGTAGCCACAGCCACTCGGTCTTGGAAGGGTTGAGCTTGAGTCCGTTCTTCCCCATC
>JARGCV010000174.1:8055000-8212500 GCA_034064705.1 Bothrops alternatus | reverse complement strand
ATATATATATATATATATATATATATATATATATATATATATATATATATATATATATATATATATATATATATATATATATATATATATATATATATATATATATATATATATATATATATATATATATATATATATATATATATATATATATATATATATATATATATATATATATATATATATATATATATATATATATATATATATATATATATATATATATATATATATATAATTATATATATATATATATATATATATAATTATATATATATATATATATAATTATATATATATATATATAATCTGTATTTAAATTTAAATTAAATTTAAATGCATTGCACAGGATTCAGCAGGAATATATGAGTTTAAATTTAAATTAAATGTAAATGCATTGCACAGGATTCAGCAGGAATATATGTATGTCTCTTGTTTATAATGATACCCCTCCTTAAATAGTTATTAATATTAATAACTCATTGAGATAACAAACATGTTTATGGCAGCTTTTATGCAGATAATGTATTTCTTTGTTTATGTGCATTCAGGCTGATGTTGACTCTTGCTGATCATTTAGATCGACCTTCTGTAGGAGGACCTGTCCCTAACCTGGTCTTTCAGGTTTTCCAATGGCGGGCCACTTGCGGCTATAATCGATCATACGTCTTTATTTTGATCCTACTGGTCTCGCTAATGGTCATCCTCTTTTTCTCTTTCCTTTGACCTTACCCAGATTTATAGATTTAAGAAAGCAGAATCTTATATAAAGTGTCCAAAATTTAAGCCTGGCACAAGGAAAGTTGAATAGGAAGAAGATGAGTCTGGTTTAATAATTGGAGGAAGAAAGAACAACAACCTGTGCTATGTGGATGACCCTACCCTGATAACCAAAAATGTAAGAGATTTGCATGCCGCAGTAATAGGTCAGGGGCTACAGTGTAATAATTGCATCAAATTGGAATGCTATATAAAGATGACCAAACACAACCAGTCTTAGAACTGACAATGAAGATACTGAAGTGGTGAACAGTTTCTGCTTTTAAGAATCTATAAAGGAATCATCAGTCAAGAAATGCACTGCAGACTAGCAATGGATAGGGCAGCCATGAAAGCTTTGGAAAAAATATCAAGATGCTGTGACATGTCTACACTTACAAAGATCAGAAGGGTGTAGGCAACTGAGATTAGAACTCTCTAATAAGTCAAGGAAATGATTGGTCCATTAATGGGAGAAAGTGGCAAGAAGGTGACAAGCAACAGGGAGAAAACAAAACTATTTAACTCGTTTTTTGCATCCGTCTTTACACAAAGGGAAAGAACAGTCCAACATATCAAAAACAGTACCGTAAAAAAAACGGATTAGAAACACAAGTTAAGATAGGCAAGAAAATATGAATGAGCATGTGTAAGATAGACGCTTATCCCTGAGCGTCTGATGCTTGGGTCCTGGAGATGAGGTCTGAAGGAGCCCACCCAGGGGGTAGAATTCCATCAAACACCCCTGGGTGGCTACCGGAGGACGCTGCCGACCATCTGGTGGCGTGATAGGGCTTCCAGGAGTCCGGATTGAGCTGGGGCAGCGCAGGCGTCGGCGTGTCTCTGAAAATGCCGAGGCCTCGAGAATTACAGGGATTGGAGCCCAGGGCTGGCGTGGCTGAGAAGACCTGGAATGTGGAGTTGTGGTGGATTGAGAGCTCCGCTGGTCCCCCCCCTTGAGAGGAGGAGTGCTTGGAGCAATGGAGCGACGGTCATGAGGGTGAGAGCCTTGTGGGGGAGAGCCGGCTGCCCCCCCTCAATGACAGCAGAAGAGCCCTGTAGGAGAAGAGCTGGCTGGCCGGCCGCCCCCCCTCCCCCTGAGAGGAGGAGAGCTCAGAGCAGCAGAGCGAGGAGGGTGAGAGCCTCGTGGGGGAGAGCCGGCTGGCCCCCTCCTCCCCCTTTTTTCCCTCCCCCGCCTTCTCCCCCCTTCAATGACTGCTGAGGAAATGGTGAGGCTCCACCCCAAGACCACATGTAAAGGAGAGGCTCTTTGAGCAGGACACCGGCAGGTGAGAGCCGTCTGCATGGAATACCTGGGGGGAGTTTTTACCCTCCACCAACCTGATGACTGTGGTTGTGATCTGAGGCCCAGGGAAAAACTGAACCATCCGGCCAAATGGATATTACATCTGCCCAAAGATGGACAGACTCTCATCATTGTTTTGTACCCAAGCTGTGACTATGCTGTATAAACGCTGGATAGGACATACCTTCTTGCACTGCGAGATGCCCCGCTCTCGCGGAGATGGCCTGCATGTCTCTCAAAGGCCTGCCTTGATGACGGATTTTGGAATCCCGAGAGCATGCTCAGAAAAAGGGGTTATGGAGGTTTTTAAGTAGGGGTTTTAAATGTTTTTTAAGGGGTTCCAGGGAGGGGGTTGGTAAGATTAGTAATGGAGTAGGCCTGGGGGGAGGTCTACGGGATAGGGGAGGGTTAGGGGGAGGGAATAGGGAGGAGGAGAAGCATGGGCCAGGCAACGGGTGGGACTGGAACCACGAGGGTGCGGATTATGGAGGGGGCAGAGGTGATTCTGTTCCCATCGGCTCTGTAAGTGGGAGGGGCAGATATGGTGGGAGCAGGGGGCCATATTCATTTATGGGAGCGCGTCCCCGCTATCTTCGAGCGGTGCCATGCTCCGACCCTCATGGCTCCACTTGTGATCTGGGTTGCTTGGAGCCAAAGGGCCCGGGCTGTAGGCTGGTATTGTGCAACGCCAGGTCAGTGGTAAATAAGGCCCCCTTGATACAAGATCTAATTTTGGAGGGGGCCGCAGACCTGGCGGGTATTACGGAGACCTGGTTGGGTCCAGAGGGAGGTGTCCCTCTGGTGGAGATGTGCCCTCCGGGCTTCCTTGCATTTCACCAGCCGAGAGCTCAGGGCAGGGGTGGGGGAGTGGCGGTTGTGATTAGAGAAGGTCTCAGGCCAAGGGAGGTCACTGTTCCTCAGACGGCAGGCTGTGAATCCCTCTTTGTGAGGTGGGACCTTGGGGGTCCGAGGGCTGTGTTGGTCACGTACCTGGCTCCCTGCCACGTGTCAACCGCCCTGCCCGAGCTCCTGGGCATCATCGCGGCGGTGGCGGTTGAGGTCCCCAGGCTGATAGTCATGGGTGACTTCAATCTGCCGTCTGCTGGCGAGGCGTCTGGGGAGGTTCGGGAGTTCATGGCTTCCATGACGGCCATGGACCTGACCCAAGTAATTCAAGGTCCCACTCACACGGGGGGAAACACGCTTGACCTGGTTTTTGTCTCTGGTCAGTGTTTGAGTGATCTGGATATGGGAAATATAGTTATTACTCCTCTGTCATGGTCCGATCACTCTCTCCTATGCTTGGACTTTCTGACTGCCACACCCCGCCGCAGGGAGGCGGAACCAATTATTTGGTGCCGCCCCAGGCGACTGATGGAACCCGATAGGTTCCAGATGGAGCTTGGGCCAATACCGGAGGCTCTAACACACAACTCGGTTGGGGCACTGGTAGCAGCCTGGGATAGGGCGGCTGCTGGTGCCTTGGATTGGGTTGTGCCTTTGCGGCCTCTGAGCCAGCGTGGTTCTCGATCAGCTCCCTGGTTTAACGGGGAGCTGAGGGAAATGAAGTGCCGGAAAAGACGCCTAGAGAGCAGTTGGATGGCGAGCCGCTCTGAGTCTGACCGAACACGGGTAAGAGACCATATTAGGACTTACCTAGTGGCAATAAGGGCAGAGAAGTGTTCTTATGTCACTTCCCTTATTGCATCATCAGATAACCGCCCAGCCTCCCTGTTTAGGGTAACCCACTCCCTCCTTCATCGGGAGGTGAGGGGGGACCCCTTGGAGGGAAGAGCTGAGGATTTTGTGCAATATCTGCATGACAAAATCGCTCAGATTCGGGAAGGCTTTAACTTCAACGAAGGCGGTCCAGCAGAAGTGGCTGAGGCCGGTCTTGAGACTGTTATCTGGGCTGAGTTTGACTACGTGACACCTGATGACGTGGACAGGTTGCTGGGAGGTCTTAGAGCAACCACATGTTTATTGGACCCGTGTCCCTCCTGGTTGGTACTGGCCTCCAGTGAGGTGACGCGAGGCTGGCTCCAGGCAATTATCAACACCTCGTTGAGTGAGGGTGTCTTCCCCGCCACCTTGAAAGAGGCGGTGGTGCGACCCCTCCTCAAGAAGCCCGCCTTGGACCCGGCTGTTCTATCTAATTATCGTCCTGTCTCCAACCTTCGCTTTGTTGCGAAGGTTGTTGAGAGTGTGGTTGCTCGACAGTTCCCTCAGCACCTGGAGGAATCGTCGTACCTGGACCCGTTCCAGTCGGGCTTCAGGTCGGGTTACAGCACGGAAACAGCTTTGGTCGCATTGGTGGATGATCTCTGGCGGGCCCGGGACAGGGGTTGCTCCTCTGTCCTGGTGCTATTGGACCTCTCAGCGGCTTTTGATACCATCGACCATGGTATCATGCTGCGCTGGCTGGCGGGGCTGTGTATAGGGGGCACCGTTCTTCGGTGGTTCTCTTCCTTCTTCGGTGGTTCTCTCTGGCCGGACGCAGTTTGTGTTGACGGGGTCAGAGGTCGACCTCGAGGCCCCTTGATTGTGGGGTACCTCAGGGGTTGGTCCTCTCGCCCTTGTTGTTCAACATTTATGTGAAGCCGCTGGGTGAGATCATCCGAGGTTTTGGGGTGGAATTCCATCAGTACGCTGATGACACGCAGCTGTACATTTCCACCCCAAACCACCCAAATGAAGCTCTTGATGTGCTGACCCAGTGCCTGGAGGCCGTGCGGATCTGGATGGGGAAGAACGGTCTCAAACTCAACCCCTCCAAGACCGAGTGGCTGTGGTTACCGTCGTCCTGGTACAACCTGCTGACTCCATCGCTGTCTATTGGGGGCGAGTCAGTGGCCCCCACGGGAAGGGCTTGCAACTTGGGAGTCCTCCTAGATTCACGGCTGTCCCTTGAAGACCATCTGACGGCCGTGGCTGGGAGGATGTTTTACCAGATCCGTCTGGTACGCCAGTTGCGCCCCTTCCTAGATAGGGACGCGCTACGCACGGTCACCCATGCCTTCATCACCTCCAGACTGGACTATTATAATGCTCCCTACATGGGGCTTCCCTTGAAGTGCACGCGGAGGCTTCAACTGGCGCAGAATGCGGCCGCGCGGGTGGTAGTGGGGGCACCCTGGCGGGCACGAATGGCCCCCATCCTGCGGGAGCTGCATTGGTTGCCGGTGGCCTTCCGGGTGTGCTTCAAGGTACTGGTTACCACTTTTAAAGCGCTCCATGGCATAGGACCCAGCTATTTACAAGACCGCCTTCTGCCAGTAAATACCTCCCATCGACCAGTTCACTCCCACAGAGAGGGCCTCCTCAGGGTGCCATCGGCTAAGCAGTGTCGGCTGGTGGCACCCAGGGGGAGAGCCTTTTCTGTGGGGGCACCGACGATGTGGAACGAGCTCCCCCCAGAACTCCGGATGTGTCATGATCTCCGCACCTTCAGAAGAGAATTGAAGACCCATCTCTTCAATCAAGCCGGCCTGGCCTAGATCTCCTCGGGTTTTAAAATTTTTAAACAAGGCTGTTTGGGTTTTAGAATTGGGTTTTTAACAGGTTTTTAGCAACAGCCTTGTATTAATATTAATTTAATTTATTTTTAAATATTTATTGTTTTTATGTTTTTATTGGGTTGTGAACTGCCCCGAGTCCTACGGGAGAGGGGCGGTATAGAAATTTAATTAATAAAATAATAAATAATAATAAAAATGGTAAATGAGCACCTGTCAAGCTTAGACAAGTTCAAATCACCAGGACTAGATGGATTACACCCCAGGGAACTGGCAGATGTGATCTCAGAACCCCTGAACTATAACTTTTGAAGATCCTGGAGCACTGGGGAACTACCAGAGGACTGAAAAAGAGCTGATGTAGTTCCCATCTTCAAAAAAGGGGGGGAAATGGATCCAGGAAACTACAGACCGATCAGCCTGACCTCAATACCTGGGAAGATTCTGGAAAAGATAATCAAAGAACGAATCAGCGAACACCTAGAGGCAAACAAAGTCATTACCAAAAGCCAACATGGGTTTGTCAAAAACAGATCATGCCAGACAAATCTTATTGCATTCTTTGACCAAGTGACAAAATTAAGGGACCAGAGGAATGCTGTGGATATAATTTCCTTGGACTTCAGTAAGGCGTTTGATAAAGTAGATCACAATCTATTACTTGATAAGATAGAAAAATGTGGGTTAGACAGCATCACCACTAGATGGATTCATAGCTGGCTGACCGGGGTGTACTCAGCGTGTGGTCCTCAATGGAACCGCATCTACATGGAGGGAAGTGTGTAGTGGGGTGCCCCAGGGCTCTGTTCTAGGCCCAGTGCTCTTCAACATCTTCATCAACGATCTCGATGAGGGGATAGATGGGGAACTCATCAAATTTGCAGACGACACCAAGCTGGCAGGGGGCCAGAGGTCGACCCCGAGACCCCTCGTATGTGGGGTACCTCAGGGGTCGGTCCTCTCGCCTCTACTGTTCAACATTTATGTAAAGCCGCTGGGTGAGATCATCCGTGGTTTTGGCGTGGAGTACCACCAGTACGCTGATGATACCCAGCTGTACATTTCCACGCCAAACCACCCCAACGATGCCCTTGCCGTGCTGACCCAGTGCCTGGAGGCCGTGCGGGTATGGATGGGGAGAAACGGACTCAAGCTCAACCCCTCCAAGACCGAGTGGCTGTGGTTACCGTCGTCCCGGTACAGCCAGCTGATTCCATCGCTGTGTATTGGGGGCGAAACAGTGGCTCCCACAGGAAGGGTTCGCAACTTGGGAATCCTCCTGGACTCACGGCTGTCCTTAGAGGACCATCTGACGGCCGTGGCCGGGAGGATGTTCCACCAGGTTCGCCTGGTGCGCCAGTTGCGTCCCTTCCTAGACCGGGACTCGCTACGCACAGTCACTCATGCCCTCGTGACCTCCAGGCTGGACTACTGTAATGCTCTCTACATGGGGCTCCCCTTGAGGTGCATCCGGAAGCTCCAACTTGCCCAGAATGCGGCCGCGCGGGTAGTGATGGGAGCGTCGTGGCGCTCCCACGTAACACCGCTCCTGCGTGAGTTGCACTGGTTGCCGGTGGTCTTTCGGGTGCGGTTCAAGGTGTTAGTGACCACTTTTAAAGCGCTCCATGGCATCGGACCCGGATACTTACAGGACCGTCTACTGCCAGCAAATACCTCCCGCCGTCCGGTACGCTCCCACAGAGAGGGCCTCCTCAGGGAGCCGTCGGCCAGACAGTGCCGGCTGGCGACCCCCAGGGGGAGAGCCTTCTCTGTGGGAGCTCCCACGTTATGGAACGAGCTCCCCCCCGAACTCCGTATAATAACAGATTTACGCACCTTCCGTCGGGAACTAAAAACATTCCTTTTCCGACAGGCCGGCCTGGCATAGAAGCTTCGGTTCCAATAGGGTCAAAATGTTTTAAGGGGACTGAGTATTTTTTAAATTTTGTATGTTTTGGGTTTTAGGATTTTGGCCAAATGATTTAATTTATTTTTAATTATTTTAAATTTTGTATATTTATATGTTTTTTAAATTTTAGGCTGTACACCGCCCCGAGTCCTTCGGGAGAGGGGCGGTATAGAAATTTAATAAAATAAAAATAAAAATAAATAAATAAATAAATAGCTAATACTCCAGAAGCTAGGCTTAAGATACAGAAGGATTTTGACAGACTTGAACACTGTGTGCTATCTAACAAAATGAAATTCAATGGTGAAAAAAGTAAGGTTCTACATTTAGGCAAGAAAAACCAAATGCATGGGTATAGTATATGTGGTTCCTTGCTCAATAGTAGTAATTGTGAAAAGGATCTTGGTGTCCTAGTGGACAATCACTTAAATATGAGCCAGCTGCAGCTGCCAAAAAAGCCAACACAGTGTTAGGCTGCATCAACAGAGAGATAGAATCAAGATCACGTGAAGTATTAATACCACTTTACAATGCCTTGGTAAGGCCACACTTGGAATAATGCATCCAGTTTTGGTCACCATGATGTAAAAAAGATGCTGAGACTCTAGAAGGAGTACAGAGAAGAGCAACAAAGATGATTAGGGGGCTGGAGGCTAAAACATAAAAAGAATGGTTGCAGGAATTGGTTATGTCTAGTTTAATGAAGAGAAGGATGAGGGGGGACATGATAGCAGTGTTCCAATATCTCAGGGGTTGCCACAAAGAAGAGGGAGTCAAGCTATTCTCCAAAGCACCTGAAAGCAAGACAAGAATGGATGGAAACTAATCAAGGAGAGAAGCAACCTAGAACTAAGGAGAAACGTCCTGACAGTTAGAACAATTAACCAGTGGAACAACCTGCCTCCAGAAGTTGTGAATGCTCCAACACTGGAAGCTTTTAAGAAGAGATTGGACAGCCATTTGTCTGAAATGGTATAAGGTTTTCTGCCTGAGCAGGGGTTGGACTTGATGACCTCCAAGGTCCCTTCCAACTTTATCATTATTATTATTATAGTAGTTGGGCTGTTGGCTTGATCTCTGAGCTTTGCAATTTGGCTGCAAATGTTTTGTCTCCATTCAGGGGGGCATCTTCAGTGCGCTTTGAATTGTGCTCATCTGTCAGAGCAATGGCCTTTTAAATATGTTTTTGTGGGGTGTAATGTTTTTGTGTAGGCAATGATTGTCCCTGTTACACTCTGTGAAAATTGGACTTTGAAGAACCAGGATAGAGAGGTATTAAAGCATTTGAATGTTGAAGTTGGAGAAGATTCCTGAGAATACCATGAATACTTAAGTAACATGCAATTAATCACGATGGCTAATTACTCCTTACCAATTCCTTCTGAGTATCAATAACAGCCAAGGAGGCATTAAATGAAGAACACGTCGTTAAACTGAGAGACCAATTCTTTTCTTCTTTTGATACATAGAAACATTTTCCTCTGTATCCAATCCAGAAATCCGGGCAGGCAACGCTTTGGCTTGGAAGTGAAGGACAATGAGGACACATTTTTGTTTTTTTAACTGGAAACAAAACAAAATGGACAAATTATAGGGCTCACGATTAGCTATGATTCTGTAGTAGTGAGGTGGCTTAATATTAACTATTAATAGTTAACTATATTAACTGTTAAGCCACCTTGCTTAAAATTGCAATTCCAGGATTTTTTTAAGGAAGTCAAATGAGTCTGTAAATACACATAGTCCTCACTTACCGATCGTATTTGGGACTGGCAATTCTATTGCTACTGGTAACTGTTGCAGTTGTAAAGCAGACAATCTCATGACTGCGCCTAAGTGTTTTTTATTAATTTATAATGTAAAATGCAAAAATGCAAAAGAAAATAGTAGGAAAGATAGGGGAGGGAAAAGGGAAGGGAAAAGGGGATTGACTTCCGATTCTCTTTGGTGCAGTAGAGTAAGACAATAACATCAAACCTCAAGTTTTTACTTTTATGTAATAGTATAAACTAGCCATTTCTATAAAACAAACCTATCTAATCGGTAAAACTCAAAATCAAAGTTTCATTTTTTTCCACCTCAAGCACAAAGTTCAGAAGTGGTTTCCAAGTAGAAATAAAAGTAATCATGTTTTTTTCTTTAATCAAAGCAGTCAGTACTCTGCTAACTCCCATCAACTTTTCAAGCCATTTTCTCCATTTTGGGAATCAAAGTATCCTTCCATTTTTGTGTATAAAGTAATCTCTCTGCTGTCAACGTATATAGCATCAAAGTTCCAAAAATTTTTCCAAGTCTTTTTCCCTTAAACCCAAAAGAAAGGTTTCTGGTTTTATCTTTACATTCACTTTGAGAAATTTCTGCATTAGGATGTGAATCTTGTTCCAATATGTCTTTGCTTTGTCACATTTCCACCGTAAGTGATAAAAGGTCCTTTCTTTACTTTTGCATTTCCAACATTCATTTAAAATACCTTTATACATTCCTGACAACGTATCTGGTGTTAAATACCAACAATACATCATTTTATAGAAGTTTTCTTTTAAATTATAATTTTGTGTAAATTTTAAACCTTCCATCCACATATTCTCCCATTGTTCAAGCATTACTTTATATCCAAAGTTCCTTGCCCACTGAATTATGCAGTGCTTTACATAATCATTTTCCAAATTCAAATTCAATAACAATGACTGTGCCCAAGTTATGATAGCAGTTAGTTTGTTAGTTGCAGTTGCTAAGCAAATCATCAGGGATCATCATATGTTATGTGACTGCAACTTCCTGCTAGCTTCCCCACTAACTTTGCTCATCGGAAGCTAGTTACGAAGGTCACCAATGATAATTAGGTTACCATGGAACTTGTGACTATTATAAATGCATGCTGGTTGTCAGGAGTCCAAATTGCCATCACAACGATGGCATTGTGTTTGTCCTGCCTTTCATATAATAATCCTTCCTTCCTGGAGCCTTTGTGAGAGTGTCAAAAAAGATGGCAATCACAGCAGTGCAATAAAATTCTTCCCTTTGCGGATATGCAGGAAACATTTGATACACCTACAAAAATCCTAGCTGTGAAATGCTATGACAGCCACAACTTCAAGGACCAGTCATAAGTCTCTTTATTCAGAACTGTTATAACTTTGAACAGTTGCTGAACGAATGTATATGTATATACTATATATTCTTATACACAAATGCGTATATAACTTTATAATGTGATTTTAGATTTGCATCCTGAATATGTATCAGTACAGTTCCTGTATGTCATAGCTGATGCAAACAACCATATGATAACTTACAAGATAGTTTCCAATTTAGAGATCTTAGCTTGCCCAGAATAGTATGAGCTTATTTTGAATGCAACGTAGATTTAGTTGTACTAATAGCAATCTAGCCAAATGTGCCAGAACTAATCGGTACAGTCCTTACCATTAGCCAGAAATGTTGCATGTGACACAGATATGACCAAATCTACAACTCTATCTTACAAAAACATGTTATATAGACAATTCAGTTGTCCAAAGCCACAATGGGTAGTAAAGTCAATATTTATCAGCCATGATGTGGTGATGTTCATGGCATATTTAAGATTGAAATTTGGGATACAAAAGGAGCAAATGCTAAAGAGGATCAATCAAGAAATGACACTGTTAAAAACACAACATTTGTATTTGTGAAACTAAGAGAAAATGAAAGAACACATTCACCCACACCCACACGTTAATTATGGAAGTGAGAGATGAGTATGTCAGGAGAAACATAAAAGTAGACTAAGCTAAGCAGGAAAAGATCCAGTCTGGTGCAGTGGCTAAGGCATCAAGCTAGAAACTGGCAGACTGTGAGTTCTAGTCCTGTCTTAGCCACAAAGCTAGTTGGCTTCTCTCTCTCTCTCAGTCCTAAGGAGGAGGAAGAGGTAGGGACAAACCATTTCCAAAATTTTGTCATGAAAACTGCAGGGACTTGTCAAAACAGTTGCTATGAGTCAAAGACTGATGGCACCTATAGAGATAGGGGCCAGGTAGAGGTCGTGAGCAGCAAACTGCCCCTCCAAAGCCTGTGTGCCTCTTCTCTCTACATTATCTCATCCCTTCACATCACCATGGCAATGTGGGAAAGTACCCCAGGCTGGTACAATGACCTACCCAAAATTATTTCATTGGTCAATTTACAGCAATTATTAGACACCTTTAATTGGGTTCACCCATATTTTTCTTTGCCTACAAATTTGCACAGTCCATTATTTGATTTATTAACTAAAGGAAAACAACCTGGAGATCTCATTGTGGTTCCACCTGTAGCATTTACCACAGTTGCACAAATTAATGACATCATGAGTACTCAGTTTGTGGACAGAATTCCATATATAAATTGTCAGTAACACTTTTGATATTTCCTACTAGTAAGTCAACTGTTTTTATTTTATTTTTTAGCAGCTGTGGGTTGTTCCACCTATGCGCCGTCCAGTTCTGTACACGATCCTAGGGCATAAGCTGTCATCTGTCCAGTCCTCAGAGGCTGCCATCATAGAAACATCTCTGTCCAGTCATTAGAGGCAGGAGTTGGTTCTTGGTTCTTTTCCAGATGGTTAGAAGAGGGAGGCTTACACAGGTTTTACACAGGTTTAACAGGGCAGGGATACATTTGTACACAGCAACAGATTGTTACACAGAATACTAGAAACATTATAATACTAAAAACCAATTCCTTGAGCCACCCAGCACCAGGTAGCCAGGAAAATCAACAAAACAAGGCATACAGTTTATTGTGATAAAGGATTGTTTTGTACCATATTTTCCATGTGAGCAACTGTGGCAGAAATGTGTGTTGTAGAAATGTAAATGTACCAGACCAATTCTGGGGTATTGACCAATGTGCATTTTTTCCACATAAGATCTAATCTTTATCAGATGTGAGTACATTGTCTTTTGAGAAGTTGTACAAAGTTTCAAAGTTTTCACCAAAATCAAACAAGGGAACAGAATCAGCACATGCTTTCTTGTTGTCATTGTCTCATTAAAACACAAAGTAAGGAAGGATTCAAAATTAAAGAGATTGATTTCATTCATCCATGTGAACATATTAAGGAAAAGGTTGTGAGGCAAGGCAGACCATGAAAGGGAGAAAACATGTTTGTTCTGTGCTGGAATGTTATCAGATCCAACAATTGAATGCATTCAGCAACTTATGGTGAGAGACAAAAAATGCAAAACAGCAAAGATTGTCACAAAAATTAAATCATTAAAGAAAAATAAGAAAGAGACAGAAATAAAAATCATTAATAAACTAGAAACATAAAATTCAAAATAGGCAAGGAGAAAAGAGAAAGGCAAATTTTGCAAAGAAATCAGAAAGGCAAGATTGGCAAAGAAATAAGAATGGGGGGGCATGGTTTATTAAGCAAAACGACCAGAGAAGGGGGGGTGAGAGAGAGGAGGTAATTCAAAGAGGAGGCAATTGGAATTCAAATGTAATTTGAGTCTCCGTTTACAGCCATCCGTTTCCTTGGAAACCAGGAGAGACTAGCTCATGTCATTCACAGCCATCCTTTTGTTCCTTGGAAACCAGGGAAGACTGGTTTTTCCGGGTTTTTTAAAGTGTTGGTGACAAACAAAGTCTGCAGATCTGGGGCTCTGCTGCAAAAGAAAAAAGGGGGGGAGAGAAAAAGGGCCCTGCGGGGGGGGGGAGGAAATTGGCTGCAGGCTCTCAGGTTAAGAAAAGTTAACAAGCGAACAAGGCATTTTTACCAGGAAATTTTTTCCATTTTTTCAACTATAAGAATTAGAAACACAGACTTCAGATTTTTTTAACAAGTTGAAAGGTAAGACAGTAAAGACTGAATTAGCAGAAGTAAGATCTTTAGTAGAAGTCAGAGCTCCCTGGGCACAGGGCAAGTTAAAAGGTAAGAGAGAGAAGACTGAATTAGCATAGGAAAGCATGTTCTGAGTCAGAAGGAGAAAATGGGGGGAGAGAGGGTAAATCTTGAAAGAAACAAAAGACTTAAGATTTTTTAGGAGACAGGGCAGGAGAAACAGAAAGAATCCTGCAAGCCAATAGCTACAGGAGAAGAAAACGGCAGATAGCCTTTTGAAATAGCCGTGCATACAATTCTTTCACGTAAAGAGAATTTTTGAACACATAAGCCAATTTTAATCCAATTAGCAATTTTTTGTGGTCCCTTTAAGGTGTAAGAGAGAGATTGGAAAAAATGGACAGACTATATACAAAAGAAATATCAACTGAAGGAATCACATTTGGTATATAGTTAAATAGTTATATAATAATAGCTTAGTGGGGTTTCTTGCGTTTTTACCCTATATTCACTCTGGGAAGCCGGGGGGGAGGTGGGAGGGTGCTAACAATTGTTATATTATGTTTTCTCAACGGTAATTGGGGTTTAGATGAGAGTATGTATTTATTTATAGGTATTAAGAGGTTGCTCGGGAGGCCGCTGGGCACCACATTGGATGGGAAAAGGAAGGAGGAGTGAAGGCGAGGCAAGTAGGAAGAGGGTAAGAGGGAGAAGAGATAGAGGTGGGCGGAGGGGAAAGTAGAGAAAGGGAAAAGTAGGTAGTTAGATGGTAAGATGAGGGGGATAGTGTAGGTTTAGGAGGATGTGGTGGTGGGGGTACCGAGCACTTATTTTGATTGTATGGTAAATTTTTTAAATGATTGTTACCAGTTGAGTTATTTTTTTTTCTGTAAAAAATTTGTAAAAATTAATAAAAATATTCTTTTAAAAAAAAGGTGTAAGAGAGACAATGCCAAACAAACATTAATACTTTTTAAACTCCTTACATGAAGGCACATTTGTGAATCTTTGTTAGTTGCATAATTAAGATCCTGACAATTACATCAAGCCCTCCCCTTTGATCCTTGGAGAATTCCACCCACATACTCACGGGGGGGGTGATCTTTGCTGAGGAAAACACCACGAGGTTTGTTCCTCCAGTTGGCCAAATTTAGAGTCAAATAGTAAGATTTTTATCTCAGGGCTTGCTTTTTGAAAGCCTGAGAATTAGCCAATTTAGCTTGCTCTGTTTTTGCATAGTGTAATGTCAGCATGGACAAATACAGCCTGTCATGGGCTAGGAAATCTGGCGAGGCTCTCAGCAATGGAGCCAGATACCTATTGCCATGTGGCGAGGTCTAATTTGCTAAGATTTTTTTTTCAAAAAAGCCAATAAAAGTAATAGATCTTTTTGAGTGACAGGGAAAACAGTCTAATTAAGTTTCTGAACATAATTTGCTCTCCTGACTAAGCTAAGCAATTATTTCAGGTACACAGCCCAATTTTTGCCTAGCTTCTGTCCCCCACTTACCAATAGCGTGCACATGGGTCTATTCCAGACGTAGTAAATGGTGGGCTGCCAGAAGGACGTGACTTTTGCATCAAATCACGTCGGGGTCACCACTTGAGGCCTTGCCCTTCGTAGGCAAGCTTCAATTTTCATGGTGGGTCCTACACACGTGGGCCGAATATTAGAGATGAACACATGACTCCAGTCAGCTTTCTCTCTGGGGTGTGAGGCACAGACAAAAGGCTGCCTTCCCCTTTTTATTAACTGTTACAGTGGGCGGTTACACAATGCATCACATGGTTACAAACAGCCAATGACAATGTTATTTCTTCAGCCAATGACAAGGCTACACTGCAGGGCCACCCTGTGGCCAATGGATTCAAATCTTGGTACAACGTCCATCCACCTCTTAACCCCCCTTATTTCCTGTCCCTAGGCCATATGGCCTTTGTCCTTTGTTCCAAAGCACGCACATGGCTTGTTCCTCTGATGTGGCCAATGGACTCCACCTCTTGACTCCTCCTCCATTTCCTGTTGCTCCAAAACAGCATGGTAAAGTCACATGGCACAGTCTCTTTGTCCCAAGCCTCTCCAAGCCTCATGCATGGATGAATGAAATCTCTCTCTCTCTCTCTCTCTCTCTCTCACACACACACACTTTGAATCCTTCCTTACTTTGTGTTAGGCATTTAATCACACAGCTTCATCAGTTAGTAACAACTATCCCTTGCAGCTAGATTATAAAGCAAGATAATGAAGCAATGACAACAGGAAAACATGTGCTGATTCTGTTCCCTTGTTTGATTTTGGTGAAATCTTTGAAACTTTGTACAACTTCTCTAAAAAACAATGTGGATCTTATGTGGAAAAAATGCACATTGGTCAACACCCCAGAATTGGTCTGGTACATTGACATTTCTACAACACACATTTCTGCCACAATTGCTCACATGGAAAATATGGTACAAAACAATCCCTTATCACAAGAAACTGTATGCCTTGTTTGATTGACAGTTATTTTCCTGGCTGCCTAATGCTGGGTGGCTCAAGGAATTGGGTTTTTAGTATCCTAATGTTTCTAGTATTTTGTGTAACAATCTGCTGCTGTGTACAAATGTATCCCTGCCCTGTTGAACCTGTGTAAAACCTGTGTAAGCCTCCCTCTTCTAACCATCTCCTGGAAAAGAACCAAGAACCAACTGTTGCCTCTGATGACTGGACAGAGATGTTTCTATGATGGCAGCCTCTGAGGACTGGACAGATGACAGCTTATGCCCTAGGATCATGTACAGAGCTGGACGTGTACAGAACTGGACAGAGCATAGGTGGAACAACCCACAGCTGCTAAAAAATAAAATAAAAAAAGTTGATATGTTGTAATGCATGAGGCTTGGAGAGGCTTGGGACAAAGAGACTGTACCATGTGACTTTACCATGCTGTTTTGGAGCAACAGGAAATGGAGGCGGAGCCAAGAGGTGGAATCCATTGGCCACAGCAGAGCCACATGTGTGTGCTTTGGAACAAAGGACAAAGGCCATATGGCCTAGGAACAGGAAATAAGGGGGGCTAATAGGTGGATGGACGTTGTACCAAGATTTGAATCCATTGGCCACAGGGTGGCCCTGCAGTGTAACCTTGTCATTGGCTGAAGAAATAACATTGTCATTGGCTGTTTGTAACCATGTGATGCATTGTGTAACCGCCCACTGTAACAGGGGATAAAAGGGGAAGGCAGCCTTTTGTCTGTGTGCCTCACGCCCCAGAGAGAAAGCTGACTGGAGTCATGTGTTCATCTCTAATATTTGGCCCACGTGTGTAGGACCCACCATGAAAATTGAAGCTTGCCTACGGAGGGCAAAGCATCAAGCCTTGCCCTGCGTAGGCAGGCTTCAATTCCCATGGTGGGTCCTACACACATGGGCCAAATATTAGAGATGAACACATGACTCCAGTCAGCTTTCTCTCTGGGGCGTGAGGCACACAGACAAAAGGCTGCCTTCCCCTTTTATCCCCTGTTACAGTGGGCGGTTACACAATGCATCACATGGTTACAAACAGCCAATGACAATGTTATTTCTTCAGCCAATGACAAGGTTACACTGCAGGGCCACCCTGTGGCCAATGGATTCAAATCTTGGTACAACGTCCATCCACCTATTAGCCCCCCTTATTTCCTGTCCCTAGGCCATATGGCCTTTGTCCTTTGTTCCAAAGCACACACATGTGGCTCTGCTGTGGCCAATGGATTCCACCTCTTGGCTCCGCCTCCATTTCCTGTTGCTCCAAAACAGCATGGTAAAGTCACATGGTACAGTCTCTTTGTCCCAAGCCTCTCCAAGCCTCATGCATTACAACAAGTAAGCTACCTACTGTGATAGAAGTACAAAAAATATATTGTATTGAATGATATTTACTTACCCCACACCCCATCCCAAAATGTTTTATTTTTTATCCAGGTGGTTGCTGAAATGATAACCTTAGGAAGCACACGAGCTTGCCGTCGAAATGGAACTAATTTAATTAATATTGTTCTTCCTATCCCACAATCTGATTTTCAATTTTATTTTCAGAATAACTTATCTCTTTAGTGGGTTTTAACTGACTATATAGGTTCTATTTCCTATCATCTGCCTAAAGATCCTCGACTTACTTGTTTAATGACTTCTTCCTTTCAGTGTCCGCCCACTGCTTTCTCCTTCTCCCTTGCCACAAGCTCCTACTGTTTTTCCTGATGGAGAGTGAACTAGAGGAGAAATTGCTTACAAGGATCCTCATGGTGATACCTGGAAAGTGTCCTACACTGCAATACAGTCCTCACCACAATGCTCAGAGTTATCTGCTGCTATTTTAACTTTTCACACCTTTTCTCAACAGCCTTTTAACTTAATCTCTGACTCTCATTATGTGTGCCAACTTATTTTTAATCTTCCAGGTGCTTACATTACGCCCAGGATTGACCCCAATCTTATGACTTTGTTTTTTCCTTTACAGCAGCTGCTACAAGACTGAAAGCATTTATATTTTA
Source organism: Bothrops alternatus (assembly GCA_034064705.1). NCBI lineage: Eukaryota > Metazoa > Chordata > Lepidosauria > Squamata > Viperidae > Bothrops > Bothrops alternatus. Next base: position 8,194,690 of record JARGCV010000174.1, on the reverse strand, counting down.
TTTCTCATATACACAGTCACTCCTCCCTTCCTGGGCCTAACTTTTTTTTATGTCTTCCTAATCCCTGTGGTTTTTGCCTCTAATCAACTATGGCAAATGGATGTTACCCATGTTCTCTTTTTGGCTTCCTGAAAATATATTCATTTATCTATCTATCTATCTATCTATCTATCTATCTATCTATCTATCTATCTATCTATCTATCTATCTATCTATTTATTTGATTTGACTTCTATGCCGCCCTATTCCGGAGAACTCAGGGCGGCTCACAACATAAATAGAAATCACCAGTTAAAATACATATATAAAAACTCCTAAGTTAAAAGAAAACCAATCATTCAACAAACATACACACAAACATACACTGGTTACCTATTCGGGAACAATTTCCCCCACCTTTACGAGGGGAAACAGCTTCATATGTTATTTTTCATCTTTTTTCGGCCGTTACAGCCCTAGGTAAGCCCTCTTCCTTAAAAACTGATAATGGGCCAGCCTATTCTTCAATGGCCTTTTTGCAATTTTGTACAACCAGATACTGTTTTTACTCATGGTCTTCCCTATAATTCTACGGGTCAAGCCATCGTGGAACATGCTAATCGGTCCTTTAAGGACTGCCTTCACAAACAAATAAAAAAGGACGGATCTAGAGTACCCAATTTATCATGGGTAACACAACAGGTTAAAAAAATATTATTTACATTACACCAATTGTATATTTCCATTCAAAATTCCACCACTTATTAGAGACACTTTCAACAGAAAACAAGCTTATCTCCACCTCTGGTATATTATTGAGCTTTACCAGACAAAGCATGGTTGGGACCGGTCCCTCTGATCACTTGGGGGCGAGGCTATGCTGCTGTGCTTGCTCCTACAGGACCTTTGTGGATTCCAGCACATTACGTTCACCCAGCCAGGGATGTCGTGGCACCAATCCCAGAAATGGCAACGGTGACACTACAGATGGCATAGCAACCAATCCGATCCCGGCATGCCAATCGGCCAGTGATGTGGGGAGATGTAAAGAACTTAACCCCCGAGAACCTGTGTGCTGCCATTTTTGCGGTTTTAACTGCAAATTCCTTAGCCATCATTTGTTTGTGTCTGATCGTTAACATCTGCCCTTTGAAAACAGCAGCTGTCATCCCACCCAAACAATCATTCGAGCAACGAATGAAGCAAAATCTAACATCACACAAAATGATCTTTTGCTTATCTGAAATGTATGACATGGAAAATTTGCTTTTTACATGTTTAGTCCTTGTTTGCACCCCTTCTGCAGTAATTCAAAACTTCATTGACTATAGCACAATTTTATTCAATGGGAACTTTAACTATAAGGCTATATCTAGCTGGGGGGTTACTGCTTATTATCGACCCCGACGCTATTGCTTTGCACACCCCGGTGGTAGCTATCCCTGCAAATATAACATGTGCAAAAATAGTTAATTGTACTTCTTCAAGTAAAAAACCTCACTGTCATCGCATTAGCTCATCTGTTTTAAACTGCACAGCTTTTGAAGAGACTTCCTTTCATTTTGGACATGTTTGGCTACTGCAAAGATGTTTTTTTACATGTGGTCAAAAAACTTTTAATTATATTCCTGCTAATATTAGTGAAGCGCAGTGTTGCCTCACCCAGCTAATTCCTGTTTTGCTTTCCAAACAAGTTCACTCGAGCCGTTCTCGACGTGGGGTCACGCCAGACAACACGTGTGACTCTGAGACAGCCTTACTTAATAAAGCAGAATAGGTGGCACTGACTATACCTCTAGTGGGTGTACCAGGACTTGCTGTTCGTGCTCATCTCAACATTAATGCTATTGCATGTAATTTAGCAAAAACAATTAATGCTACTTCTTCAGTTATGTCAGCAATCAACCATGAGTTGCAAGATTAGAGAAAAGCTATTTTGCAAAACCACGCTGCTATCGATTATTTGCTTCTACATCAGCATTTGGGTTGTGAAAGTTTTGAGGGGAGGTGTTGTTTTAATATTTCTGATAATTCACAAACCATCCAGTACCAGATTAATATTTTACCCAATTTGGCCTCTGATTTGAAAATTGATACTTTAGGATCTTGGTGGGTGCTGTTTTGTGCAATGTATTCCTTCATTTTGCAATAGATGTATCAGAATTTTTAACCCCAAATTCTCTCCCACATTGCCTCAGGGTCAAGTTTTGGCCCTGTATAAACAACTGCAAGGATGTTCCTCTCCTGGTTATGGTCCTTTTACTAGACAATGTTTCGTCTAACAAAACAAAAAAGAGTGAGATGTAGAGATAGGGGCCAGGTAGAGGTCGTGAGCAGCAAACTGCCCCTCCAAAGCCTGTGTGCCTCTTCTCTCTACATTATCTCATCCCTTCACATCACCATGGCAATGTGGGAAAGTACCCCAGGCTGGTACAATGACCTCACCTGCCTGATATCAGCTAGCTTACACCAACAGGATGTTGCAACAAACTGCTCCCTGTTTTGGGCCTCTGGCTTCTATATTCTTAAGGATTGGTAAGGAGTTTAACCAATGAAATGCTATTGCTACACTATTGCCATGTTAAACTTTTGCTGCATGGAAAACTGTATATAAGGAATAAACGCTGCGAAGGCAGTCAGCCATATTTGCACCCTACAATGACTGAGCACTGATTACTTCAGGCACCACTCCCCCAAAAAGCTACAGTGGAAATGGAATACTTGAATGTGTGTGATAAAACCACACATACTCTTAACCTGGTCAAGAGTGAAAGGTTATTGAATCAAATGCCAATTTATGTTGGATTATACCAGTGATGGAGAACCTATGGCACGGGTGCCAGAGATGGCACTCGGAGCCCTCTCTGTGGGCACATGTGCCATTGCCCCAGCCTTGCCTCCCCCTGAGACCCCCTCCTCACCAGCAGGCCCCTGGAGGAGAGTCGCCCCCAAGCGTGGCCCACGTGGAGCAGCGCAGCCAAAGACTTGGCAGCCAGGCAGTGTAGACTCTGCCCTCACACCCCATTGCACACACTTGATGCTGTGCAGCGCAGGCAGAGTGCGTGGAAGCCATGGCGCTGCTGGGCTGCCTGGGCGATCTGCAGCTGGCCCCGGAGGCGGTGAGTGGCCCCGCGGGCAGGTGGGGTGGGGGTGGCGCAGGGGGTGGAGCGGGAGCGGGGCCAGTTTTTGGGCACTCGGTCTCTAAAAGGTTCGCCATCACTGGATTATACTATCTTCTCTCCCCCCCCCCCCGGCCATCTGCATTGTGCTTGTCCTGCCTTTCATATAATAATCCTTCCTTCCTGGAGCCTTTGTGAGAGTGTCAAAAAAGATGGCAATCACAGCAGTGCAATAAAATTCTTCCCTTTGTGGATATGCAGAAAACATTTGATACAGCTACAAAAATCCTAGCTTCAATTGCACTGCCACAAGCATTTTTACTTTTTTGACAAACATACACACAGTTGCTGTTACCTCCTTCCAAATTGTTCTGTGGTTTAAAATGCATGTGGTGATCTTGAAGTAAACAATAACAACAACTATTGACGAAAGTTAAATAGAAATTTCTCATTACTTACCAGCCAATGAAATGATAATGATAATCAAAACAACGACCAGAATAATAGCTCCTATAATGAATTTTTTCTCTGAAATGCACTTGGGTACGAGAGCTGAAAAACAGACAGGAAATATGAAGAGATGAAGTTCAAGATTTTATTGTGATTGTTTTGATTTTTTTGTTTGTTTTTGTTGTCTTGTAAGCTGCTCAGGTTGTAGTCACACTATTATTATTATTTATTATTATTTATTAAATTTCTATGCCGCCCTATTCCGGGAACTCAGGGCGGCTCACAGCATAAATAGAAATCCAATATAAAAAAACTACATAATACATATATAAAAAATACATATATAAAAAAGAGAACCCCTAAATTAAGAAACCATTCATTCAGCAAACGTACACACAAACATACACTGGCTAGGGGCAAGATGTCAACCGCCCCAGGCCTGTAGGACTATGTAGGACAGGCAGGCATTATGGCACACTGAGACAGGCAGACAAGAGACAGACAGGCAGACAAAGGGAAAGGATCAGCTACCCTTAATGCCAGAGATTGCACATTTACCCAAACAATTGGCTGTAATTTATATGAACAATTTTCGTGTTCTGGGTCTTCCTTCAGCTTTGTGTGTTCCACCTGGCCTTTGAAACTGTAATGCAGGGGAATTTGGGAAAGGAAGTTCAAAATATTTGGACAGCTTTTGGTTTGAAAAGTCTGTATTGGCCATTAAAAGTTTTTGGTCTGACTCACAGCAGCTGATCCGGCCATAAACAAACCCTGAATAACCATCGTCTCCCTCCCTTCCTCTCTGTTCCCAAGGAAAGATACAAGGCGGCAGTTAGCGTGACTCCAAGGAGCTTTTGGGTTTCTTTCCCCAAAGAACAGATCCAAGTGGATCTGGGAGTGGCTAAGATCCTCCATCCTTCTCAAAGTCGTGGGAGACATAAAGTTAACCTGGATCCCACAGCCCTGCCAGAAAGAACAGCTGGCAACCCTTGGGAGAGTGTCCAAGTCCAAAAATGTAATACCCCAAAATACAACTCAAGTAACTTTTCCATAACTGCAAGCGTTTTTCCATAAGATAACGTGGGACAACGCAGATATTCCTCACTTCCTTCGGCTAATGCCCAGTGATGTTTATAGGCCCCAGCTCTGCCTTAAGGGGTTTCCCAGCAATGGTGGCATCCTTGCAATTCTTGCAAAATATGCAACATACTTGGAATTAAGTGCATCTGTATTTTGCCTTGCTAAAAGTTGGTATAAATGTCCCAGAAAAAAATACCGGAAAAACCTCTGCAAAAGTGCTTGCCCTTTGCAAAGCTCTTCTAAAGAAACGGAAACCTCAGCTGTACAACCACAAAAGTTTGTTATGGGAAACAACTGAGGAGGAGGGAAGGAAGGAGGAAGTACAGACACTTGAAGGAATATTTAGAAAAGCATCACGAAAAATAGAGCATGGCATCCTAACATCTTCCCCAACAGCATTAAGCAATTAACCGGATCTTGTTCTCTTGAGACAAAGGTATCAACATCAATTGTTTTCCCCCCTTGATCTGGACTTCTCTCTCCAACCCCAGCTGCCAAAAGTCAATAGCAGGCTTTCTGCCCTGAAAATGGGAAACGCCCACTGAGCTGGGAAACTTACCAAAGCTACAGTGTTGGCCCCAGTGGTGGCATTCAGCCAGTTCGCATCAGTTCGGCAGAACTGGTCACTAAATTTTTGCTGAGTTCAGAGAACTGGCTGAATGCACACTGCTTCTGGAAGGCCAGTCTAGGCCTGGGAGGCCTCAACGGCCCACCAGAAGTGTGTGGATGCCACTTCTGGAAGTCCGTTCTAGGCCTTCGAGGCCTGGAGTAGGCCTCCCAGGCCTAGAACATCCCACTGGAAGTGCATGAATGCCACTTCCGGAAGTCCGTTCTAGGCCTCAAGAGGCCCAGGCCTGTGTCCAATAAGAGAACCGGTTGTTCAGGTATTTGAATCCCACCAGTGGTTGGCCCTAAAGTTGATTTTGTGTGAATTTTTCCTTTTCAAAAAGAGGAACAGCCTCAACTTCCTTTCCTCAAAACCAGGGGGAAAAGATAAAGGATTCTAGTTTTTACATAGATCTGGTCCAGTTCCACCCATTTTGTTGCATTACTCCCCCAATCAAAGATCACAAAGGGCTCCAGGCAGGTGACTACCTTTGTTTTTACCAGCATTTCTTGCATTCTTTGCATCAGAGCTTCCAAAAACTCTATCAGTTTCCACCTGAGAAGTCAACTGATCACCTGCAGAATCTTCTTCTGCCCCTAAAGGAAGACAGAAAACCCATTTATGACCATAAACAGAGATATGCTCTAGTTTTGCTCTTGGCAAGACACTGCCCCCAATACCCAACCAGGGCTCCCTATCTTTCCCAGTCAGACAATTTAAAGAAATGTTTTCAGTAGCTGAAACCTCACAAGAACTGCAAATTTTGCGCTGCTGAACATTCACAGGCAGAACTCAAAGCAACTGCAAATATCTCATAAGAGTTGATCATTTTGCAAAATTTCAAGTGATTATTTTAGGAGGTTGTGGTCATGTCATAGGAAAAGAAAAATGGGCCTTAGACCTGGAGCATTTCTACTGCTTTTGTGGTGCACATCGGAAGACCTCCTTGCTTTTGCACAAGCAGATATATATGTTGCTGAATTCTATTTGAAATTGACATTCCATACAGAAACTCAGGTATGAAAGTCTCTGATGTAATGAGGCTCTCTCCAGCTTAGAAGATCATCTGGGAATGGTCCTCTCCCGTGCTCTTTCTGGTTCATCAGATTTAGAGTATTAAGTTCCAGTACAATTCTTACCATAAGAATCAAGGGTGACTGAAGAAAACAGTCCTACTGCTAACTAGTTCTCTTACTAGTTCTCCCTAATTTTAGCTTGAATCCAGAGATCGCCAAATGTTGCAGATCAACTTTTGCACATCCAGGTTTGCTTTTCCAGCTCATGCCTGCCTTACTTATTGTGATTCTTCTGCTTAGAATATACTACTTAGAACAGTGATGGTGAACCTTTTAGAGACCGAGTGCCCAAACTGCAACCCAAAACCCACTTATTTATCACCAGGTGCCAGGTGGGCATGGCTGTGGTCATGGCAAACTGGGTGGGTGTGGGGGATGGGCAGGGTTGGGAGAGATCCAGGGGGGTCTCTGGCAGATAGGGCGATGGGCAGGAGACTCGTCCTGCGGAGCGAGGTGAGGCAGGGCGGGAGTGTCCCGCCATCAACGGCTGCGAATTGATTGTGTTTGTATGTGGTATGAGTGTGGTAAATTTTAAAATTGTTGTTGGTTGTATCTTGTTGTGAGCCGCCCTGCGTCTTCGGAGAAGGGCGGCATATAAATGTGAATATTAAATTAAATTAAAATTAAATTAAGTGCCATTGTCACAGGGCAAGGCGAGGCGGGGGCTAGGGTGGCTGCTGCCTGACACCGTCGCCCCCCTACACACAGGGGCCAGCGAGCTTATGAGGGCCAACAGTGTCCGTCAGCAGCCACAGCCTGCCAGCCTGACTGGCGCACTCTGGGGCTCCACAGCCCACCACCTCTGAGCTGGATGGCCAGCCAACAGCTGAGGACATGATGCAGTGGGTCGTGCCCAGGAAAAGGAGAGCATGCGAGGCCAGGAGGGATGAGACGGGGGGGAGGGAAATCAGCCATGCTGGGATGCATCCAGCCACTTGGGACCTCGGCGAGTTAGCTGGTTGAAGAGGGATGGTTGCCATCTCCAGGGCATGGTGCACGTGCCCATAGAGAGGGCTCTGAGTGCCACCTCTGGCACACGTGCCATAGGTTCGCCACCAGTGACTTAAAATATATATCCCTCCTAGGTTAATATGTATTTATTTCCTCAGATTTCTTATTCTTTTTAACCATAGTTAAGAATATATTTAATCTTTAGACATTCCATTCAATAGATCTAGTCATCTAATTCCTTAACTCTGATTCAAAACATTTGTATATACTTTCCTTAAATTCAGTCACATTTAAGTATCGAAAACATTTCATCCCTCCTAAAGTGGTATATTCCAAAATTGTTCTATTTCTTTAATCATATTCAAACACATGCTTCTTTTTAAGTGTTCTCTCTGATATGTCCCATCATCTATTCTCTTAGTTTCCATCTTAATCTTTTTTCTTTGCCCAGAATCTTTCTTAATCAATGTACTTTGCTGAATCAAAAGGTTTTCCCATATAATCATAGGTGTTGCTGTTGATGTAGAGAGTAAATCAATATCTCTGTTATGGACATTTGCCCACTTCTTTTTATTAGAAATCTTTTCCCTTCCTTTTCTCTCCACTTCTTTTGTCACTTTTTGTCTCTCCATCGAGTATTTCCTCTCATCCTCAAAGTTTGCTTTGTGGTGTTGAAATATAAACTGTCTTTTTTTCCACTTGAATTAAATCATACTCTTTTATTCTGTGGAAGTCCATTAAGTCTTTATCCTCAGACTTATATTCAGTCATCTCTGCTCTTGAGGGGTTTTTTGGAGTAAAATTAAATTGGAGATAAGTTGATTTATACTTTCAAAGTTATTCTGTATTTCTTTGTGGTGTAAGATCATTGTCTTTTGAATTAGTTGCAGCTTATCATATATTTCCTCTTGTGAAGTATACATTTTTCTGTAAATCTCTTTATCTGAACAGCTGTGTTGATTAAAACTTTGAAGGCCACAGAGATTTCATAATCCTCATCCACCAGTAGGTGTCAGCATTTGCTCATTTTTCAATTCTTTCTAGCTCTTTTCCTCCTTAAAGGGTTATATTCCCTGCTTCCAATAGCCAAAAGGTGGGTGGGGGAAAACCCCTCCCTTTTTCACTCTCGGAGGTATTTTTGTTTCTTGGGAGTTCTCCTTTTCAGGAAAATAAGTAGGATAGAGAAAATCTTATTCTTACCCAGATTTCAAGCACACTGCTTACAATCAGCTTAGAGTAGAGCTTTTGACTTCCGTTGCTTGCAGCTGGGGCTAGACAATGGAGTTAGCTAGCCTTTCTCCTGTTGGTTTCTGGAAGGCTTCTCCTGGACCGATCGGGGAGACCACCGTCTCTCCTAGATCCCTAGGACTACCTTCCTTCATTGCCACCTCTCCAGGACACCTTCTGGCCCATTTAGGGTCCCCAAACAGGAAGAAACTTAGCTGGAGGGCTCGGCATCCCAAATCCCTCAACTGATTTCACTGCTTACAGGAAGTGGTGGTCCTTCTGCTTAGAATAGATACCAATGGTTTTAGTCATAGACTCAATGAAGAGTTTTTCTCTGACTTCATTAGTACCCCAGGGATTTTCTCCTGCTTTCTGTAGTTCTAAGCTAGACGAAAGAAAGAGCTGAATGGCTCACCTGTAATTTTTCCTGGCATCTTCCAAGCTTTCCGGGTTAAAAAAATATCAGGATTCAGACTCTATGGAAAGAAAAGAAATTGGTATTACTCATTCCTGTATAACAGGAATGTATAACAATGTATAACAATGATGTTACTGTAGAGAAGATACTCTTCCTTAAACTAAACTTCTTCAGTGTCTGCCCTCACCTGAGTCTTGAATACTGACTGGAATAACCAAAATTATGAGACTTGACATTTGAAGCCAAGAATAATTTATTTATTAATTAATTTATTAATTTGACTTCTATGCCGCCCTATTCCGGAGAACCCAGGGCGGCTCACAACATAATAGAAATCAACATTTAAAAATACATATATATAAAACCCCTTAATTTAAAAAAAACAATCATTCAACATACACACAGACATACACTGGCTTGCGGTAAGATGTTAACTGCCCCAGGCCTGCAGGCAGAGGTGTGTTTTAAGTAATTTACGAAAGGCGGAGAGGGTGGGGGCGACACGGATCTCCGGGAGAAGTTGGTTCCAGAGGGCTGGGGCTGCAACAGAGAAGGCTCTTCCCCTAGGCCCCGCCAGGCGACACTGTCTGGCTGACGGGACCTGGAGAAGGCCGACTCTGTGGGCCCTAACCGGTCGCTGGGTTTCATGGGGCAGCAGACGGTTCCGTAAGTAACCTGGTCCAGTGCCATGTAGGGCTTTATAGGTCATAACCAACACTTTGAATTGGGTTCGGAGACCAATTGGCAGCCAATGCAGCTCGCGGAGTGATGCTAAAATGTGGGCATTTCTGGGCAAGCCCAACACTGCTCGCGCGGCTGCATTCTGCATTACCTGAAGTCTCCGAACGTTTTTCAAAGGTAGCCCCATGTAGAGAGCATTGCAGTAGTCGAGCTTCGAGGTGATAACTGAGCTACTATTTTTTGAAATGCCTTAAAGGACTGTTCCTTGAAGAACGTCAATATTCAGGTCAGGCATATTTTCCCAATGGCAATAAAAATTAGGAACAATTTTATCTCGTGCAAATTAAGCTTCCAATTACTGTTCCTCATCTAGTCCTTTATAATGCAAAGACATGGACAGACTCTGGAGAGAACCAACCCTGAGCTTAAAGGGAAGAAGTCCTGCTAAATATCACACTACACGTTACAATTATCTCCAAACTTTTCCAACAGTTTCACAGAAACACTCAGTAATATGAAACATCAGCTTTGCAGGACTTCCCAAGATGATTCTTAAAGGACCGAGAAGTCCCCCAATACTACCATCTGGATCACAAGTGTAGGATTGAAGCTACCACAGAAATATCAGTCAGAGGATATATAAAGAGCTAATGTAATGGTATGTGGGAATGACTTAAGTGATAGGGGAATGATGCTGTTTAGGGAATGATCAGATAAAAGAGGGAGGAGCCCACAGATGCTTAAACAGTCAGAGAAAGAAAGTTAGGAAAAATCCACTCTAAATTGACCAAGCTGTAAAAAGAGACAGCAGGAGAATCTTTCAGACTTGCAAGATTCTTGTTAATGTAGCCTGATGGTAAAATAATTTGCACATCCTGTCTGGTTTACCTGGAAGGGTAAAGGTTATTTGCTACCAGAGGGTTATTTATATGTATTTGTCTTGGATTTATTGTACTCAGTTTAATCATATTTATCTGTTAATTTTCATACTCTTACTTTTTCTCCAAATATTCATCTTCCTGAAAGAATTCACATAATTGATCTTCCCATTCCAGTTTCCAGTTTCACCCTTTGGACGATCCTCTGAGTAAGATGGACTGTAGCTATTCCAAAGGTCACCAAATGCATCTAGTTTTGGTCACCACGATGTAAAAAAGATGTTGAGATTCTAGAAAGAGTACAGAGAAGAGCAACCAAGAGGATTAGGGGACTGGAGGCTAAAACATATGAGGAACAGTTGCTGGAATGTCTAGTTTAATGAAGAGAAGGACGAGGGGGGACATGATAGCCGTGTTCCAATATCTCAAGGGCTGCCACAAAGAAGAGGGAGTCAAGCTATTCTCCAAAGCACCTGAAGGCAGGACAAGAAGCAACGGATGGAAACTAATCAAGGAGAGAAGCAACCTAGAACAAAGGAGAAACTTCCTGACAGTTAGAACAAATAACCAGTGGAACAACCTGCCTCCAGAAGTGGTGAATGCTCCAACACTGGAAGTTTTTAAGAAGAGAATGGACAACCATTTGTCCAAAATGGTATAAGGTTTCCTGCCTGAGCAGGGGGTTGGACTAGATGACCTCCAAGGCCCCTTCCAACATCATCATCATCGTCATTAATGAAAATCATGGATGACCACAGACTTGAACTTCAGAACTAGATCAGACCAGCTTTCTCCTCATTAAGAAGCATACATATTCTCTGGAAATAAATTAATGAATCAGCACTATATATCCCAAGGGGCAGAGTACACAATGATAGAAAAAATCCACACGAATACACAAAAGGGGAAGACCTGCCTTGCTCGCCTAGCGGAATTTGGCTTGCAAATTTTTCCTCCCATAATCTTTAACAATAAACCCATTCTGATTCCTCCTCATGTGAGCCATATTTCTGGTCTGCTGGATATTATCAACATTTTTCTCTGTTGGGTAAATAGCCTTCTGTTCTGTGATGAGTGAAAACAGAATGTGAACAAGATTTAAGCCAAACGCCTTCTCAAAAAAGCTTTCATTACTTCTGAAGATTTCAGAGTGTAGATGGGAAACATCTGAAATGAGTGGAAAATGTAAGAAATTCATATCTTTTATTTTCTGCTAGGCCAGCCCCCTGGTAGAGAAGCTGATTATACTATTCAAGTTTATTTTCGTTTTAAAGATTAATTGTAAAGATCAACATGGGGCAAAGCATCAGCTTGCATTTATCTGGTTGTTTTTTTTTTAAAAAAAAGTTTTAAGCTATCCTACAAAGTAATCTTTCCCAAGTTTAAATTATTAAATGCTCAAATTTCTTTTAAAAAAGAAAAAAAAATCAAAAGGATGCTGGCTAATAGGGGGGGCTAGATGATCCCTGAAGTCCCATCAATACTCAGTTATATATCTCTGCCCGTGCCAACCAAGTAATAAGTAGTCCTTGACTAATGACCACAATTGAGCCCAAAATTTCTGTTGCTGAGACATTTCTCAAGTGAGTTTTGCCCCATTTTATGACCTTTCTTGCCACAGTTGTTAAGTGAATCCCTGTGGTTGATAAATTAGTAACCCAGTTGTTAAGTGAATTTGGCTTCTCCACTGACTTTGCTTGTCGGAAGGTCGCAAAAGATAATCACATGACCCCGGGACACTGCAACCGTCATAAATATGAGTCAGTTGCCAAGCATCTGAATTTTGATCACATGGTCATGGGGATGCTACAAAGGTCGTAACTGTGAAAAATGGTCACATAAATCCCCTTTTTTTAAAGTGCCATTGTAACTGAATGGTCACTAAATGAATTATTGTATTCTCTCAATGTCTGGAGGCTTCAGCTTGGGTGGAGAAGAACAGGCTGCAGCTCAATCCTAACAAAGCTGAGTGATTTGGGGTTTTAGGGCTCATGGGATCTGCTGACTTGCCACTTTTAGTACTGGATGGGGTGGCACTACCCCCCAAAGAAAACTGACGGGCAGTTTGGCAGGACTCCTGAAGCTGCATCTCCACTTTGTGGAACAAAGAGTAGCCGTATCTTCATCTTCTTCTAATAATTGTAAATACCTCTGTTATGCATTGGTATCCCTCATTTATTATTTTTTTACAAATAACTCAAGGCAAACATATCCAACACACCTTCATCCTATTTCTCCCCACAACAACCGCCTGTTGAGCTGAGAGAATGACTGGCCCAAAGTCACCCAGCTGGTTTTCATGGCTAAAGCAGGACTTGAACCCACAATCTCCCACTTTCTAGCCTTTTACCTTAACCACTAGACAAGAGGTCCCCAACCTTTTGGGCACCCAGGGACCAGTTCCATAGAGAGAGTTTTTTCCGCCGACCAGAGGGTGCATGGTTTTGTGTGCTACCTGCATCCCATGCATGGGGCTTTCCTTGTTTGTGCGGACCGGTTGCTGGCATGCCGCGGCCCGGTACTGCTCCACAGACTAGGAGTTGGGGACCCCTGCACTAGACCACTGGCTTTCTTCTGATGTCAAATCCTCTCCTTTTTAAAAATTTCCTTGAGAAAATCTTAACCAATCAACTAGTCAATCAGAATAGAGCTGGAAGGGACCTTGGAGATCTTCTAGTCCATCCCCCTGCTCAAGCAGGAGACCCTATTCCATTTCAGACAAGTGGCTGTCCAGTCTTTTTTTAAAAACCTCCATTGATGGAATACCCACAACTTCTGAAGGCCAGCTGTTCCACTGGTTAATTGTTCTCACTGACAGGGAATTTCTCCTGAATTCCTTGACTAGTTTTCATCCATTGTTTCTTGTCCTGACCTCTGGTGGTTTGGAATATAAGTTGACCCCGGTGTCTTTGTGGCAGCCCCTCAAATGCTGGAACACTGCTCTCATGTTATCCCTAGTCCTTCAGTCAGAACTGAAGACGCTTCTTGGATGAGTGACAAAACGTCTTCTTCAAGGAACAAAGAAAGAAAGTCCAGTTGCCTTTTGAAAAACCACCTTTGGGACAACCATGACCTGGATGACTGAGAATCTCCATAGACAAGCAGTCAAGAAATTAGTCACAGACCAGCACTTGGTAGAGCATCTATGAAAGCCCCTAATCATCTTTGTTGCTCTTCTCTGTACTCTTTCTAGAGCCTCAACATCTTTTTTACATCGTGGTGACCAAAACTGGATGCAGTATTGCAAGTGTGGCCTTACCAAGGCATTGTAAAGTGGTATTAACACTTCACGTGATCTTTATTCTGTCCCTCTGTTAATGCAGCCTAGCACTGTGCTGGCTTTTTTGGCAGCTGCAGCACACTGCTGGCTCATATTTAAGTGATTGTCCACTAGGACTCCAAAATCCCTCTCCTTTTCCCAGGCTGTGCATAGCTTCCGAAAGCGCCAGTCAGCTGGAGCCTGGTGTGGATCCTGGGCACTCACAGCAGAGCCCCAACAACACCGCGGCTCCAGCTGGTTCTCCCACAGGCCTGTGCTGCATTGCTGCCCCTTCAGTTCATCCCCACACTGCACTTTTACACTTTTTTACACATTTTATTTTACAGTGCTCTTCAACTCATCGTAAGCATACCACTTATCAGATGCTGACGTGCCAGCAGTGGTATGCATACCACTGGTTGAAAAACCCGGGTCTACACCATAGAGATTGGATAATATGTATCTTAATGAATGTGGTTTAAGCATGTTCAACTACCAAAGCAGAACCGTAAAAGACAGACTAGGGCAGTGCTGGTGAACCTATGGCACGCGTGCCACTGGTGGCACTCAGAGCCCTCTCTATGGACACGCGGGCCGTCGCCTCAGTCCTAGGCCTTCAGCTGGGTTTTATAAAACCTTTTCGCTTAAGGCCTCTGCCGCCGTGCGCAAAAAAAAAAGGTTCAATCAATTTCAACTTCTGGCGGGGAAAAAAAGATCTTGCAAAATTGGAATTGATTGAACTTTTTAGCCCACTCAGTCTGCTGTTACCACCACAGCCACGCCCATCCCATAGGCCACACCCAGCCAATTGGCCACATCCACCCAGCACCCGACGATGCATAAGTGGGTTTTGGGTTGCAGTTTGGGCACTCGGTCTCTAAAAGATTCACCATCACTGGACTAGGGAATACAAGTTAAAATAGTTCAGATCATCAGGACCAGATGGATTACATCCCAGAGTTCTGAAGGAGCAGAGCTGGCAGACATGATGTCGGAATCACTGAACCATATCTTTCAAAGATCCTGGATCACCAGGGAACTACCAGTGGACTGGAAAAGAACTGACAGGATTCCCATCTTCAAAAGAAGGAGGAAAATGGATCCAGAATACTACTGACCAATCAGCCTGACATCAATACCTGGGAAGATCCTGTAAAAGATAATCAAGCAAAGGATCTGTGGACAAGCAAACAAAGTTAGAACCAGAAGCCAACATGGGTTTGTCAAAAACTGATCATGCCAAACAAATCTTATTGCATGCAACCGATTGCAGGAGTTGGGTATGTCTAAGAAGGACTGGGAGTGACATGATAGCAATGTTCCAATATTTGAGAGGCTGCCACAAAAAAAGGGGAGTCAAGCTATTCTCCAAAGCACCTGAAGGCAGGACAAGAAGCAATGGATGGAAACTAATCAATGAGAGAAACAGCCTAGAACTTATGAGAAATTTCCATGTGTACAACCGTAAAAATAAAACAAGAAATCAAATTCTAGGATATTGAAAGGATTAAGTGACAAGATTGTTACAAATAAAAGAATATGAAGTTTATTTGATCAAGGTTAAAATAAGTATCTTATTCCTGGTAGCCCTTAATAGATAATTGCTGACCAGGATTTAATGACAAGATTTTGTGGGGTTTCTTTATAGATAAAGAGATGAGATAGAGGAAGAAGAGATCTTTGTTGAAATATAACAGAAGGTGATACGGGAGAATAGTTGATATTTGTCACAAGGGGAAGTCATTTATCTTTCCTTCCTTCTCTGCAGTTTCTACTTCCTCTTTTTAGGAGCTTATCTTTTTAACCGTAGAGGTCAATAACATTATTAACAGAAGTTTCAAGACCGATGTTTCCTCCACAGCCCAACAGCCACAAAGCGCTGTGGCTCTTGATTCTCCAGGCCACCCAGAAGATGAAGGTTATCACAAGACTAGAAAACACGCATACTCACCAAAGTCCTCTTAATCATCACACGACACGTGTCCTTAACAGCACTAGCAGCGCGGATGTGCGACCCAGATTAGTGCAGCCCGCTTGCAAAATAAAAGCACCAAACCCGGAGGGCCCCTAGGTGAATTCTCTAGACCAGGGGTTCTCAACCTTGGCAACTTTAAGACTTGTGGACTTCAACTTCCAGAATTCCTCAGCCAGCTTTGCTGGCTGAGGAATTCTGGGAGTTGAAGTCCACAAGTCTTAAAGTTGCCAAGGTTGAGAACCCCTGCTCTAGACTCTCCACTGCAAAGTTGTTGTTGGAAGACGATTAACTATGAGACAGAAGCAGGCTCACAACAACAATGTTCCACAGGCAGACAGGTCAGTCTCGTTGGGCCGCGCTCAAAAGCTTGAGCTTCCCCCACCGGCAGGTGCCTGTCCATCCTGCCTCTCCCGCCGTATTTACTCCCAGTCCCGGATGAGAAGCAACCAACCGCTCAGCCTCCCCACCTTGCAGCTGATTTGTGTTGACAAAGTAATCCGCCTCTCCCTCCCTCCCTCCCTCCCTCCCGCCGACACCTGGCAGCCCTCCGCAGCTGCTGCTTTCTACTCCTCCTGCCTCGCCTCAGCGGTTCTCAAAGTGGGGAGCGCGGCGACCACAGAGAAAAAAGAATCGGCCGGGGACGGAGCTCGCTACCGTTCTTTGCCCCTCCCTTCTTCCCATCTCTGAATAAAAAAAAAGTCGAGGCCGCATCGTGGGGCGCGGCTGAAAAAAATGCGAAGAACCCCCCCCCACACACACACACCGCCAACAGCCCAGACAGCAGCTGCCCCCGGCGCCAAGAGCGGGGCTGCCCTTCCGAGGAGAGCGAGGGAAGTTTCCCCACCCCCGGCACACCCAGAGCCGAGCCCCCTTTCCCCACCTGAGCGTGCAGCGCCCGGGAGCTTCTCTTCTCCTCCCCGCCTTTCGCAACGTTGGTCCTGAATAACAGTCCACCGAAAGAGCAAGCCGGAGCCTGCCGAGCCCGGGAACATCTGACAGTGTTTACCTTCCAGGCACCGCCCCACTCAACCAAATCGCCTTACGCCCCGAAGCAGCAGAGAGCAGAACAGAAGCGGCTGGTCTCCCAGAGTTGTGGATGCTTGCATGGCTGGAGCTCTTCAGAAATAGACTGGATCACCATTTGAGGGGGATGGAATAAGGTCTCCTGCCTTGAGCTGGGGGTTGGACTAGAAGACCTTTAAGAGAGCCTCTGGCCCTGTGATTCTGTGTTCTATGATTCCAGAAGCTAGACGCAGGGGTAGGCAACCTGGGCTCTTTTATGACTCGTGGACTTCAACTCCCAGAATTCCTGAGCCAGCATGGCTCAGCTTGGAAACCTCTCCCTGTCCCCTCAGCGTGGCTGGCTCGGGAATTCTGGGAGCTGAAGTCCACGAGTCATAAAAGAGCCAAGGTTGCCTACCCGTGATCTAAGGAAAAAAGCAAAGACAAAATCTATATGTGGACAATGCCTTTTGTTGGGCCAGACCTCAGAATGAGCAAGGCTGATGTTCTCCAAAACTCTTCTTCAGAATTTTCTGGTTTCTGAAGGGTAAGTAAATTTCAGGATCAGGAGGTTTATTCTCCACCCCCCCTTTTTTTAATACTTATCTTTGGGATCATGAGGCCTGAACTTGAGCGGTTTGCCTAATTAACAGGAAGGAACTTTAAAATAGAAATAGAAATGTCTTTGTTAGGTCTACTCCAAGCATTGAAATCCCTAGCCGAGTGTGGGATGGATGTGAGAAGTATAAAATTCAATCAGACATGAATAAAAAGATGGTCCTGATGTTGCACCACTTGCTTCAATTCCAGCCCCAAAAGATATTAAACAAGGTTGCATTCTCACCACTATTTAATTGTTGCATATGTGTAATGGCTCATGTGTTACCTAAGCAGGAATTCCATCCTCCAAAATTATAGTCTGATTTCTTTGTTGCTATATGCCATCAGCACTATAATTTTCTTTAGCACAAGCAGGTATTTTCTGCATATTCAGAATACAGATAGCCATAAGTCGAGGACTCTGTGTATTATGAATTTACTTGCAAGATCCAGTCTGGGCCAGTCATCAGGACCAAAGGTTTAGTCTTCTGAGCTTTTGGACCGTGCTGGAGCCCATCCATCCTGAGAATAAGCTCCAGTACGAGTCCAAAATCTCAGAAGACAAAACGTCTAGTCCCGGTGATTGACCCAAGATTGGATCTTGCAATATTATCCTGGGGCACGTATATTTACCTTCATTCATTCATTCATTTATTCATTCAGTGACAAAGGTTACAATGACCCTGAAAAAAGTGACTGTTGCACTGCAGCATCCCCATGGTCATGTGACCAGAATTCAGATGCTTGGCAATTGATTCATATTTATGACGGTTGCAGTGTCCCAGGATCATGTGATCGCCTTCTGCGACCTTCTGACAAGCAAAGTCAATGGGGAACACTTAACAACTGTGTTACTAACTTAACAGCTGCAGTGATTCACTGAACAACTGTGGCAAGAAAGGTTGTAAAATGGATCCAAAATTCACTTAACAATTGTCTTGCTTAGCAACAACAATTTTGGATGGCCTGTATTGCTATGCTGAAAGGCAGTAATCTAAAATAGAGCTGGTGCTACTTTTACCAAAGAATAGTCTGCCTAAATGGACTCTCAGTGGTTTCCCTCTTCAGCAGGTGAAAACCTTGAAATATCTAGTGCAGGGTTTCTCAACTTCGTTAAAGTTTGATAATTTTAAGATGTGCAGACTTCAACTCCCAGAATTCCCCATTTTGAAGCTTTCAAGGTTGAGAAATACTAAATTCATAATGTGACTGCATGCCTTATACAATTATTAACTATTCTAGTTGTTATAGAAATAGTCTCAGTTGCTAGTCAATTGTTGAAACCAAACAGTCTTTTGCTATTTGGTGCCAGATGGTGCACTTTATGGTACTCTGTTACTTCTTATCTCAAAGCTATTTCCTTTATTTAAAAAAAGAATTTTATTATGACTTCCCTGTTCTAATATATCTTGCTTCCGTTTTCTTATTATTTAGCCCTGATAGAGTTCTTCAAGTTTTACTTATCTATTTCTCTTCAAGATTTATAACTGCATGTACATGGAGGGAAGTATGCAGTGGATTATCAGTCTTAGGCCCAGTACTCTTCAATATCTTCATCAATGATTTAGGTGGAGGGATAGAAAGAGAACTCATCAATTAGCAATTGATCATTACAATATAAAGATGTTGGGATTCCAGAAAAAGTGCAGGGAAGAACAACAAGGATGATTAGGGGATTGGAGGCTAAAACATATGAAGAATGGTTTCAGGAATTGGGTAGGCTAGTTTAATGAAGAAAGGACTAGGGGTGACATGATAGCAATTATGTCAGGGGTTGCCACAGAGAAGAGAGAGTCAAGCTATTCTCCAAAGCACCTGAAGGTAGGACAAAAAGCAACAGATGGAAACTAATGAAGGAGAGAAGCAACCTAGAACTAAGGAGAAACTTCCTGACAGCTAGAACAATTAATCAGTGGAACAACTTGCCTCCAGAAGTTGTGAATGCTCTATCACTAGAGGTTTTTAAGAAGAGACTAGACAGCCATTTGTCTGAAATATTTGCCTGAGCAGGGAGTGGAACTAGAAGACCTCCAAAGTCTTTTCCAACTTTGTTATTTTGTTAAAATAGCATGACCAAGTGGCACACAGCATTATTATTATTATTATTATTATTATTATTATTATTATTATTATTATTATTATTATTATTATTATTATTAATTTATTAATTAATTAATTAAATTTCTATGCCGCCCTATTCCGGGAACTCAGGGCGGCTCACAGCATAAAAAGCAAACAACACCCCATAGACCTCAAACCATCAGTATCTAAACAAAGAATCTTAGATTAAGAGGCTCAGAATGATAGAGCCCAAATGTCACCTTACATTGCTTTGAGAATCTTTTTTGCAACCCTTTTGGATCCCCACAATACCTCTGTGAGATCATGTCTATCACATGCCCAAGTTTGTTCACGTAGAAAGGGTCAATTCTTTGCCATCAATGCTGACAGAGGGAAGGTGACAGAGGGAAGGCCCTTATCTATTCAGGGTGCACCTGGTGTTTGATAAGGAAAAGGGTGGTAGCAGAAAGTAAGATCAGAGTCCAGTGCCTAGCCCACCCCATTCGGTTTGAGCAAGTGGACTGGTCTCTCTTGGGAGGGGCGCCAGCTAACCTCGTAACAGAACCCATCCGACTGGACATGGGATCCCATTGGGAGGTTCTCCATTTCATAGTCGTCCCGTCTATGACTGAGGCGGTGATTTTAGGTTTGGCATGGCTGGACAAGTGGGGTCCTATGATATGGTGGGAAGGGGTTACTGAAGGCTACGCATTGGGGTGGGTCCCCAGGCCCCTAACCAGAATTTTGGGGAAAAGGGGGCGGGGTGCAAGGAAAAGAAGGTTGGGTTGATGGAATCCAGGGAAGAAGCCCCCTTTCCAGAGGTATACAGTGATCTAGCTGAGGTCTTCAGCGAGCAAGAGTGCAACGTTCTGCCATCCCACCGCGCTACTGACTGCGCGATTGATATCCTGCCAGGGGCTAAATTGCCCAAACCCCGGATGTACGCCATGACGCCCAGGGAGCTGGAGGAGCTACGACGTTACATCGACCAGAACCTGGCCCGGAGGTTCATCCAACCAGCTTGGTCATGAGTGGCCTCCCCAGTCTTATTCAAGCAGAAAAAGGACAGTTTTTTACGGCTCTGTGTGGACTTCCGCGGGATTAATGCGTATGTGGGGAGCATCTATACCCACTCCCGTTGATGAAGGACCTCCTGGCCCATCTGGGTATGGGGCGTGTGTTCACGAAGCTGGACCTGCATGAGGCTTACTACAGAGTCCGGATAAAGAGTGGGGACGAGTGGAAGACGGCGTTTAACTGTCCGCTCGGCAGCTATCAATTCCGTGTGATGCCTTGTGGCCTGCAGGGGGCCCCTGTGGTGTTTATGCAACTCATCAACCAGGTGTTGCATGAACACTTGTACTGCGGGGTCCTTGTGTATTTTGACGATATCCTAATATATACAACCACCTTGGAGGAACATGTCCACTTAGTTAGGCAGGTACTGAGGAAACTGTTGGATGCTCGCCTCTTTGTGAAACTCTCTAAGTGCGAGTTTTACTGGGCTCGGCTGGACTACAGGATCTCAGGGGACAGCGTAGAGATGGACCCACACAAAGTGAGAGCGGTGTTGGAGTGGCAGGCACCCCGCACTCGTTGCCAGCTACAAAGCTTCCTGGGCTTTGCCAATTTTTACCGGCAATTTATTCCATCGTTTGCCATGGTAGCCCTTCCCCTAACTGACTTGTTATGTACGAAGCACACCGTGAGTAAGCCACGGCCCGGACAACCGCTGGAGTGGACAATGGCCTGTCAGAAAGCATTCGAGGATCTGAAAGCCCTGTTTGCCAAGGAACCAGTCCTATTCCACCCTGATCCTGAAAGCCCTTTCATAGTCCAGGCTGATGCCAGTGACGTAGCTGTAGGGCCTGTGTTGTTGCAAAAGAACAGCCAAGGCACGCTGCAGCCATGTGTATACATGTCGCGGAAATTTTCAGCTGCTGAGAGGGCATGGGCGATTTGGGAGGCCTTTGCGGTACGATGGGCTCTTTCAACATGGAGGCATATGCTGGAGGGGGCAACCAAGCCATTTGAGGTGTGGACTGACCACAAGAACTTTGAGGTTTTGCAAACGCCGAGACGCCTATCGCCTAAGCACGTCCAGTCGGCCCAATACTTCTGCAGGTTTCAGTTCACTCTGAAGTATGTGCCGGGTGGGAGGAACTTCCTGGCCAATGCGTTGTATCGCATGCCCCAATACCACAGCAGGTGGGAGGAGGTTGTACAGGCGATTATGCCGCCTTACCAACAGGGGGTTGCTCGAGCGGTTCCATGCCAGTTGCTGGGTGACTTGACCCAACAGCTATTAATGGCCATTAAGAATGATCCCTGGTTGAAGGACCATCCTGGCATCTTGACACAAAGGGATGGTTTAGCATGGAAAGGCAATAAACTGTACATACCAGAGTTACTGAGGCACTTGGTTCTCAAGCAGTGCCATGATGCCAAACAGGTAGGCCATTTCAGCTTCCTAAAAACATTACATCTTGTACGGCGTCAATTCTGGTGGCCCTGGAT
The DNA here is from genome assembly GCA_034064705.1 of Bothrops alternatus. NCBI lineage: Eukaryota > Metazoa > Chordata > Lepidosauria > Squamata > Viperidae > Bothrops > Bothrops alternatus. The sequence goes on along the minus strand of JARGCV010000174.1, from coordinate 8,172,810 downwards.
TAAAGTGAACGTAGAGGCCTATGTGAGAAGTTGTCATATCTGTGCTATGGCCAAGCCCCGTACTGGAAAGCCTTTGGGTTTATTACAGACAGTAGCAGATCCAACCTGACCCTGGGAGGATATAGCCATGGATTTCATTGTAGATTTACCAGAGAACCAAGGGTACACGGTTATTTGGACCGTAATTGACCTGTTTTCCAAACAGGCCCATTTTGTTCCTTGTAAGGGGCTACCGTCTGCTTGGCGTTTAGTCAGGTTATTTATTGACCATATCTACCGGGCCCATGGTGTTCCTTGGCGTATTATATCAGATCGGGGGGTGCAGTTTACTGCAAAGTTCTGGAGGGATTTTGTTAAATACATAGGATCATCCCAGGGGCTCAGCTCAGCATACCACCCCAGCACCAACGGAGCAGCCGAGCGAGCGAATGCCATGGTAGAGTGCTACCTACGATGTTATGTGTCATACCAACAAATAGACTGGATAGACCTGCTCCCATTCGTCGAAGTGGCCTACAACAACACTGCATAACAGCACAGGATTCGCTCCTTTTCGGGTGGTGCATGGGGTGGATTTTGTTCTGATCCCTGAGTGGCCCCAGGGGGTCCCCTTGCCGTGTACACCCCAGGAGTGGAGGGCACGAGTGGAAGGTCTGTGGGCTAAGGCTAAGGAAGCGTTGGCCAAAGCGGGGGCAGCCACAAAGGCACAAGCCGATAAAAAAGGGCTGAGCACAGGCCCTTTCAGGTGGGTAATTGGGTATACCTCTCCACCAAGTACCTATGTTCGAGGGTGCCCTGTAAGAAGCTGGGTCCCAAGTACGTAGGTCCCTTCAAGGTGCTTCAGGTCATAAACCCGGTAACTGTACAGTTACGGCTGCCTTGGGCCTTCGGGAAGGTGCACCCTGTATTTCATGGGAGTCTGCTGAAGCCAGTAACGAGTCCCCCCAGTGGCCCAGTGGCCCAACCACTAGGCACGGTTTCCGGCGACCAGTTCGAGATACAAGACATTCTGGACTCCCAGAGCCGCTGTGGATGAGTCCAATATTTGGTGAGATGGAAAGGGTACCCTCTGTCAGAGGCATCATGGGTGCGGAAGGAAGACGTCCATGCCCCGCGATTGGTGTGGGCCTTCCATCACCAGCACCCTGGAAAACCGGGGGGAGGGGCCACGGAAGGGACCAATCGAATTGTCGCATGCTCACCTGTCTCTGTTTGCCTTCCAGGAGGAGCCCTGGTAGAGGGGGCCCTGGTAGAGGGGGCCGCTTGTCAAGCCCCTGGGCTTGCCAAGGGTCGGGAGATGGGGAGCACGCAGCCAGATACCATGGGTGCCTTCCTTAGAGGAGACAGACGCCAGGAACACTCCTCCTACCAGCTGGACAATGGGACTAGATAAGCAGGACGAGGGGGGGGATTGTGTCTTACCTTGGCTGCGTCTCCCTTCCTCCAGCTGCCTCATTATCAGAACAAATGGCTGGGACGGCAGAGGCTACATGGGTGTGTTTGGAGGGGGTGGAAAGGGTGGTGCACTACGCCTATTATCCATACAGACCGGATGCTGGCTTACTAAGTGGGGTGGGGTTGGTGGATGGAGCACAACTATGTAAAGCATTGGGAGCAATTCACTCCCAGTGCTGACTTTTTTTTTTTTTGCATTAAAGTTTGCTGGTCACTTGTTCCTTCTGTGTCTGGAGTTTATCAGCAGCTGGCAGAGGACAGCTGACAGTAGGCATCCTTCATTAAGCCTCCATTCAGAGAGCTGGCTTTTCTTCCAAGTCAGCTGCTGTTTTGCTGTGATCATTGTCAACCTGTTTTTTGGCAGCTGTCCCCAGAGGTGAGTGGGAAGTCCTCCACTTCCTATTTTCATTCTTTTCACTGGAAGTGTGTGCAACGGTCATATGTGTGTATACCAGTCATAAGCCACTTTTTTCAACCCTGTTGTAACTTCAAACATTTATTAAATGAATGCAAGTCAAGGACTACCTGTATTATGAAATTTTTTTCATTAAAGGGATGGATGACAATAATTGAGAATCCTAGTTTTCATGGGTAGCCAATGGGGAACACTGATGGGTAATTACAATCCAGCATTTCTAACCTGATTTTATAATGGTGTCCCTGAATAAGCCCTTTCTGTCTCAGAAATTAATGGGGGAAGAGTAAGAAATATGGAAATTATAAATCTGAACCTGAAGATGGCTGTGCGTTGGGAGGCATAAAAACAGATGCAGTAAAAACAACTACAACATCTCTAAAGATAACCATCGGTTTCTTCTTCTTCTTTTTACATGCTATATTTAAAAATGCAAGTATAATTTATTCTATTTCATCTATTGAACTCTATTTTTAAAATAATATAAAAGGAGTGCGCACGGGATTTTTTTTATGGGCTCACGTATTTGCTGGGGATGCCACAAAACCTTCTTCATTTAGAAGTCACTTCCCTTTATGCTTCTTTTCTCATCTACAACAGGCTGGCATGAGGATTTAGCAGTTTTTTCCTCAGATAGCACCTCTTTGCTCCGTGGTGAAATAGCCGTTACTGAATAAGGCAGCCCACATTTACGGGGGAAGGAGGGGTTAAATTCTGCATGCAAATCCTCAGATGAATATAGACGGTTTCTGACAAATCCAGTGAAGCTCTGTACCGCATATATCAGATGCGATTCCCTTCTTTCCTATAATACCACAGTCAGCCGTTAAGGGTTGAGATCTATGAAGGGAAAGAGAAAAGGACTTTCAGTTTAGGAAACGGTAAACAAATGCCACCTGTTCATCAATAGAGACACCTGCCTTCTACAGTCTCTCTCTCTCTCACACACACACGCACACATACATATATGCATACACAAACACACATAAATGCGCACAAACACATGCAAAATGATAATATGCAGGAAGGTGAGGCCTCCATAAATATATTACATTTAGCAAATCAGAGTCTTTGTTCTTGGAACTGCAATAAACTAAGAAAGCAAAATATTATTATTAGAATTCTTTTTATCCTGCCTTTATTATTTTATAGATAACTCAAGGTTGTGAACATAAACAGTATTCCTTCCACTTCCTATTTTCCCCACAACAATCCTATTAGGTGAGTTAGGCTCTGAGAGAGTAACTGGCTCAACGTCACCTAGCTGGCTTTCATGCCTAAGGAGGGATTAGAACTCACAGTCTCCTGGTTTTCTAACCTGGTGCCTTAACCGCTAGATCAAACTGGCTCTCTCAAATCATTAAAAGTCACTGTGAGTTTGTAACTTGTTTCTGGATCCAGCTGATCTTGCCATACAAAAAACATTGGCCTGGAAAGTTATAAAATCCAGATGTTTACCAAGTGATCCATCAACATAGTGGTTACCATGGTTCTCAAATAGTAGAGTCCCCATCTTCTTTACCTCTAGTACCAATTGGAACAGAGGCATTGCCTACAATGAAAGGAAGTATAGGTAGTCCTCAGCTTACGACAACCATTGAGCCCAAAATTTCTGTTGCTAAGCAAGACATTTGTTAAGTGAGTTTTGCCCCATTTTATGACCTTTCTTGCCACAGCTGTTAAGTGAATCACTGCAGTTGTTAAGATAGTAACATGGTGGTTAAGTGAATCTGGTTTCTCCATTGACTTTGCTTGCCAGAGGGTTGCAAAAGCTGATCACATGGCTCCAGCTCACTGCAACCGTCATAAATATGAGCTACCGGTAGTTGCCAAGTAGCTGAATTTTGACCACATGACTACGGGGATGCTGCAATGGTGTGTGAAAAACGGTCAAAGGTCACTTTGTTCAGTGCTGTTGTAACTTCGAATGGTCACAAAATGAACTGTTGTAAGTTAAGGACTACCTGTATAACAGTTGGACCACCTGGGACTGTGCCAGCAGAAGACATAAAACCAGAATTTTTGATGCAAAATAAAAAGCGATGTGATGGGCAGGTTGAGGACAACATTCCTCAAGAAACACCGGATGGCTGTTCTCCTATTGGGGCAAGCTAGGCCTGGGGAGGAAGATCCCATCTCTTACTCTGATCTTTTATATGGGATTATCATGAGGAAATGATTCTGCAGCTTGTCCTACAAATGTTTCTGTTTGTCAAATTAGTCGTAACCTTTAACCTTTTTTAAAAAAGGCATTGCAAAACATTGTTCTCTGTAAGAAGCAGGCCTGATCCACTGAGACCAAGCTCTAGAGCAGGGGTCTTCAAACTTGGCCCTTTTATGACTCGTGGACTTCAACTCCCAGAATTCCTGAGCCAGCCATGCTGAGGGGAAAGGGAGAGGTTTCCAAGCTGAGCCATGTTGGCTCAGGAATTCTGGGAGTTGAAGTCCACGAGTCATAAAAGGGCCAAGTTTGAAGACCTCTGCTCTAGAGTATGGGCTGGGAGAAAGTGAAGATAAATCTTATCCAGATCTGTTTTCTTTACACAATCAAGCTCTCCACTATTACTAATAGTCATTTTCACCTTTAAGTGGCTGTTCAGACAGTCATCCACACCCAGGTCACCTCATGGCTTGAGGAACATTATGGCGCTTTCCAGAGCTTGTATTGAGGACATAGAGCCAACTACTCTATGTCTGCAACTCCATCCTGGAAACAGCTGCCATTTTTGGAGTGCCTACAATTCAATGTGGCTGCCCAGAAAATGGCTGCATTTCTGTGATAGCACCCTAACCTGAGCTCTGGAGATTTTGGAAAGGTAAATGTACAATGGGTAATGTGGGGTGAGGATGAAATTCTGGAGCCCAGTGGGGTGGGAAGTGGGCCCAAGGTCTGTGTGGACCCCGAGAGGTGGGGTGGGAAGTGGGCCCAAGGTCTGTGTGGACCCCGAGAGGTGGGAAGTGGAGAATGGGGTGCCTCGGGTGGGGGAGGCCTTGGGAGGCCCAGGGCAGTGTCTGAGATAAGTCTCCCAGGGCCTGTCCCAAGGCCCCTGAGGCTTCCCATGCTCCACTTAGCGACCTGCATTTAATGACTACATAGAAAGAGTAGGAATGACCAACTGTGCAATGATCCATAATAATAAAGTTGGAAGGAACCTTGGAGGTCTTTTAGTTCAACCCCCCTGCTTAGGCAGGAAACACTACACCATTTCAGACAAAATGCCTGTCCAGTTTCTTCTTAAAAACTTCCAGTGTTGGCACGTTCACCGCTTCTGGAGGCAGGTTGTTCCACTGATTAATTGTTCTAACTATCAGGAAGTTTCTCCTTAGTTCTAGATTGCTTCTCTCTTTGGTTAGTTTCCATCTGTTGCTTCTTGTTCTCACTTCAGGCGCTTTCGAGAATAGCCTGAATCTCTCTTCTTTGTGGCAGCCCCTGAGATATTGGAACACGGCTATCATGTCCCCCCTCGTCCTTCTCTTCATTAAACTAGACATACCCAATTCCAGCAACTGTTCTTTATATGTTTTAGCCTCCAGTCCCCTAATCATCTTTGTTGCTGTTTGCACTATTTCTAGAGCCTTGGAGAAGCAAAGAAATGAACACACAACATAGAAGAACAAATCTGTCAGGACAAGATTCAGCATCCATCTGCATTTGAAAGTTAAAGGTCACTCTTTTGAAGAGAGCAAAGTCCACATTCAGAACAGAGGATGGCTGGTTTGAAAGAGGGATCAAAGAGATAATCTTCATTAAGATTGAATAGGCCTCTCTCAACAGAGGGGGGGGATATGACACCACCTATCTCCTGTTTACAACACAGTCCTTTCAACAATTCCATGAAGATTCCATACCCATTTGCATTATTCAGGTGACCCTGAATGCACAGATAAACCTCCAAGTGGCCTCAATGACTCTCAGAAAGAGTGCTAACCAGATGACTGCAAGGAATATAAATCTTTCTATCCTCCACTATTCAGTCAGAACTGAAGAAGCTTCTTGGGCGAGAAGTGAAACATCTTCAAGGATTAAAAAACAAAGCACCTTTGGGACATTTTTTAAAAGTGTTTTTATTTGTGAGCCCCTACCCCCCGCTCTAGTGATTGGGAGTTGGGCAGCATACAAAATGAATGAATACAGGAAAGAATTTCTAATAGCAGCAGAAAAGCAAAAATAATGAAATGAAGCCATGGATCCTGTATTAGACATGAGTTTTTCACAGTTGTACTGAAGTAGTTCCTTCACTGATGAAATGAAAGCTGATCTTATAATCTGTTTAAGATGCTTCTAGACCCTTTAATGACTCTAGATATTTATATTATATATATTTCTCTCTCTCTTTTACTTTATTCTACAAGAAATACTACATTACAGAAGTTTTCTTCCATGGATATTTGAATACTCACGGTGTTTGGTGTAATGGTGAGCCATTGACCGACATCCTCTTCTCTGGCAATTTGAATCTGAGCCCAATCCATGTATCCTTATTCTTTATGATGTCCTGGATGAATTCCTATAAAATACCATTTAATTTTCATTACAAGGATAGCTGTTGGAATCCCTAACCGTGTCCTATTATTGAGACTGTGTTAAATTCCTCCGAATGAATGAATTGCCCAAACAGGTCTCTTATTTTCCGCCAGTTGCGCCTCTGATGTTGTCAGAACTTTAACAGGTGGATTTTGCCCCATCTGCTTATCCTTGAGGGAGAAAAGGATGGAGTAGATGGCTATTAAGCATCAAAGTAAGATCAATGCAAACAACTAAGTGAGAAAGTCTGCACTACCTTTATGTATTCATTTGGCTAATCCTACTTTGTCTGAAGTATCTCCTGAAGCCTGCTGGTATATGCTAGCTAGTCCAATCACTGAAATCTTTTTATTTAAAATAAAAAATAAAAAAGTAAGAAAGCTAGGGATTCTTCACCTGCAACAAATTCTTTTACCTGCTCTCCTGTACTTGAAATCACCAATAGCTGAGCTCTTTTTGCCACACAGTCCTTTTGGCTTTGGATCCAGGACAGGATTGAAGTAGAAAACCAGTAGCATTTGCCCTCATACGAAACCCATGTTACAGGGCATATACTGCAGGATCCATTCTCTAGGAAAGGAAATAAATCTTTTTCTTAAAAAAATATGTTTGTAATCAACTCTACAGGTATATTTCAAGTTCTTTAAAGTCACTTTGAAAAGTAAGGAGAGGATCCCATTTAAAAATATGATAATTTTTACTGGGTTAGGGTCATTCATTCATTCATTCAATTTCATGGTGACTCTGCATAGATTAGCCTTTCTTTTTTAAAAGAATGTTATTAAATTGCATAAAAGGGTTAAAATATAACAACAAAAATAGTAAAGGTAGGGGAAGGGAACAACAGAGAGTTTCAGAAGTGACATAAGAAAAATACACACTAAAAATAACATTTAAAAAAGGCTACTTCTAACTCTCTTAATTGTGGATGCAGTTATTTAATACAATATATTCTTATTTTAAATTAAGAAAAAATGAAACAAACTATAAAAATATACACACAGCAACAATATATATCTCAATCAGCAACAATATATATCGTAATCACTTAATCTGAATAAAATTCATAGCTCATAAATGCTTGGTATTCTCAACACCAAAAACATATTACTAGATATTTCTACAATAAAAATCTATAATAAAACCTCCTCTATTTTAAAATTAGACAGATGCATATGGTAAAAATGCATATCTATTAAACTCCAACAATGTACAAGATTTCTATAATCAAAACATACGTCATTATCAGATCCCAAAATCATAAAAAGAAATCTTTTTACCAAGCAAAAAGCCCAAAAGTAGTTTCCATGTAAAAAAGAAAAGCAGTTAAATTGTTAACTTTAATTGAAGTGATCCGTTTTGCTATCTCCTCCAGCTCTATTAATTTCAAGATCCATTTCACCATTATGGGAATCAGTATTTCCTTCCCCATCTGTGCATAGGTTTACATTTTCAAGTCTGAAATCACGGGGGTTATTTACAACTGTGATGTGATTAAAGTAAACCACCAAGTCACAATAGGGAGCCAGCTGCACAAGGCCCAAGGAAGGAGTCTAAAGTCCATGGGTCAGTGTGCTTGCAGGCATGGGGAACCGTAACCACTGGTGATGCTCTGTGGGACTAGAAAGGCGGAATAGAATAGAGCTAGAAGGAACTTTGGAGGTCTTCTAGTACAGCAGTTCTCAACCTTTTTCAGGCCGAGACCCCACCTGCGCCGCCCATGCGCGGCGCGACCCCGACCTGCGGCGCGCATGCGCGGCATGACGGGCCGAACCGTGCATGCGCAGCGCGACGGGCTGAACTGCGCATGCGTGGTGCATGCGTGACGGGCCGAACCGTGCATGCGCGGTGCGCACGCGACGGCTGAGGAGAAACGGGGGGAAAAATGGTGGACTGCGGTGTCAAAAAATCAAAAAACAAAAAAACAAAAACAAAATGGGGGACCGTGATGGGCTGATCCGCGCATGCACGGTGCGCGGCGGGCCGAACCGCGCATGCGCGGCGCACTCACGACGAAAAAAAAATAAAAAAATAAAAAAAAAATAAAAAAATTAAAAAATGGCAGACCGCGACGGACCTATCCGCGCATGCACAGTGCGCGCATGACGGCCCGAATGGCGCATGCACGGTGCGCGCGCAACGAACTTTTTTTAAAAAAAAATAAAAAAAAATAAAAAAAACAAAAAACAAAATGGCGGACCGCGGTGTCCGGCGACCCCCGCGAAACAGTCGTTCAACCCCAAATGGGGTCGCGACCCATAGGTTGAGAAACACTGGAGTACATAGATGTACTTCTGAGAAAGGGGCCGGATATGCACAAAAGAGCTGTTAGAGTTATAATTATTTATTATTTATTATTATTTACAATTTTTATACCGCCCCCCTCCCGAAGGACTCGGGGCGGTGTACAGCCCAATTAAAACAACAACACACAAAAATTAAAATTATTAAAAATAAATTAAACAATTTGGCCTAATATTTAAAAACCCAACTAAAAACACAATCCCCTAAAAACAGTTGTGGCCATTGTTGGAGCTGGAGCTATCATCCCAGGCTGGCTTGTCGGAATAAGTATGTTTTTAATTCTCGACGGAAGGAACGCAATTCCGTCATCGTACGGAGTTCGGGGGGGAGCTCGTTCCAAAGCGTTGGAGCTCCCACAGAGAAGGCCCTCCCCCTGGGGGTTGCCAGCCGACATTGTTTGGCTGACGGCACCCTGAGGAGACCCTCTCTGTGGGAGCGTACCGGACGGTGGGAGGTATTTGCTGGCAGAAGGCGGTCCTGTAGATATCCGGGTCCGATGCCATGGAGCGTTTTAAAGATGGTCACTAACACCTTGAAATGCACCCGAAAGGCCACCGGCAACCAGTGCAGCTCACGCAGGAGCGATGTTACATGGGAGCGCCATGGCGCCCCGGTCACTACCCGTGCGGCCGCATTCTGGGCCAGCTGAAGCCTCCGGGTGCACCTCAAGGGGAGCCCCATGTAGAGAGTTCAGGGGGAAAAGACAAAAGTAGGATGATGATGCCTCCTAGAGCAGGGGTTCTCAACCTTGGCAACTTTAAGACTTGTGGACTTCAACTCCCAGAATTCCTCAGCCAGCTTTGTCTTAAAGTTGCCAAGGTTGAGAACCCCTGTCCTAGAGCAGCGGTTCTCAACCTGTGGGTCGCGACCCCATTTGGGGTCGAACGACCATTTCATGGGGGTCGCCAAACACCGCAGTCTGCCATTTTTTTCCCCTCGGCTGGCGCAGGTCGGGGTCGCGGCCTCAAAAAGGTTGAGAACCTGGCTAATCCCTGGTAGCTGGGAGCAAGCAGCTCACTCTTCCTTGTGGGGCAGAAAGGCAGCTGCTTTTGCTTTTGCTTGGGCAGAGCTTTTTCAAATAAGAAATTAAAACAGGAAATAAAAGGGGACTAGGGAACTTGGCAGGAACCTTGGGAAGAATTACCTGCTGAGCCCTGGTAAGTTTGTGGGGTTTCTTGTTTAATTACAAATTCACCTTTTCCCCCCTTTTTTTAGCAGCCATATAAGGGGTTTCTCCTTCCCCTTTCTTCTAAAGCTTGCCCTCAGCACAGGTTTGGAGGGGGTGGAGCTTTCTGCTGCAGCCCCCCTGCTGGCTAATCCCTGGTAGCTGGGAGCAAGCAGCTCACTCTTCCTTGTGGGGCAGAAAGGCAGCTGCTTTTGCTTTTGCTTGGGCAGAGCTTTTTCAAATAAGAAATTAAAACAGGAAATAAAAGGGGACTAGGGAACTTGGCAGGAACCTTGGGAAGAATTACCTGCTGAGCCCTGGTAAGTTTGTGGGGTTTCTTGTTTAATTACAAATTCACCTTTTTTTTAGCAGCCATCGCGCCCCTGATGGCGCGCAATAAAATCCTAAAACAAGTAAGAAAAAAATCCAAAAAGTAAACTGAGACCAAAACAAAAAATTTGAACAACCCAAAAAAGCTGTGTTTTTTTTAAAAAACAACTAGTATAATAATAACAGCAAACATATAATAACAAGAAATGGAGATAGATAGCCAGCAGACGGAGGGGAGCTTCACAGTGTTTTGTATTGAGTGTCACATGTATGACTATCTGTCTGCTGGACAGAAGTCTTGGGTGTGTGATCGGTGCAATGAGCTCCTGGCTCTCAGGGAACAGGTTCTTTCCCTTGAAGCCAAGGTAGCAGACCTGGAGAAGCAGAGAGAGATAGCGAGGCAGGAGAAGATCTTCAGGGATGCAGCAGGAGCATCCCACTCCATGCTGAGCAGCTCTCCAGCTACTTTGGAGAATGGAGATCTTGGGCAGGGAGGACATCAATCTGTGGAAGAGGGACAGGCTCCCTTAGTTGAGACCCCTTCCCTGGAGGATGTGCCCATATCCTCTTGCACCGAGGATACTTCTCCGCGGGTGGTGGGAGGGGGGCTTCTTGTAGTGGGTGATTCAATTGTTAGAAATATAGAGAGACGGGTTTGTGATGGAAGCGTTGACCGCATGGTAAACTGCCTGACGGGTGCAAAGGTTGTGGACATCACGAGGCATCTAGACAGGCTGATAGACAGTGCTGGGGTGGAGCCAACTGTTGTGGTACATGTCGGTACCAATGACATTGGAAAAGCTAAGCGGAAGGTCCTGGAAGCCAAATTTAGGTTGCTAGGTAGAAGATTAAAGTCCAGGACCCCCAGGTTGCATTCTCAGAAATGCTACCTGTTCCACGCGCAGGGCCAGCTAGACAGGCAGAGCTCAGGAGCTTCAATGCGTGGATGAGGCAGTGGTGCCGGGAGGAAGGGTTTAGATTCATTAGGAACTGGGAAACATTTTGGGACAAGCCACACCTGTACAGAAGGGACGGGTTACATTTGAACCATAATGGAACCAGACTGTTGGCGATTAATATTAAAAAGGTTTCAGAGCAGCTTTTAAACTGATTCATAGGGGCAAGTCGACAGGAGCTGGGCAGCTTCCGGTTCGAGAAGGCGCACTGCCTAATATGGAGGGTGGAAGTTATGCACACATTGGTGAGTCAACAGGAAAACTAAATTGTAATAGTCAAGCAGAAGGACATGGTAGACCATCTACAAATTCTACAACCAAATTCTACAGTCAAAATCCACAGTCAAAGTTGAAAGTGCACCAGAAAATTACATATAAAGGTCTGTACACAAATGCTAGAAGCATTCGAGCAAAAATAGGGGAATTGGAATGCTTGGTGAAGGAAAATAATATTGATATTATCGGCATAACAGAAACCTGGTGGACAGATGAAAACCAATGGGACACAAGGATTCCAGGTTACAAATTGTATAGGATGGACAGGAGAGGGAGAAATGGTGGTGGCGTGGCCTTGTACATAAATGAGGAGTTAGAATCTCATGAACTTGAAATTCAAGAAAATTCAAACTCACCCACAGAAACATTGTGGATAAAAATCCCAGGACAGGAAACTAATCTGACGTTAGGGATCTGCTATCGCCCTCCCAACCAAACTCCAGAGGCAGATTGCTATTTGGAAAATGAATTTAAGGAGGCCTCAAAAAGAAATAGGGTAGTCATAATGGGGGACTTCAACTATCCCCAAATAGATTGGGTAAATTCTTGTTCTACACATGAAAGAGAGACATGTTAGCCGATTATTCCCTTGAGCAGATGGTCATGGAACCTACCAAGGGAAAGGGGATCCTGGACTTGGTTCTAACTAACGCACAGGATTTGGTTCATGATGTCCTTGTAACCGAGCCCATAGGAACCAGCGATCACAACACAATAACCTTCAACTTAACCATGGATAGCAAATTGTCAGTGAAAACTAACACAGAGACCTTAAACTTTCACAGAGGGAATTTTGACAAAATGAGGAAAATAGTAAAGAAGAAACTAAAAGGAAAAGTAAAAAAAGTCAAATCCCTCCAAAATGCTTGGAAACTGTTTAAAAATACGTTACAGCAGGCTCAAATAAAATGCATTCCTAAAAGAAGAAAGAGGATTGGAAAGTCCAAGAGGATACCAGTATGGCTTACGAATGAGGTAAAGGAGGTTATTGGAAAGAAGAAAAACTCATTTAAGAAATGGAAGGCTCTTCCTACCGAGGAGAACAGGAGGGATCACAAACTCTGGCAGACCAAATGCAAGGCGATAGTCATGAAAGCCAAGAGAGACTTTGAGGAGCATATAGCCAAGAATATTAAAAATAATAACAAAACCTTTTTTAAGTACATCAGAAGCAGGAACCCAACCAGAAAATCAGTTGGGCCACTTGATAACAATGGTCAGAAGGGGATAATCAGAGAAGACAAGGAGATTGCTGAGAGGCTAAATGACTTCTTTGCCTACGTTTTCACCGAGGAGGATAGAGAACATTTGCCTGCCACTGAATTAGTTTTCCCAGGGAGGGAAATAGAAGAATTAAACCTGATAGAGATAAACAAGGAAGATGTTCTTGCATGCCTTTCTAAACTAAACATCAACAAATCGCTGGGTCCAGATGGCATCCACCCCAGAATTCTCAAGGAACTCAAGTGTGAAATTGCTGAACTTCTAGCTAAAATATACAATCTTTCTCTAAGATCAGGCACTGTACCGGAGGATTGGAGGGAAGCAAATATAACCCCGATCTTCAAGAAAGGATCCAGAGGTGATCCAGGAAACTATAGACCAGTCAGTCTAACCTCAGTTCCAGGCAAACTGATGGAAACCATTATTAAAGATAAAATTACAGGGCACATAGAAAAACAGGCATTGCTGAAAGAAAATCAACATGGTTTCTGCAAAGGCAAATCATGTCTTACTAACTTGTTAGAATTCTTTGAGGGTGTAAATAAATACATAGATAAAGGGGCCCCAGTTGATATTGTATATCTTGACTTTCAAAAGGCTTTTGACAAAGTCCCTCACCAAAGGCTCATAAAAAAGCTCTCCAGCCACGGAATTAGAGGACAGGTCTTGTCCTGGATTGGTAACTGGCTAAATTGTAGGAAGCAAAGGGTGGCAATAAATGGACAATTCTCCGGATGGAAAGAAGTGAGAAGTGGTGTACCCCAAGGTTCAGTTTTGGGGCCTTTACTTTTTAATTTATTCATCAATGATCTGGATGTAGAAGTTAATAGTGAGGTAGCCAAGTTTGCTGATGACACTAAATTGTTCCGGGTTGTGAAAAGTGAAACTGATTGTCGGGAGCTCCAGAAGGATCTCTCGAAATTGTGTGAGTGGGCAACAAAGTGGCAAATGCACTTTAACCTAAACAAGTGCAAAGTTATGCACATCGGGGCAAAGAACCCCAATTATACTTACCAACTGATGGGGACCAAACTTTCTGAGACAACCCAAGAAAGGGATCTTGGGGTTTTGGTGGACACCTCGATGAAGATGTCAACCCAATGCGCAGCAGCAGTAAAAAAAGCAAATTCCATGCTTGGCATGATTAGGAAGGGAATCGAAAATAAGTCAGCAAGTGTTGTATTGCCTCTGTACAAATCGACGGTGAGACCACACTTGGAGTACTATGTACAGTTCTGGTCACCGCACCTCAAGAAGGATATAATGGAACTGGAAAAGGTGCAAAAAAGGGCAACAAGAATGATCAAGGAAATGGAGCGCCTCCCTTATGAAACCAGATTGCAACGCCTTGGTCTCTTCAGCCTTGAAAGACGGCGTTTAAGGGGTGACTTGATCGAAGTGTATAAAATCATGCATGGGATAGAAAATGTGGATAGAGAAAAATTCTTTTCTCTATCACACAATACCAGGACAAGGGGGCACTCCCTAAAGCTTATAGCTAAGAAAGTGAGGACAAATAAAGGGAAATATTTCTTCACCCAGAGGGTCGTTGATTTATGGAATTCACTTCCTGAAGGGGTCGTGACAGCTGTCAGCCTTGACAGCTTCAAGGCAGGGCTAGATAGATTCATGGATGCCAAGTGTATCGGTGGTTATTAAAACGGATGTCCATGTGCCGCCTCTATGTTGGTTGAGGCAGGCAGGATTCCCTTGAGTACCATTTGTTTGGGGGTCAAGGGAAAGGGAGGGTTTTGCCTTCTCTTTCTGCTCAAGATCCCCATTTACATTTGGTGGGCCACTGTGTGACACAGAATGCTCGACTCGATGGGCTTTGGCCTGATTCAGCATGGCTCTTCTTATGTTCTTATGTTCTTATGTAACCGCTGTCCTAGACGGAAATGAAAGTCCAGAAATACAATTAAACAATCAATCAGTAATAAGAGATAACACACATATCTGGGGATAAAAATGTCTAAGAAATTATAATAAGGGTCACAGGAATATTTCAATTAAAAATATAAAGAGTTACCTGTTGTTGCATTTGTAGCCTCACATAAATGTTGCCTTAGAGAAGTCTTGAGTGCTTCTAATTGGCTATTTGTTTTGTTTTCATCTGGATTGCATTGATGTGCATTTGAAATTCGAGTCATTTCCTTGGGATTTTGTGGGCTTCTGTTTGTCGCTGTTGAGGAATTGCAGCCCAGGCCTATAAAACATTAAGCCAAAATTATAGTTACATAATTAAAACTTCACAATATCACAGATACTGAATTCTGGATAAAGAGAGAGCCCCCATCTGGATTCTTCCAGGAATTCATAATACTACTCAACCAGTACTAGGGCTCCATTTACCTTTTGATAGCCTCTCACAAGCTTTATTTTAGTATTTTATCAATATCCTGCCTTTATTATTTTCATAAATAACCCAAGGCAATGAACGCACACAATGCTTCTTCCTTCTCCTATTTTCCCCACAACAACTACACTGTGATGTGGGTTGGGCCGAGAGACTGTGAATGGCCCAACATCACCCAGCTAGGTTTCATGTCTAAAGCGGAACCAGAAGTCACCATCTCTTAGCTTCTAGCCTGGTGCCTTCACCACTATACCAAACTGGCTCTCTTTAGTATTTTCACTTGGATAATTTCTTCATTAAACGAACTGAGAGATCACAAAACACCATGCAATTGTTTGCTTTCCTCTGACTTCTTTATTAAGCAAGATGAGTGCCCGAGCAAAAAGATGATGGACTAGAGGAACATTGGGGTTGCAATGGGTCTGACACAACTTTACAACTAACAACAACAACAACATTGCTGTGGCCAAAACCTAGCTCACTTAAAGCAATCAAATCACTTTGAAGCTGCAGCATAAATGTATTAAGCCTGCATACGATAAAGAGGTAGACAAGGTGTAAATTACAACATGACAGAATATTTTTAATAAGCCCATCTTGATGGACTTCTCATTATTTATCTTATCCTACTGGGTCAGAATGGCAGCTATATTTTCTTTGAGATTTGGTCACTGAATGTAAACAATGTGATTTATTGGGTCACTGATTCCTGTCTGATTCTCCCACCTGTGGCCACTCAGGATCAATTCAGCTTAGAATAGAGTAGGATAGAATAACGGAGTTGGAAGGACTTTGGAGATCTTCTAGTCCAGCGGTTCTCAACCTGTGGGTCACGACCCTTTTGGGGGTCACACGAACCTTTCACAGGGGTCACCTAAGACCAATCGGAAAACACATATTTCCGATGGTCTTAGGCAGGGCTTGTCAACCGCCTTCTCTCCCTCCCCCCCTCTGCTCCACCTCACTTGTGTGGAAAATATGCTGCTTGGCAGCAGTCTGCACAAACTCTACCAAATGTGCCCTGCAGGGGGTGCATAAAGAGCGCAGGTGCAGAGCAAGGCCCTTCCCTCCCCAGAGACTCATTGTGCAGCAACCGGATTGACTTCTTCTTGTGCACGCAGGTCAGCGAAGGGGAGGCCGAGAGAGGGAGGGAAGGAGGAAGGGACTCCTCCTCCTTTCCTAAGCTTCAAAGCACGATCGGCTTCCCAAGGGTGCCACAATCCTCACGAAAGCAGGGGGGGAGAGAGAGAAGCAAAGGGGGTGAGAAGGCTTGCGACGGGCTGGAAGGAGCACCTGCCAGCATTGGTGATGAGAAATTCCCCACAAACCCAGGGAGAGGGTAGAGAAAAGGAGCCCCCTTTGGGAGGAAACCGCCACTTTCTTCTCCTTGGCTTTGCGCTCTTCACTTCCTCGGCAGCCGGGCTGGCAAGCCTCTCCTGGCTGGAACTTCCTTTCCTTCCCTCCCTCTTGGTCTCTTCCTCCTTTCCTCCCTCTCCCATTGTCCCTTCCTTCCTTCCTTCCTTCCTTCCTTCCTTCCTTCCTTCCTTCCTTCCTTTCCTTCACCTCCCTTAGTCTCTTCCTCCTTCCCTCCCTCTCTCCCATTATCCCTTCCTTCCTTCTTTCCTTCCATTCCTTCACCTCCTTCTTAGTCTCTTCCTCCTTCCCACCCTCTCCCATTGTCCCTTCCTTCCTTCCTTCCTTCCTTCCTTTCCTTCCCCTCCCTTAGTCTCTTCCTCAGTATCTTTCCGCATTGATCGCGTCTGCGGATTCTCGCCTGGCTGCCCTGTTTAAGGTGACTCGTTCTCTCCTTGATACGGAGAGGAGGGAGGAACCTTTGCAGGGCAATGCTGAGGAATTTAACACCTTTTTCGCAGACAAGATCGCTCAGATCCAGGCTGACTTGGACTCCAATTGGAATGCAGTGTCGGCTGACAATGAGTCAGTCGAGACGACAGAGGCCCGTCTTAGTCTTGTTGAATGGGATGAGTTTGACCCGGCAACTCCTGATGATGTGGACAAGGCCATTGGAGCTGTGAGTTCTGCCACCTGTTTATTGGACCCATGTCCCTCCTGGCTGGTTTCGGCTAGCAGGGAGGTGACACGAAGCTGGGTCCAGGCTGTTATTAATGCTTCGTTGAGGGAGGGGTCCTTTCCGGCTCCCTTAAAGGAGGCACTTGTGCGCCCCCTCCTCAAGAAGCCTTCCCTGGACCCGGCAGTTTTTTTTAAAAAAATATTTTATTAGTTTTATAATTATAAATATAAGCAAAAAAAATCAGGTTAAATACAACTCAACTGAGTACAATCGTTAGCAACTTTTTCGAACACAAAACAAAACATAAAAACTTACATGGGATAATTAAAATAAATATAGGTATTGCTCGGCAGCACCCCCTCCACCACATCCTCCTCTTCCATCCTCCCTACGACCTACTTCTATCCCCCCACCCTCTCTCCCTCCTCTCTCTCCACCCTCCTCCTACAACCTCCCTACTTCCCTCCAATCCCTCACTCCTCACTCTCCACCCCCTCCAGGTGGTTTAGAGGTACTGCCCGAGCAACCCCTCCTTTATCAAAAAATATATCATTCTATGTGTAATACAAATATTACAGTTGAGTACATTATAACACCCCCCCAACCCAGCCACCCCCCGACTTCCCAAAGTGAATACAGGGTAAAACACAAGAAAACCCACCAAACTAAACCAAATTATTATGTAAATCCTAATAAAAATTTAACAATATTTTTCAATCCAACATATGAAAATTTAACTATATGCTAAGTGCAATTTCTTAGATTGATATTTCCCTTGTATATACTCTATCCATTTTATCCAATCCAACATATATTTTTCATTTGAGTGATCCTTCAAATATGCAGATATGTTAGCCATTTCTGCCAAGTTTATTACTTTCAAAGTCCATTCTTCGATAGATGGTAATTCGATCTCTCTCTGATATGCTTCCATCTGTTACTTATTGTCCTGTCCTCAGGTGCTTTGGAGAATAGGTCAACCCCCTCTTCTCTTGACAGCCCCTTAGATATTGGAAAATACTGTCATGTCGCCTAGTCTTTCTCTTTGTTAGATGAGACATACCAGTTCCTGAAGCTGTTCATTGTACGTTTTAGCCTCCAGTCCCCCGATCATCTTTGTTGCTCTTCTCTGCACTCTTTCTAGACGCAGTGTTTCTCAACCTTGACAATTTTAAGGCATGTGGACTTCAACTCCCAGAATTCCACAGCCAGCTGTGGAATTCTGGGAGTTGAAGTCCACATGCCTTAAAATTGTCAAGGTTGAGAAACACTGTTTAGAGTCTCAACATCTTTTTTATATTGTGGTGTCCAAAACTGGACCCGGTATTCCAGGTATGGTCTTACTAATGCAGGATAAAATGATAATAATACTTCATGTGATCTTGATACTATCTCTCTGTTGATGTAACATAAGACTCTCCTTAACCTGGATGGGGAGGAGATAAGTTTTGACCGATGCTAGACGGCTGGGTCCACTGTATTTTATATATATATAAAAAACTTGGTCTTATTTACGCTTCTATGAAAAGGACTGCTTTTAATCCTTGAATGTCTGAATGTCTGCTCAGTACATTTGATTCTTACTTCATCATGCTCTCTCCTCCTACGATACTCACCATGAACCCCCATCAGTATCACAGTCACCATCAAGATAACATTCCCAGTGCAGGAAAGCCATAGAACAATCCAATGCCAATGAGGGCATATTTGATGATCTGCAAAATTCAAGCAAAACATTTAGAATGTTACTCTAATGCAGCGGTTCTCAACCTCTGGGTCGCGACCCCATTTGGGGTCGAACGACCATTTCACGGGGGTCGCCAAACAACGCAGTCCGCCATTTTTCCCCCTTTTCCCCTCGGCCGGCGCAGGGGGCAGCACCGTGCATGCGCGGGGTAGCACCGCGCATGCGCGATGTGGGCCGTCGCGCCACACATGCGCGATGCAGATAAGGAGCACATTGTGGATAAGAAGCGAGAAAGCAGAAGTAGCTAAAAATGTTCCCTTTTGAGTGTTTCCCTAAGACACCATATGTTCCCGGGTGGGTTAGATATTAGGGTTTTTTCTTTGCTGTCCTTTCATGACCTGCATCCACAATTCTGCAAGTGCCCAAAGACAGCGGGGTCATCTGCACATATTCACAATTGATACTTCCTATGCTGTCCCCTAATTCTGGGTCAACATAATGGGCGGCATATAAATTTAATAAATAAATGAACACACGTAAAACAATGATAACGAAAGCCGTAGTGAACCAACTGTTGAACTGACAGAGATTAAAGAAAAAAGAACAACCGAGGCTCAGAGGAAGATAGAGAAGAAGATCCCCACTGAACTGCCTTTTGATCAAAGTTTTTGTGAGAGGTGGATGTGGGTGGGTGAAGAACAGACGTTCAGAACCATCTATAGTTCCAAGCCACATAAACCTTTAGAGACAAAGGCTGGCAGTGCTTAGAATTTTATCTGTAGAACCACAGGAGAATAAAATGCGCCTATCTCTTAGCACAAATGTGGCAAACACAGCACTCCCTTCAAATAGTACTTGATACCTGGTCCCTGTTGCATTCCTGCAAGGTTTTTATAGAGCCACATTGCCAGTGCTCCTTCACGTTTCATGCATGGCAGAACAATGCAACCACAGTTGTTGCTTTTTTTAAAGCACCTAGATCTGCAGTGCGCCATGTCACTGGGAAAATCAAGGCCCTCCAAGCTGTGGTTAACATTTATATGGTTACTTGGGAGCAAAGGACATCCAATGCAAAGAGATTCCTTCTGTTTTCTCTATGAGAAGATGCAACAGATCAGATCCAGTCCTCTGTGCAATATTTTGGATATGCTTCTGTTACAATGATCATTATTACATTATAGCTCAGGGTTTCTCTACAAGCACAATGCAGCATATGTAATGGGCCTCTCCTCTGTTACCTGCACAGTAACGGATTCTCAAAGAGAAATTAAGCTGGGAAATAATGTTACCCTCTCAAAGTCACTGAGGGAGCATTGTAACCAAGCAGCAAATTAAACCTGGGTCTTCATCTGCACCCTTAATCCCTACTACCTACTGGCTATGTGGGCTTCTACTTATGGTCTGAGAAGCTGTCCTGAAATAAGTGAACTTACCTGCCTGTTGAACAACAATGAAATTTGCACTTCTTCTAGATGAGGAATCCTCAGAACATTTGATGTCTGCATAGACCAGACCGGCATCCATGGTCAGCTGCAACCCAAAACAGATGGACTGTATGTAAGTAAGACGTTCTTAATATGCCTGCACATGCATAACGGAAGTGTTGTTGATCTACACTATCACTCCTCCAAAATGTAAGTATATTCTCTCTGCCCATGTATAGTTGTGGTTATGTGCTCTTACACTGAAAGGAGGGACATCTCTACAGAACATGACTATAATAAAATGTATTTTCCTATAGGTGGTTTCCAGACAATAGTGCAGATGAAGCTAAGAGTCACTTGCAATTTACAAAGGAAACTAAGATTTAAAGTTTGTTTCTTTTTCTTTTTCTATGTTTGTGATCTCCAGTAACAGGCCAGGAGATTCCACATCCCCACCCATCCGAAATAAACTACAGTCGATCATCATGCCCCAATCCAGGACATGCCGTTTCATCTGCTCTCCTCTTTTCTCAAGTTTCTCCCTCCCCCTTTTCATCCACTCAGTATGATGTGCCCATGGAGTATGAGTGGCTGTTATTTGTCTATTTCTGAAATTTCCTCTTCAAATAATATCCATCCTCATCCATCCTCGCCTCCTAGAGAAAGTATTGCAATGCTTTATGTAGCCTAACCATGTTTTTCACAACGAAAAACAGATGTGTATTTCCAAAGTCCATTTAGGAAGTCCCTGAAAAGCAGTCCTTGACAAGTAGAGATTGCTGCAAACTTCTCTTTTGATAACCACTGTTATTTGCATTATTCTCCATGCTTACACTGGCTGCATAATCTTAACCAAGCAAGAGCTGTGTGTACCAGCCTCTCCTTCTAAAGTTGACTTGCAGAAAAATATTTATAGTGCAGCTGAACACAAATTTTGGAAGCGTGTAGAAGGCAGTGGAAACCTTAGCAACGAGGATTTGGGGGGGTGGGAGGAAATAAAGGCCATATTGAATTCAATTTTCAGTTTTATGATACAGTTATTTTCTTGGCTCTGTCCTGATTCTGGATGTCTCCATTTTCCTGAAGTCTAAGCACACTGTCCAAGCTATTTCTGGCCTTGTATGTGACTTTGCTTCTTATTTCAGTGTTGGTTCATCTTCAAATTTTCTATATTTTAAGAAAAAAGCAAAATGCTAGAAAAAACTTTCATGACCTTTTATTCTTACAGGTAGAATGGAGATAAACTGATCAAGAGTGAGATATTATTTGCTGCATTGGCTCAAACCACACATTTTGGAACGACTGTTCTTATTTCCTGTGCATCACAAGACAAGATAGCTATGAACTCTGGTCAGAAAAAAAGGCAGGCTTAAAAGCTATTTTGCAAACAGAAAATATATTATTCTCATGAGCCTGACCACCTTCTCTTTCTCCATAGCATGCAGTCTCTTATTAAATAAATGCCACTCCCAGAGCAGGAATTCATAGTATTTTTTTCCCCATGGTTATCTGATAATCACTGTGAAGGGAGGACGGCTGTCAACTCTATTTAGATAACAACACAGCCTGGTAAAAAGATCTATTTTACATAGAAGTGGAAAAATGTTTGAGTTTTGCTCTGAAGGGAAGATCATTGCTTGAAAAGGAAAAATTGGTTTCCAAATTGTTTCTAGGTTTGACGACCCCCCCACACACATCTTTTATATTTGGTAGCCATAATAAATCCAATTATTAATAATAATACAATGCTGCTGACTATTGTTGAAAGCTTAAAGCTTATACAGTCAAGGGTGTTATTTACTGCTTACAAAGAAAAATAAAATATCAGAATATGCACGTGTATTTAACACAGTGGAAAGGTATTAAGAATATTTGTTTTTAACTGAACATAGGACAAAGTGAAAGACACAGATTGGGCTGGGACACCAACTCCCATAAAAGCTAGCTGCTAGCAATCTCAAGGACATTAGAATAACAGAGTTGGAAGTGACTTTGGAGGTATTCTAGTCCAGAGGTCCCTAAACCTTTCCTGTTTGGCAGCCCGGAGGGAAAGGGAGGAACACGAAAATTTACATGTGCGCATATGCATTCACAAACAGGCTGCTTACACACTGGTGGCACTAGCACCCACGTGCATGCACAAGCAGGGCCACTAGCATGAGTGGAGGGGAATGCACGCACACGTGCACATACTCACCAGCTGTTCCCACAGCTGGGGTATATATATATGTCCTTAATAACACTAAAAATGTGAATCTTGGGCATACACATATCAATAAAAATAGAAAAACAAACACCAGGATAAAAACAAGACCGTTTAATATAAACAAGCTTGTAAGTAAAAGAGTTACTGAGTTTTCGTTGTCCACACTGTCATCAGCTATATATATATGTAGGTCTTTGGTTCTTCGGGTTTTCTCCCACGTAGAATTTGAAGTGTCTTGGCAACGTTTCAACGAAGTCACATTCGTCATCTTCAGCTAGAAGCACGAAGCCGAAAGCACCAGCCTGAAGATGACGAATGTGACTTCGTCGAAACGTTGCCAAGACACTTCAAATTCTACGTGGGAGAAAACCTGAATAGCCAAAGATCTACATACAAACACTTGCGAAAACCTCAGAAAACACACACACACACACACACACACACACACACACACACACACACACACATATATATATATATATATATATATATATGTCTTTGGTTCTTCGGGTTTTCTCCCACGTAGAATTTGAAGTGTCTGGGCGACGTTTCGATGAAGTCTCATTCATCATCTTCAGGCTGGTGCTTTTGGCTTCTGCTCCTATATATATCCACATTTTTGTTTGGATAGGAATAAAATTGCTAAAAGTGTTACCGTAGTAACAAAATATTTTCTGTTATTTCAGTACAGTAGAGTTTCCCCTCACTATGAATGCAGTACGGGTAGTCCTCGACTTACGACCACAATTGAGCCAAACATTTCCGTTGCTAAGCAAGAAGTTGTTAAGTGAGTTTTGCCCCATTTTACGACCGTTCTTGCCACAGTTGTTTAAGTGAATCCCAGAAGTTCTTAAGTTAGTAACACGGTTGTTAAGTGAATCTACCCCATTGACTTTGCTTGTCAGAAGGTCACAAAAGGTGATCACGTGATCCCCAGGATGCGGCTACCATCATAAATATGAGTCAGTTGCCAAGAGTCTGAATGTTGATCACCTGACCATGTGGATGCTGCAACTGTCTTAACTGTGAAAAAAAGGTTATAAGTCATTTTTTTCAGTGCTGTTGTAAGTTTGAACAGTCACTAAATGAACTGCTGTAAGTCAAGGACTACCTGCTCATCTAGAACAGCAGTGGGCATGCTTGCAACCTTCAGTTTAATAAAATCTCTTCTCCCTGAAGGGAACACTAGCTATGCAAATAGGCCTCTGGGTAATGATTGATTATCATATTATATAATCTGTTAAAATTATATTATAACGTTGAAATCCTTCCTGGAATTAGGGCATTCTAGAGAAGGGGTGGGGTATTGGGATCTGACTTCCAGGTGAACTAACTCAGCCAGCTGGCACGCATATTGTGAATACTGTAGCACAAAATTTTCCTAAACATAACGTGCCAAAGGATGAGCCTGAGTTGTGTTTTGGGAGTTTACAGAGCAGTGATGGCAAACCTTTTAGAGACCGAGTGCCCAAACTGCAACCCAAACCCCACTTATTTATTGTCGGGTGCCAGGTGGGTGTGGCCCACTGGGTGGGCATGGCTGGGGTGGGCATGGGGAAGGATGCCTGTGGGGGCCTGGCAGGGTTGGGGGAGATCAAGGGGGTCTCTTGTGTGTGGGATGGTGGGCAGGAGGTTCATCCTGTGGGGTAATAATAATAATAATAATAATAATAATAATAATAATAATAATAATAATAATAATAATAATAATAATAATAATAATAATAATAATAATGTCGGAAGGGACCTTGGAGGTCATCTAGTCCACTGGTTCTTAACCTTTTTGAACCAATCACCCCCTTGAGCCAATGAGGAAGTTGTTATCGCCCCCCTCCACCAACATAACCTCTCAATCACAACATAGGAAATAATTCTTCAATTTATGCAAACACTTTTTTTGTTTTCTTTAAAATTGTCATCAGGACATATCGATGCAAATAATTTATTTTCAGTCTTTTTCCCATATCTCCCATATTCTGGCCAATGGTGCACCACTGTATGGGTAGAGGCTGCTGCGCAATGCGCATGAAGATAAGCGATGCGTCTTCACATATGTATGGCGTTCTGTACTGAAGCTAGCTGGAGGAACATTTGAAAACACAATTCAATCCACTAATAGCGAGGGATCTGATGGTTTTGTACGACAGATATACAGCGATTCACTGTATGAAAAACTCTCAAAAGTGTCCCCAAAACTTCTCGCTCCATTGCCCCCATATCGCCCCCTTTTTGTTCCTTCGCCCCCCTGAAAAACGAAATCGCCCCCAGGGGGACGATATCGCCCAGGTTAAGAACCACTGATCTAGTCCAACCCCCTGCTCAGGTAGGAAACCCTATACCTTTAAGACAAATGGCTATCCAGTTTCTTCTTAAAAACTTTCAGTGTTGGAGCATTCATTGCTTCTGGAGGCAGCTTGTTCCACTGGTTAATTGTTCTAACTGTCAGGAAGTTTCTCCTTAGTTCTAGGTTGCTTCTCTCCTTGATTAGTTTCCATCCGTTGCTTCTTGTCCTGCCTTCAGGCGCTTTGGAGAATAGCTTGACTCCCTCTTCTTTGTAGCCGCCCCTGAGATATTGGAACATGCTATCATGTCCCCCCTCGTCCTTCTCTTCATTAAACTAGACATACCCAATTCCAGCAGCCTTTCCTTATATGTTTTAGCCTCCAGTCCCCTAATAATCTTGGTTGCTCTTCTCTGTACTCTTTCTAGAGTCTCAACATCTTTATTACATCGTGGTGATCAAAACTGGGTGCAGTATTCCAAGTGTGGTCTTACCAAGGCGTTGTAGAGTGGTATTAATACTTCCTGTGATCTTGATTCTATCCCTCTGTTAATGCAGCCTAGCACTGTGTTGGCTTTTTTGGCAGCTGCAGCACACTGCTGGCTCATATTTAAGTGATTATCTACTAGGACTCCAAGATCCCTCTCACAGTTGCTACTATTAAGCAAGGTACCCCCTATACTATACCTGTGCATTTGTTTTTTCTTGCCTAAATGTAGACCCTTACTTTTTTCACCATTGAATTTCATTTTGTTAGATAGCGCCCAGTGTTCAAGTCTGTCCAGATCCTCCTGTATCCTAAGCCTGTCTTCTGGAGTGCTGGCTATTCCTGCCAGCTTGGTGTCATCTGCAAATTGGATGAGTTCCCCATCTGTCCCCTCATCCAAATCATTGATGAAGATGTTGAAGAGCACTGGGCCCAGAACAGAACCCTGGGCACCCCACTACAAGGCAGGGGGCAGGCCAGGGGTGCTATTGCCGCAGGGCACAAGGTGAGGCAGGGGCCGGGGCAGCTGCTGCCTGACACCGCACACAGCGAGCAGCCACAGCCTGCCCACCCTTCGACAGGTGCACTCTGGGGCTCCGCAGCTCACTGTGAATACGGGACCAGCCCTCCAGCAGCAGTTGGAGTAGGGAAGGAGGAAAACGCGTGATGCAGACTGCCGGACGTGCCTACTCCATCCCATCTGTTTTTGCTTGCAGTTGGAGAGCAGGTTGCTGCTGGTCATCTCCTTGGCCCCCTCGCAGATCTCGTGAGAAGTTAGTAAGTCTGATGGAACTTTATTTTTTTACCAATAGTCCCACAAATACGTAGCGAAGGCTGAGAAACGAATGGAGAAATGGAATGCAGCTGAAAGGACAGGTTAGTAAAAAACACTTGAGGAGGCAGAGACCGGCACAGCAACCTTACCCTGCGTGGGTATTGATGCAGGTTGCTCATAGATGGAACTGAAGGCCTAGGACTGGGGCAATAGCGCGCGTGCCCACAGAGAGGGCTCAACATGCCATCTGTGGCACGCGTGCCATAGGCTCACCACCACGGTTATAGAGGCATTCAATTATAGTCCCACTGTTTGAGCCACATAAATATTCTGGGAAAACTACTGGATGCTATGAATTGTGGAAAGCTGTTGGAAAGCACAGGAAGACTAGAAAGGACACAATATTAAAGAAGGACTTACATGACTACAACTTACTGTTATGCAATTGTACATGCTTGCATGACGGCAGCAAGCAGAGACAGGCAGGGGGAGGCTTCCCCTCCACCTCTGCTTGCTGCCGCCATGCAGCACATCCAGATTGCCTGCCTCCCCCCCCTCTGCTTGTAGGGTGATGGAGGAGCTCTCCCTTGGGCTTCTCCCACTTTCTCCTTCTTCCTCCTCCTTTGAACAGCTCTTCGCTCCCATTGCTCCTTTTTCAGTCCCGGAGTTTTGTCCAGAGCCTGTGCAGAGGATGTTTGGAAACAAAGCCCTGCGGTGATCGGGTGGGGCATGAACCATTCCCTTCACTTTTGGACCGGCTCCAAAATGGCCAGACTATCGTGCATTCACATGCCTCCAATCCCTTGCTTGCTCCAATCCCTCCAATCTGGTTTTGCAGCAAGCAAGGGGATTGGAGGCATGTGAATGCATGCTACTCTGGAGTCTCAAAAAAACCCAGGTTTTTTTTGCTGCCAGACTGTTCAGCTTTCTTTAAAGTTTTCTTGATGATCCCATTCTGCATCAAGTTAAATAGTATGGCAGTGAAAAGCCAAGAGGAACAGAGAGAGAAAAAACCCAGTCCCACCTACGGGAAGGATTTTCGCTGCCAGGAGCGGGGGAAACTCCCGGCTTTTTTTTTAGACGCCAGACTAGTGTGCAATCACATGCCTCCAACCACCTTACTTGCTTTAAAGCCAGATTGCAGCAAGGAAGGGATTGGGAGCATGTGAATGCATGCTAGTCTGGCCATTTCAGAGCCTCTCCAAAGTAAAAAAAAAAAAAAAAGAGGTATCAGTTCTGCCGAATCGGTATGAAACGGTTGAATCCCACCACAGACTTCTCTCCTGCAGTTTTACATGGTTTCTTGCAAACCTTAGAAACAAGAGAGTAGAAAGCTCTGAGGGAATCCTATGTAGATCAACAAGATTTTTGTATTATAGTAATCGTGCCTAGATAGAATCATTTCTCATGCCTGCCTCATTCTAAATGCAATTTCTCTCTTGCTTTCACTGCAAATGTCCCTGGAAGAAACTACCGTTGTAGCTTGTTCATTGCTGGGTCTACATTTACCCATCTATTTGCCTTACTTTCTGCCAGAGCTTTATCAGCCACACGTGGAAATGTAAACTCATTAGAAGAAGAATTAGGTTCTCCTTTACTTTCTGCATCTGGCATTTCATTTTTACCTGTTGCCTCAGCAACAATATTTGCTTGTCCCCATAACTATCATGCACTTCCTGAGCAGATCTGATTATTTAAGGTAAAAACCCTGTGGAAAAATCCCCATTGCAAATGCTGCCTGCTGTTATCAGTCCTGAAATCCTTTATTCAGCTTAATAAACAGGGAAGAAGAGACTAAAAATCTCTCCTCAAAGCACTAAAAAAAAAAAATCTAATAAATATATAAGTAAAAATAATTTTCACCAGAAAGTATTGCGTAAGTATAAATTTAATCCAGTACAATAAAAAACTGGTTTGGTAAAAATAAATACTTTAGCTCAATGTATTCGGAACACTAGAGGTCTTTTCTAAAACCATTGGGACTTAATGCATTGGCAAAACCAACTTTAATACCAATAAATATTTCCCTTAATAATAATCAGTTATAGACAACTGAGGCCCTGTAGGCCAATTCTGACCTGAGGATGATCACTAGATAATTATTTTCAGCCTTATTCAGGCTGAGATCCAGCCTTCCTGCTCTTTCCATATGGATTCTCTTCTCAGCCTGTTGTAATATAGCCCCAGGAGTTCATCACAACTCTTGAAGAAATGGTCAGTTGGGAAAGGAATGGGAAGATGTTGTGGTTGCTGCATCTCCTGTTTCTTCCCTTGTGACAAAGCAGTGAGAGAAAGAACCAGTCCAATTAGTGGCCATGGGGCCCTCCTGGCTGAGGACTCCATTGCTGGTGAGAGCATCATGAATTCTTCTGTGTATCATGGGAAACTTCCTTGAGATTTCTTCAAATAACTTGTTGGAAACAATCCCTCTTCTCCTTCCCATCAGAATTACAGGCAATAAATATGAGCTTACTGTAAGTATTTCAGTGTGCATTAAAACATGCTGTTAGTTTGGATTCCACCTACACTCTTTTATATTCCGCTTCCCTACATCTCTCTCAAAGGTCAAATTTGCAATCTTCAGCTAAGAAAAACCTTGCAAGCTATTCCTCAAAGCATTTTATCTGTTACCACAGTTTCATTCTGGCTTCTCATACATGACGTTGACTTCCCACAGAAGCCACTCAGATACTTTTTTCAATCAGGGGTTTAAGGTCATGAACGTGTAATATTGCTGCCAGAGCTCATATTTCAAGTTTATCGTTGAGTACTTGAAAAGTACTTGCACAATGATGTTTTCAGCATTATATGGGCTGAGATCAGCATTATACGGAAGGAGAAACTACCATTCCATATCCTTCTTCCTAGTTACTCCTCCCAGCTTCAGGTTTGGTACCAATGAATTCTATGCTTGCAAGAATAATATATAGCATGAAAAGCTATTCTGTTTCTTACATTCATACAGAAAACATGTTGGAACACCAAAGGCCTAAATTGCAAAAGTACATCTGAACCAGCCAAGCAGGTCCCGTCAGCCATTTTATTTCTCAGGAAGAGGCTCTGTGCAAGTTGAGACTTGACAAAGAAGCTGTAGGAGGTAGGAATTTAAAGTTGATTTAATTAGGTTCTGAATATGAGAGACCAGGGGCATTTTGACTTTGAGGTTTGGGCACCTATGAGAAGAACAGGAAGAAGGAGGTCTATACCAAAGAAACAACGGCTTTTGCTGACTGGAGTGTAGATATTCCTCTCTGTAACAGTCCTTTCTACAATGTAGGTGAAGGATGTGGAAGATTAATCTATAGCAGGGGTTCTCAACCTTGGCAACTTTAAGACTTGTGGACTTCAACTCCCAGAATTCCTCAGCCAGCTTGCTGAGGAATTCTGGGAGTTGAAGTCCACAAGTCTTAAAGTTGCCAAGGTTGAGAACCCCTGATCTACAGATCCCTATTGGGAAATTCTCTGTGTGATAATGATAATAATTGTCCAACGCACCTTATCAGCTTAATTAGCCATGACGTGGGAAACAAAACAAGAGCTCTTTCTCTTCCTACAACAATTTCCAGACTTACAAGACTTTGGATTTCCCAAGGCAAATGGGACAAAATGGCTTTGCCTCTGGGTTCCAGAGGAGGAGACAAAATTTCATCTATAGGCGGTCCTTGACTTAGGATCACAACTGGGACCAGAATTTCCATTGTTAAGCAAAACAGTTGTTATGTGAGTCATGCCTAATTTTGTTAAGCAAATCACTGCAATCACTGCAATTAAGTGAATCATGTAGTTGTCACGCAAACGCAGCTTCCCCCCCCCCCAAGTTGACTTTGCTTGTTGGAAGCTTGCTGGGAAGATCACAAATGTTAATCATGTGACCCCAGGACACTGCCAAGCATCTGAATGTTGATCATGTGACTTTGAGGATGCTGCGATGGTTGTAAGTGTGAATACTGATTTTAAGTCACTTTTTTTCAGTGTTGTTGAAACTTCAAACAGTTGCTAAATGAATTATTGTAAACTGAGGACTACTGTACTTTTCACCTCTGAAATGTGATGTATAGTTTTTATATCTTGGGCTTGCAGATCTCAACAGCTGGAATTATCCATAATTGTTGGAATTCATTGTTGGAATGTATTTCTATGCAGCAACTACAGTGGTATTCAGCCAATAGATGGCAGTGTTTACAAGTTTGGATCTATAAAATATACTATCTATGGTATAGACTCTATGCTCTTTTGTTCTAAACAGAGTTTCCTATTTCCTGTTACAGTTAAACAGTTGAGCAGTAAAGTACATGGTGACTGTCCCCTTTGTTTGCTGTCTGGTACTATATGTAAACAGAATTTCTAACGGGGTATGGGTCAAGAAACTGCATCCAAGTATGCAGCAGAAGCATAAATAGCCCAGTCATAAGCAGCTACAGCAAATAAGAGGGATGGAATGAAAAAGTTTGATATTTTTCATATTTTAGTTATTTCATATTTTAGTTGTGTCAGGATTTGTATATTCCTTTATTAGATTTTTTTATCCAGTCTTTATTACTTTGTAAGTAACTCAAGATGGAGAACATACATAATGCAGCTTCCTCCTATTTTCCCCCACGACAACTCTAAAGTGACTGGCTGAAGATCACCCAGCCAACTTTCGTCCCTAATGGGGGGGGACTAGAACTCACAGTCTCCTGGTTTTTATATAAAGTTTTATTAGTTTACAACAGTGTACGATACAATGAAAATACAAAAGTAAATAGCGGGAAAGATGGGGAAGGAAAAAGGGAATAGAAAAGCGAGGTAGGAAAGAAAAAAAAAGAAGGAAAAAAAGGCAATGACCTCCGACTTCCTTGGGTGCAGCAAAGTAGAGTATCAACCTCAAACATCAACTTTTTACAAAATAATATAAACTAGTCATTTCGATAACATCAAATCTATCTAATTGGTAAAACCCACAATCAAAATTTCATTTTTTTTTCCCACCTCAAGCACAAATTCTAGAAGCGGTTTCCACGTGGCAGTAAAAGTGTTCGTATTCTTTTCTTTAAGCAGTACAGTCAGTCTGGCCATCTCTGCTAGCTCCATCAGCTTCTGTAACCATTCCTCCATTGTGGGAATCGATGCAGTCTTCCATTTCTGAGTGTAGAATAATCTTGCTGCTGTCAACATATATAACATCAAAGTTCCCTATTTTTTCCCCCAGGTCTTTGTCCATTAGCCCCAAGAGAAAAGTCTCTGGTTTTCTTTCTATATTCACTGTATTAAGAATTTGAATCCTACTCCAATATTTTCTTGCTTTATCAAACATCCACCATAGATGGTAACAGTCTCCTGGTTTCGGGGCCAGTGCTTTAACCACTACACCAAACTGGCTCTCAGTTTCCCAGTATGACCTCACTTCTGTGCTTAAACTTCTGTGCTTCTCTGTTGCTGAGCATCTAAATGAAGTGTGGTAGCACCGTGGTTAGAATGCAGTGTTGCAGCCAAACTTTGCCCACACCCTGGAGTTCGATCTTGACCAGCTCAAAGATGGCTCAGCCTTCCATCCTTCTGAGGTTGGTAAAATGAGGACCCAGATTGTTGGGGGCAACATGCTGACACTGTAAATGCCCAGAGGTGCTGTAAAGTACTATGGGGCTGTATATAAGTGCTATTGCTATCTAAAGACATCCGGGGTTCTATCCTTCCATAAATATTTGACTCCAGTTATCTGGCTAGTAGTAGCAGTAATATTAATATGTAAAAGGGGATAGAGATAAGAGAAAGAAGGGTCCAGAATTCTCTTTGCCAATATTCCTTCACTGAGAACACTCTCTTTCACTTACAGATAATGGAGCCAGAGCTGAAAGTTTGAGACCAGGAGCTACCAGTAGCATAAAGAGAGCTGGTGGCCCCAAGATACATGATTGAGTGATGGGGTGGCAGCTGAGCTTTCAAAGACAAGGTAACATCTTGTGTATTAGTCTATAAAAAAAGGTAAAGGTTTCCCCTGTCGTGTCTGACCCTAGGAGATGGAACTTTGTCTCTGTTTCTTAGCTGAGAGAGTTAGCATTGTCCAAAGATGCTTCCGTGGTCATGTGGCCAGCATGACTGTACATTAAGGTGCATGGAATGCTGTTTCCTTCCCATTGATGTGGCACCTATTTATCTACTCGCATTTGCATGCTTTCGAATGTTAGGTGGCCAGGAGTTGGGGCAAATAACTCACCCCATTGCATGGTGTTCAGGCCTCAAACCTGGGCTGTCGACTTTCCAGCGAACAAGCCCAGCCTCTTTAACTGCTGAGCCATCATGCCCCCCCTTAGTCCAATAAAGGAGAATATTTGTAACTCAGGGTTGAAATGATCCTCGATGCTCTCTGAGCTTGGTTGTTTTCTTGCAGACATTTCATTGCCCAAACCAGGTAACATTATCAGTGCATCACTAGCATCGATGAAGTTACCTATTTGGGGTAGAAAAACGTCTGCAGGAAAACAGCCAAGCTCAGAGAACACCAAGGACCCCACACAAATAAGTATTCAGCACAATCCTCAAATTCAGGAGAAAGACAGACACATGATTTATGCCTCCAGTTCTTTTTCGTTATTTTTATTATTATTATTATTTACTTTGAAGCATAACTAATTATTGCAGTTCAGGAAATTGTTGATCTAAAAGAGATCTTGGTGATTATGGAGGAGGGGCTATTTGGGATGGAGATGGGGGAAAAGGAAGGACAAAAGAAATCGAAGGCAAAGGAAAGAGAAATGGGGTGGAGAAACAGAAAGAGAAACAGAACGAGTGGAGGAGAGCTGGAGGCAGATGGTCTGAAGCTCTTCCAACACGATGAGCCCATTGCTCCACCATATCATGGGTGAAGGAAAAGTTGTTCATTCCATGTATAGATCAAGAGCCAGGGGTAAACCTTCTCTCCATTAAAATTTTCTTTTGGAAAAGCGAAGATTTGAGCATTCGTGTCACCATCAAAAAATGCTAAGAGGCCTTGTGAATAGTCCAGAGAAACTCGGATCCTTTTTGGGCGATGGCACAAGGTCAAATTTGTCCTGGGATGGGTGATCCCCTCATAACGTCCATCAAATCGCTGAATTCCCCAATAGCCCCCACGAGAATCGAGAAGAATCGGCCCGTTTCTGTTTGAAGACTCCCTAACAATCCCCACAGCCCACCAGTCCCCTCCCTCCAGCACCTCCACCTCCCAGCACCACTTCCCAGAATTGAAGCCCTGGTGGCTTACGACACTAGCCATAAGGTCATAACTCAGAGGACTGCTGTTGTTCATATGGCTATGCGTTCCTCTCCATCTAACACTTTTCAAATCAGGAGATACGTAGAGCTGGGGATGAGCTGTGATTGGATCCAGGGTCAGATTTGCTGTGTTGAAGAAAGAAAAGTTGTGGGGGGGGGAGAAGGAATTACCATTTATTAATGCCATTTAATTTATTTAATTAGTAAAGATATTACAACGGGTGGCCAGACTGTGCTGCAATCACATCTTCTAATAGACCAAGAGGCTTGCTCATAAACTGGTAATTCTTTCTTTCTCAAATAAGTACTCTGTTCCAGTGGGATCCATGAAGAAAGGAAGTTAAAAGTTTCTTTGATCCCTGGGAAACCTGGTGACTAGTCCTCAAGAAAAGCAAGTCGGTTTAGGGGGAAAAAAATTCCTAGCTCATTATTAGATGAAGGCTTTCTAACGGAAAGCCCTGGAGCAAGGTAAATTTACCCAAGAAATTATAGACAAGTACCTCAAAGAGTTTAATTATAATTTCAAATAGTGGTTGTTTTGTCTCCACAAACTAAAATTTATTTTATTTTCTACTCCCAAGCAATACATATTTTAATGCAGTGAAAGCGAAAACATCACATAATTTATGTAATGAATGTATACATCATTTGCATATATTATCTACAAATCATGTCCATTCTGCAAAATGTACCGTATATACATTGCATAAATGCTGATTCAAGAGACATTTGGCTTTAAGAGGTACTCTTTCCTTGCATTGCAGATTTGATTGTCATTTCAATTTTGTTCCCAACTCTCCCTTCCTTGATTTGCTCAGATTAATAAATATTAACTAGTATAAAGGTATGCCACGTGAACTTGATGTTTAGCACTCTTTTTCACATCTGCCCTTAGTTGTAATTTATTAAAATAAAGATATTCCATGTGTCTGTCTCTCATTCTTTCTGTCTCTCTCTGACTCTGTCTCTCTCTCTCTCTCTCTCTCTCTTTGTGTGTGTGTGTTTGTGTGTGTGCAGTCTAGCATTACTCATCCAGAATCTCCTTGGGCCTTGCCAGCCTTCTTCACGGAAGGAGAAAACTGAGCCATGGATCGAAGTGCTCTGCTCTACTAAGGATGGCTAATCCTCTGCTCTACCTGAATTCCAGTGATGGCGAAATCCCCCCATTCAGTAACCATGTGGTGACAGTTCCGTAGTCCTCGGCTTACAGCCATTCGCATAGTGACCGTTCAAAGTTACATAATGGCACTGGAAAAAGCGACTGATAGCCGTTTTTCACACTTATGACCCTTGCAGCATCCCCATGGTCACGTGAGCAAAATTAGGATGCTTGGCAACTGGCTCATGTTTACGACGGTTGCCACGTCCCGGGGTCACGTGATCCCCTTTTGTGACCTCCTGGCAAGCAAAGTCAACAGGGAAAACAAATTCACTCAATAACTGTGTTACTAGCTTAACAACTGCAGTGATTCACTGAACAATTGTGGCAAGTAAGGTCGTAAAACGGGGCAAAAGCCGTCTAACGACTGTCTCGCTTAGCAACAGAAATTTTGGGCTCAATTGTGGTTGTAAACCTGGAACTATCTGCCTGACTACCTATTTAGCTACTAGCAATTCATCTAGAAAACTAAGCTCCCTACAGACACCCTGGAACTCAAGAGAGAAAGCGGGGATCTCAAACCGGGATCCTTCTGGCTTGTCTTGGTGTTTGTGATGTGAGAGAGAGGCTACACCCTCTGTGCCAAGGTTCATTTACTTATCCTCTCCTGAAATCTCACCATTCAGGCTTTATAAAATTCCACACTCAGGAAGTGAGTTTGTTGTAGGTCGTCCTTGACTTACAATCACAGTCAAGCCCAAAGTTTCTGTTGCTAAGTGGGACTTTTGTTAACTGAGTTTTCCCCCTTTTTCCGAACATTCTTGCCAGAATTGTGCAGGGGTTCTCAACCTTGGCAACTTTAAGACTTGTGGACTTCAACTCCCAGAATTCCTCAGCTTTGCTGGCTGAGGAATTCTGAGAGTTGAAGTCCACAAGTCTTAAAGTTGCCAAGGTTGAGAATCCCTGAATCGCTGCAGTTGTTAAGTTAATAACACGGTTGTTAAGTGAATCTGGCTTTCCCGTTGACCTTGCTTGTCACAGAAGGTCACAAAAGGCCTGGGATATTGCAACGATTATAAATACGAGTCAGTTGCCAAGTGTCTGAATTTTGATCACGTGACCATGGGGATGCTGAAATGGTCGTCAGTGTGAAAAACGGCCGCAAGTCACTTTTTTCAGTGCCATTGTAATTTTGTACTGTCACTAAATGAAGTGTTGTAAGTTGAGGATTACTTGTATTAATAGGGTTGAGATATGGGATATAGTCCAAAATACATCCGTGTCTGAATTTGTTTTGTCTGGAAATGCACCACTCCTAGAGAGCACCTCTCCGATTAATAGTGGAAGGAAGCATTTCACTTTCTGCTGGGTTGTGCCCAAAGAGAGAAAAATTGTGAGCAACTTATCTTCTTACTTCAGGCAGAAAAACCAGGCAGGGGGATACGGTTCTAGCCCCAGATGGGTGATCCCTGTTTTCTTCAGGCTTAATTCATGTGGCCATTGGATGCCCATTTGTCTAGCAAGGCTCACTGCAAGAGCAGAGTGTAGTTACTACAGAGAGAAATGACTGGTTGATATAGTCCAGGGTAGGCAATCTTGGCTCTTTTACGACTTGTGGACTTCAACTCCCAGAATTCCTGAGCCAGCCATGCTGAGGGGAAAATGAGAGGTTTCCAAGCTGAGCCATGCTGGCTCAGGAATTCTGGGAGTTGAAGTCCACGAGTCCTAAACGAGCCAAGGTTGCCTACCCCTGATTATAGTCCTATAGGTCTTCAGCAAGATCTGAACACCAGGTGTTCCTTGCTTTATTCTGCAATTCTCTGCCCATTTTGATAGGGAACCTCATTGGGCCAATAACAGGATTCCATTAAAAAATATTCTGGCCCTGTCAATGAAACAAAAGGTATTTCTTGAAATCGTTTACAGGTGGTCCTTGTTTTACAACCATTTGTTTAGTTACCGTTCCAAGTTACAACAACAATGAAAAAAGTGATTTACGACGAATCCTTCACTGATGACTGTTGTGGTATCCCCATGGTCACATGATCAAAATCCAGCTGCTTGGTAACGAGCACGTTTTTATGACCCTTGCAATGTCCCAGAATCACGTGATCCCCTTCTGTGACCTTTACAGCCACCTTCAGGAAAGTCAATGAGAGAAACTGGATTTGCTTAATACACATGATTCACTTAACAACTTAACAAAAAAGGTCATAAAATGAGGCATGGCTCACTTAACAACAGCCTTGCTTAGCAGTGGAAATTCTGGTCCTAATTATAGTTTTAAGTGGAGGAGTACATGTACCAGTATAATAGTTTTTATGTGGCATATCTTTGAAAGCGGAGACGAAAAGAGTCCCATTTTCATGCTGGAAAAAGCAGCGCTTACCTGTTTCGCTGCCCTTAGCCGATCGGCAAGGAATACAATTCATCAGGCAACTGGGGATTGGCTTTGATAGAAGATTCGGTTCACTGAATTTCTGTGAAGCTTGAAAAATAAATCAACTTTAGAGTGTGGACGCCATCCGAGGTAATTTATTCTGATTCACAAAATAAAATACCTTTGTGATAATTCATCCTGGTTCACAAAAAAAAAGCAAACCCGCCTCAACTAATAGAAAACATTGGAATTTTGAAGGTTTTGTTGTTGGGGGATGGTTTAAGGAGTTATTTTTTAAAAAAAAACCTGTATGAATAAGAGCAAAATATCATGAACTACATTTGTCCTGCATTATTATTATGGTTAATCTTCTATTCACAGTCTGGGACTGGTAAATACTTAACAGCTCGAGTCCTAATCAAGGACCCAAGAGCTCTTAAGGTAGCATCTGATATTGTTGTTGCTGTTGTTGTTGTTATGATTAATCTTCAATTTGATTCACAGTCTGGGACTGGTAAATACTTAACAGTTCAAGTCCTAACCAAGAATCTAAGGTAATATCTGAGTATATAGGCAGTACCGAGTAGGGTGGTTTTTTGCAAAGTCAGGATATTCAGATCTAATAAGTTCAAAATTTCAATGTATCTAGACAGCCCTTTGGGTATTGCTCCAAGGGCTGCTATAACTATTGGTACAACCATGTGTCATGGTTGCGACAGATGAAATTCTTCAGAGAACTTTGAGGTATTGTTTACCTTACAGAATCTTTATTTGAGAAGCATAGCATCAGCACTAACACAGTCAAAGCCAAAAACTGGATTCCCCTCCCCTCAGCACATAGTATCACAACACAATTCCCTCCTCCAATTAACAGTCATAAATCACATTCTCCAATTAGTTTGAAATGCAGGCTTTTCTTCCAGACCTCCAGCCCCCCAATTCTTATCATCTCTTATTTCAATAACCTTGGGTCACACACTAAGTCCAGTATTGTTATGTCTAGCTGAACTCTCATGCACATTCCTCCCCCCAACATCATCTAACTCTAGCTCTAATTCTAAAAGTAAAACATGGTTGCATCTCCAACTGTTGTCAAAGCAAAAACATCCGATGTTAGCTGCGTTGACACATTGATTTCTTCTTCCACAGCCACTCAACTTCAATTTTTGTTATTTTTTCTAGCTGTTTTTCTTCAATTCATGCATCACCTGGTATTGCAATTATTATTATTATTATTATTATTATTATTATTATTATTAATCATTGCACAGTCAGCCAGATGTTCAGATTGGATTTGCCATTTTTGTCTATCTATCAAGTCCTTACCAAGGACCTGGGATAGGCAGATGTGGATGTTTGGTGGTATTACAGATATTATTGCAGGATGGAAGCAGTTCCTAGTAAGGCCGCTTTTTGCAATTGACTAATGATGAATTTGTCAATGCCAATGGCGTTCAAGTGGTGCTCCAGTTGTTTTGGGATTGCACCCAAGGCGCCTGGTACTAGCCTTGCTTGCCTTTGTCACAGTCTTTCTATTTCTATTTTTAGGTCTTTGTATTTTGTTATCTTCTCCAGTTCTTTCTCATCTATTCTGCTGTCTGCAGGCACTGCCACGTCCACTATCCAGACTTTTTTGTCTTTCTTATCGACAATTGTTAAGTGCGGGGTGCTATGTTGCAGGTGCTTGTCTGTTATAATAATAATAATAATAATAATAATAATAATAATAATAATAATAATAATAATAATAATAGTAATAGTAGTAGTAGTAGTAGTAGTAGTAGTAGTTATTGTTATTGTTATTGTTAGTTGTTGTCGTCATTGTCATCGTCATTGTATGGTGTTGTTACAGTAGCCAGGAAATCACAATACTATTACAGAGAAGTAGTTTGGCTTGCTAAGGTACCAGCCCTAGCAAAGATATCCTGGTGTGCTTCCCAAGGTGCCATGTTTTTCCCTTTGTCAATTTGGAAACAGATCTGCCCTATCTTTTTTCAAGCGCATCTTGAAGGAACTGTGGTGGTGCAGTAGTTAGCATGGAGTATTGCAGACCAATTCTGCTGACTGCCTAGGGTTTGATCCTGACAAGCTCAGAGTTGACTCAGCCTGCCATCTTTCCAAGGTCGGTA
Source organism: Bothrops alternatus (assembly GCA_034064705.1). Classification (NCBI taxonomy): domain Eukaryota; kingdom Metazoa; phylum Chordata; class Lepidosauria; order Squamata; family Viperidae; genus Bothrops; species Bothrops alternatus. The sequence continues at coordinate 8,134,071 of JARGCV010000174.1, read as the reverse complement.
AAATGAGGACTCAGATTATTGGGGGGGCAATACTCTACTCTGTAAACCGCTTAGAGAGGGTTGAAAAGCTCTGTGAAGCGGTATATAAGTCAGGGGTAAGCAACCTTGGCTCTTTTATGATTCATGGACTCATGGACACAGCTGACTCAGGAATTCTGGGAGTTGAAGTCCACGAGTCATAAAAGAGCCAAGGTTGGCTACCCCTGGTCTATGTGCTATTGCTATCTCCCTTACCCTCTGCAAGTTCACACATTACGTATGATGTATGCAGCATAATATATATTCTTCACTCGGACTGATGGATTGCATATTGAGACTCTGTTCAGATCTGTGCAGTTGGCATTTCAGCAAAAGGGATGGAAAAAACCTAAAATGTTATGACACACCGCATATTTTCTGACCATCCAGTATATCTTGGAATATACAGTGGGGTACATACAGGTCGTCCTCAACCTATGACTGCAACTGAGCCTGAATTTTGAGGTTAGATCATGGAAGTCATTAAGCGGGTCACCATGCGACTTCTCCTGTTTTCAGGAATTTTTTGTGTGTGCACTGAGACCACAAAGCAAACCCATTGAACCCAAGTGACATTTTTTTCTGCATAAATTAGAAGGATATGCCAGTTTCCGACCAATAACTTCTTAAATGGGGGTCACCTGACCACAGGATGCTACAAAAATCCATAAAGTTGGGCCAGTTGCTAAGCGCCCAAAACCTGAACTTCAAAACTGGTTCATAAATAGTTGTGGGAAGGTCTATCGTAACTGTGAATGAGTAGTAGAAATAATCCTAAATCACCATTATTTGTCTAGATCAGCGGTTCTCAACCTATGGGTCGCGACCCCATTTGGGGTCGAACGACCGTTTCGCGAAGGTCGCCGGACACCGGGTCCGCCATCTTGTTTTTGGTTTTTTTTCGTCGCGCACGCGCCATGCATGGGCGGATCGGCCCGTCGCGGTTTGGGCCGTCGCGCGCGCGCCACGCATGCGCAGATCGGGCCGTCGCAGTCTGCCATTTTGTTTTGGTTTTTTTTTCCGTTGTGCACGCGTGCGCATGCGCGGATTGGCCCGTCGCGGTTCGGGGCGTTGCGCGCATGCCATGCATGCGCGGATCGGCCTGTCGCGGTACGCCATTTTGTTTTTGTTTTTTTTTCCGTCGTGCGCGCGCCGCGCATGCGTGGATCGGCCCGTCGTGGGTCGCGGTCGCGCCGCGCATGGGCGGCGCAAGTGGGGTCTCAACCTGAAAAAGGTTGAGAACCACTGCTCTAGATCACTCCTGTTTAGCAGATGAGTTGCACTTACATAGCAAAAGCGCATCAACTTATATAACACTTCGCGATGCTTTACAGCCCTCTCTAAGTGGTTTACCAAGTCAGCCTATTGCCCCCCAACATTCTGGGTCCTCATTTTACTGACCTCGGAAGGATGGAAGGCTGAGTCAACTTTGAGACGATGAGAATCGAACTGCCGAACTGCTGGCAACCAGCAGTCAGCAGAAGTAGCCTGCAATACTGCATTCTAACCACTACAGGTAGTTCTCGACTTACAACAGTTCATTTAGTGACCCTTCAAAGTGACAACGACACTGGAAAAAGTGACTTATGACCATTTCTCACGGTTACAACCTTTGTAGCGTTCCCATGGTCACGTGATCCAAACTTCACATGCTTGGCAATTGGTTCACACTTACGACGGTTGCAGTGTCCCGGGGGTTCATGTGATCCCCTTTTGTGACCTTCTGACAAGCAAAGTCAATGGGGGAGCCAGATTCACTTAACAACCGTGTTACTAGCTTAACACCTGCAGTGATTCGCTTAACAACTGGGGCAAGAAAGATCGTAAAATGGGGCAAAGCTCACTTAACTGTTGTTTCTCTGCATCATATAACATATGTGAGTAATATGCATAATTCTGTATTTATTTATTTTTGTCATATTTATGCAGTGTATATCAGAGGTGGTGACCCTTTGAGAGCTGAATGCAATGAAATCTCATTTTAATGTATGCTGATTAGTGTACATTCAAAGTGACAATAAAGTTATTATTCTATTCTATTCTATATTCTATTCTATTCTATTCTATTCTATTCTATTCTATTCTATTCTATTCTATTCTATTCTATTCTATTCTATTCTATATTCTATATTCTATATTCCATATTCCATATTCCATATTCCATATTCCATTCCATTCCATTCCATTCTATTTTCTATTTTCTATTTTCTATTTTCTATTTTCTATATTCTATATTCTATATTCTATATTCTATTCTATTCTATTCTATTCTATTCTATTCTATTCTATTCTATTCTATTCTATTCTATATTCTGTTCTATTCTCTATTCTATTCTATTTTATATTCTAATCTATATTCTATTCTATTCTATTCTATTCTATTCTATATTTCATTCTATATTCTAGTCTATTCTTCTATATTCTATTCTATTCTATTCTATACTATTCTATATTCTATTCTATACTATTCTATATTCTATTCTATTCTATAGTCTATTCTATATTCTATTGTATATTCTATTCTATACTATTCTATATTCTATTCTATTCTATTCTATATTCTATTCTATTCTATATTCTATATTCTAATCTATATTCTATTCTACTCTACTCTATTCTATATTCTATTCTATAGTCTAGTCTATTCTTCTATATTCTATTCTATTCTATATTCTATTCTATATTCTATTCTATTCTATATTCTATTCTATATTCTATTCTATACTATACTATTCTATTCTATTCTATTCTATTCTATTCTATTCTATTCTATTCTATTCTATTCTATTCTATTCTATTCTATTCTATTCTATTCTATTCTATTCTATTCTATATTCCATATTCTATATTCTATATTCTAGTCTATTTTTCTATATTCTATTCTATATTCTATATTCTATTCTATACTATTCTATATTCTATTCTATTCTATATTCTATATTCTATATTCTATATTCTATATTCTATATTCTATATTCTATATTCTATATTCTATTCTATTCTATTCTATTCTATTCTATTCTATTCTATTCTATTCTATTCTATTCTATTCTATTCTATTCTATGTATCACTAAACAACAGAAATGTTGGGCTCAGTTGTGATCATAAGTCAAGGACTACCTGTATAGGGTGACCGGAGAGAATGATGACAGGTTCAAGGAACAAAGCAGAACATTCCTTACCTGGAAGAGTGAGAGCAATCAAAAGCATAGCCAGGGCCACGTTTCCCACAGTCGAAATGCCAAGCAGAACTTTCCATACGAAAGGATTCACTGAAGGATCTGTGGGATTGGAAGGGAATTGAGAAGTTCACCACCCGTTCCTTAATTTACGTGAAGTATTGTAACTTTAGCATCAATTCCCAATGAAAAGCCAAATGGGTGGCTGAACGCCCAGACATAGGAAGACATATGAATGACCCCACAAAAAAAGGTGCCAGGCTTTGAACAACCACCTCACTTATGGACAATCCTGAACAGGGTTCGTCCCTCACGTGGCATCTGCTGGCACTCTCTATATAAACGGGATATAGTATCCTCCCCTAAGTGTGACTGTGGGATCCCACATCAAACTGCAGGTCACACTGTGACCAGCTGTAAGCTCCGGGCACATACCGGTCCAGTGTCTGATTTTTTCAATATAAACGATGCTGTGCTTCAGTGATTAGATGGCCTACATCAGACACGTCAAACTCGTATCGGGATGGTTTTGCCATTGCCGGCAATGGAGTGGACGTGGCTTCCGGATGATGTGTCAGGCACGTGGGCCGGCAGTTTGACACCACTGGCCTAGACATCGGTGTTTGAACACAGATCCTTTTGACATTTCATCATCATCATAATCATTTTAGCTGTTGTTCCATCCACTGCAGGATGAAGGCCTCTTCCGCATGTTTCCAACCAATACAGTCCTGGGCTTTCTTTTGCCAATTGGGCCCACAATACTTGCTGATGTCGTTGATCCATCTTTTTTCCCCCAAATAATTTCTATTAGTTTTCCATATTACATCAACACGGCTTAAGAACCCACGTGGAAACAGGGTGATCAAGTTTTTTTTTTAAAAACCAGAAACATGATAAATATATACACAATATTTCTTAAAACTATCCCTCTCTATCTATATACAATATTATAATCAAATTAATACATTTACAAATAAATTCATTCATTGTTTAACCATCAACTCTATTGATCAGTAAAAGTTTTCATACTTTTTCACACATTTAGACTTAAACTTAAAGAACTCTCCATTTATTTAAGTTATTATAATCAAATTAATATATTTCTAAAACCAATTCATTCACTAATATATTGCTACATCCAAGTTAAATAATTAAAAATAAACTAACATTCTCTATCTATTTATATTGTTATAGGCTCATTAAAACATTTCTAAGACAAGTTTTCATTGAATATATCACTCTATATAAATTTCATAAATCAATAAAAATTTACGAAAACTCATTATCTATCCCAAAAATCCTGTTTTATGCTTTCTTAATTTTACAAATATTTAATCTTAAACTAACATATTCATTTACTATTCAGGTGCCCAAGTATTTTCTAATTTAAACATTATTAACTCCAAAACTAAATTCTTCTCTTTCTCACCAATATTCTTTTTTTTTAAATACTTCTCCAAATCTCCAATGATTAATCCCATCTTTTCCCATATTTCAGTCCTTTTCTCATTATACCATCTCTAATATTAAAAACATATAAAGCCCCTTTAACAAAGTCCAAATCCAAATCAATCCGGGTCACTGTGAAACCTTTACCACATTACTATAATCAAATTTAGTATTTATATCTTATTCTGGGTTTCTTTCTATTCCAAATAGGTTTCCATAATCGGGCCTCCGCCTGCCACACTATACACAGCAAAAAAGAAACTCCCATTGTGCATTTTGTTAAGTTAGTATAAAGGTTATAGCTAATCTGAGTAACTCGTAGCAGAACATCATTTCCCCTTTCTTTTAACATTACATAAATTTCAATTAAAATCCTTTCTTTTATATTGTCCTCTTTGGTCAGATTTTGCTCTACTTCCCATGATTTTTTCTCTATCACAAAATCAAATGGCGTCTGCAGGCCGGCTTGTCCTTCTGAAGTAAGATCCTCCATTTCCTTATTGTAAGTCATTTGTCCATTGGTATCAAGTCTTTTTTCCCATATCAATGAATAATCCAACTGTGAGTTTACTTCTTCCAACTCGGTAGGTGGAGAACAAGTCTCTTGAGCATAAATTGATGTTTCACTTAATCCTTGTGCTTTGCCTTGTCGATACAAAGAGATCTCCTTTGAGCAAGCAATTATCTTCTCCATATTTTCCAAGATTTTGTCCAAAATATACTTATAAGTAAGGTCTGAACCGGTTTCCTCAATTATTATCATATTTAAAATCCTTACCCTTTTGAGGGAGACTATATTTGAAAAACGATCACAATATCCATTTCCTCCCAGCTTCCTTGTCTTTTTCCTTTATACAAAATGAAAGCCTTCCTGGTGACAAAAGAATGGCAGGTACAATGAATACTTTCGTCAGAAAATGTCCCCGGAAAATAGTCAAGATTAGTCAGAACTTCAATCCTTCTGGACACCATAAAGGTAAAAGAAAGCAATATTCTCCAAATATTATAAAAAACTTTCTTGAGGCTCCCAATATCCAAAAATAAAACCAACCATTAAAACAAAAATAGCTTTAATCCTTTGAGCTTCTCTTCCTCCATTTAAAAAGCCGCTTCACCAGAAAAGGGAATGATTCCAAGAAAATTTTTTTTCACAGAAAATAGAGGTAAAAGGAAAGTCTCACCAAGTCTTCCACAGTGGGTCCATTTGCTTAGATGATCTTGTGGCTTGCGGTTGGTGCAGCTAAATGATCAGCCATTTTAATGGCCGATCTTTACCCTGTCAGCCCAAAGGAGATACTCAGTGCACAGAGGACACCGCCGCTCTTCTGCAACTATCCGAGAAGCCTCCTCAATGGTAATCGCTCCTCCAGAGCGACTTTTCAACCCTCTCAGGGGTCTACCGGCAGGGGAAACTTTGTCGGCAAAGGGACGACTCCCTTAAGATGACCGCACCTCCATGAACCAGAACCGGAAGCCCCCGTCGTTGATCCATCTTTTTTTAGGTCACTTTCATGGACACTTTTTATCAAGTGGGATCCCTTCTATGACTGTCTTGGTCCACCTGCCATCCGTTCTCCTTGCTGTGTGGTTCTCTTGATGATATTATAGTATACAAATATTATTGTATACAAATATTGATGATATTATTGTATACTTTTGTTTGTTCTCTAATCCACGTGCAGGTCTTTCTATCTTGTCTTGTAATGCTGAGCATGTATGTTTCCATGGCTCTTTGTGCCATTCTGAGGTTAGTAGTTCAGTGGTATATGTATGTATGTATGTATGTATGTATGTATGTATGTATGTATGTATGCATGTCTGTCTGTCTGTCTGTCTGTCTGTCTTTGGTTATTTGGGTTTTCTCCTGCATAAAATTGGAAGTGTCTTGGTGACATTTCGATGAAGTCCCATTCGTCATCTTCAGGCTGGTGTTTGCGGCTTTGTCCTTCTAGGAGCAATGTGTGATCCTAGCTGTTTCTTCCTTTTAACTGCCAGTAGGGGTATAAACTGATTGGGAGGGAGCTTGGCTGTGTTCTGATTGGGTGTAGGTGTGTTCTGATTGGTTAGGGGCTTGGCTATGCTCTGATTGGATGGGAAGTTGGCTGTGCTCTGATTGGCTGGGGGAATGTTCTGTGGTGCTCAGGTTAGTCTGAGTTGCAGGGGGATTTGAGATAGTGAGCTGCGTTGCTGTTGTTTGCCTTCGTGTTTGTGGTCATGCTTCATCTTCATGGTGGGTGTCAGTAGCTGTGGTCTGGCTTCTGGTTTGTGGTTGTGCCTCATCATTGGTGTGGGTTTGGGTTTACTTTTTGCGTGGATGTGTGGTGGTGACATCCTGTGTGGTTTTTGTGAGTGTGGGAGGTATCATCTCGTTTATTCATGCTGTGTGGATGTTTTTCTATCTCGATTGCTTCTCTGATTATTCTGTTATTAAAGTGTTCACTTTTGGCGATAGTTCTGGTCTTTTTAAAGTCAATTTCATGTCCTGTGGCTTTAAGGTGTTGGACCAGGAAAGAAGTTGGTTCCTCTTATTTGACTGAGTTCTTGTGTTCTTCAATGCGTGCATTTATTCTTGTTTTGTCTTTGGGCTTTCTCTATGAACTGGAATGAGTTTTTTACGTGTGAGGTGATGGATTCTGCATAGGGCTGTAGTTGTTTGGTGAGAAATTTGGCTAGGTTTTGTAGAGGTGAGCCTATGGAGCTGACTATGGGTCTAAGTGGGGTTCCTTCTTTGTGTATCTTGGGGAGACTCCATAGCCAAGACACTCATCTCCAGAACAAAATGCTTAGCTGATGAACAACACCTAAAAACCGAACTACACACTCTCACTAATGTACTAACATCCAACGGATTCCAAAGAAATAAGATTACCAACCTAATCCAAAAAGAAACCTCCACTAAAATCCAAGACAGAGAACAAGAAGATGGCAAAGCCCTCCTCCCATACATAAAAGGCACCACAGACTGTTGTAATATGTTGTGATGCATGAGGCTTGGAGAGGCTTGGGACAAAGACTGTACCATGTGACTTTACCATGCTGTTTTGGAGCAACAGGAAATGGAGGCGGAGCCAAGAGATGGAGTCCATTGCCCACAGCAGAGCCACAGGCCATGTGCTCTGGAACAAAAGACAAAGGCCATATGGCCTAGGAACAGGAAATAAGGGGGGCTAATAGGTGGATAGACGTTGTACCAAGATTTGAATCCATTGGCCACAGGGTGGCCCTGCAGTGTAGCCTTGTCATTGGCTGAAGAAATAACATTGTCATTGGCTGTTTGTAACCATGTGATGCATTGTGTAACCGCCCACTGTAACAGTTAATAAAAAGGGGAGGCAGCCTTTTGTCACTAGTTGCTTCACCCAGAGAAATGTGCTTGTCATGTGTCTCATTAATTTGGCTATCGTGAAGGACCTCGTCATTGATCTGGGGCGCAATGAGGTGCCCCAGATCAGAATTGAGGCTTGCCTACGGAGGGCAAAGCCTCAAGTGGTGACCCCGGACGTGATTTGATGCAAAAGTCACGTCCTTCTGGCAGCCCACCTCTTACTACGTCTGGAATAGACCATGTGCACGCTTATGGTAAGTGGGGGACAGAAGCTAGGCAAAAATTGGGCTGTGTACCTGAAACAATTGCTTAGCTTAGTCAGGAGAGCAAATTATGTTCAGAAACTTAATTAGACTGTTTTCCCTGTCACTCAAAAAGATCTATGTCTTTTATTGGCTTTTTTGAAAAAATCTTAGCAATTAGACCTCGCCACATGGCAATAGGTATCTGGCTCCATTGCTGGGAGCCTCGCCAGATTTCCTAGCCCATGAGAGGCTGTACTGTCACATGCTGACACTACACTATGCAAAAACAGAGCAAGCTAAATTGGCTAATTCTCAGGCTTTCAAAAAGCAAGCCCTCAGACAAAATGTTACGATCTGACTCTAAATTTGGCCAACTGGAGGAACAAACCTCGTGGTGTTTTCCTCAGCAAAGATCACCCCCCCTGAGTATGTGGGTGGAATTCTCCAAGGATCAAAGGGGAGGGCTTGGTGTAATTGTCAGGACCTTAATTATGCAACTAACAAAGTTCACAATTTGCCTTCACATAAGGAGTTTAAAAAGTATTATTAATGTTTGTTTGGCATTGTCTCTCTTACATCTTAAAGGGACCACAAAAAATTGCTAATTGGATTAAAATTGGCTTATGGAGGAGCTCTCTGCTTCTTCCCCAAATTCTCCTTATGTGAAAGAATTGTATGCATGGCTATTTCAAAAGGCTATCTGCCTTTGTCTTCTCCTGTAGCTATTGGCTTGCAGGATTCTCTCTTGTTTCTCCAGCCTTGTCTCCTAAAAAAGTCTTAAGTCTTTTGTTTCTTTCAAGATTTACTACTTCCCTTAACCCCCCTATTTTCTCCCTCTGACTCAGCATGCTTTTCTGGCCGTCGTTTTCTCTCTATGACTCATACAGTCCCCTGCAGTTACTAAAGGCTTAATAACTGCCTCATGCCTGTCCTGTTGATCTTACTATGCTAATTCAGTCTTCTCTCTCTTACCTTTTAACTTGTTAAAAAAATCTGAAGCCTGTTGCTTCTGTTCCTAATAATTGAAAAAATGGGAAAATATCTCATGGCTTTCCATTGATTTAAAACTGTCTTAATAATGCTTAATAATGCCTTGTTCCTCTGCAGAGAGCCATTTTCTCCCCCCCTTCTTTTCTCCCTTTGCAGGTTTCCAGAGGTTTATTTGAAGACTGTTTGTCGCCTGAAGACCATAAATGGGCCAGTTTAAAAACCAGCAGAACCAGTTTTTCCTGGTTTCCAAGGAAACGGATGGCTATAAACGATGGCTGTAAACGGAGACTCAAATTACATTTGAATTCGAATTTCCTCTTTGAATCTGTTCCCCCCTCCTCTCTCTCACCCCCCTCTTATTTCTTTGCCAATTTTGCCTCCCTTAATTTTGCCTTTCTGATTTCTTTGCAAAATTTGCCTTTCTCATTTCTCTTTGCCTATTTTGAATTTTATGTTTCTAGTTTGTTAATGAATTTTAATTTTGTCTCTTTCTTATTTTTCTTTAATGATATAAATTTTGTTACAAATCAATGCTGTTTTGCATTTTATGTTTCTCACCATAAGTTGCTGAATGCATTCAATTGCTAAATGATAACATTCCAGCACAGAACAAACACAGAAGCAAACGTGTATGCCTTCATAGCGTGCCTATGAATGAAATCTCTCTTTCTCTCTCACTTTGAATCCTTCCTTACTTTGTGTTAACAACACCTTTCTAGGTATTTGGCAATCTTGTAACAACTATCCCTTGGCAGCTAGATAATAAAGCAATGACAACAAGAAAGCATGTGCTGATTCTGTTCCCTTGTTTGATTTTGGTGAAAACTTTTAAACTTTGTACAACTTCTCTAAAGACAATGCTCTCACATCTGACAAAGATTAGATCTTATGTGGAAAAAAATGCACATTGGTCAACACCCCAGAATTGGTCTGGTACATGTATATTTCTGACAACGCACCTGACATTTCTGCCACAGTCGCTCATATGGAAAGTATGGTACAAAACAATCCCTTATCACAAGAAACTGTATGCCTTGTTTTATTGACAGTTATTTCCTGGCTACCTAATGCTGGGTGGCTCAAGGAATTGGGTTTTTAGTATCATAATGTTTCCACTATTTTGTGTAACAATCTGACAAATGTATTCCTACCCTGTTGAACCTGTGTAAGCCTCCCTTTTCTAACCATATCCTGGAAAAGAACCAACTCCTGCCTCTGATGACTGGACAGAGATGTTTCTATGATGGCAGCCTCTGAGGACTGGACAGATGACAGCGTATGCCCTAGGATCATGTACAGAGCTGGACGTGTACAGAACTGGACGGTGCATAGGTGGAACAACCCACAGCTGCTAAAAAATAAAATAAAAAAAGTTGATATGTTGTAATATGTTGTGATGCATGAGGCTTGGAGAGGCTTGGGACAAAGACTGTACCATGTGTCTTTACCATGCTGTTTTGGAGCAACAGGAAATGGAGGCGGAGCCAAGAGATGGAGTCCATTGCCCACAGCAGAGCCACAGGCCATGTGCTCTGGAACAAAAGACAAAGGCCATATGGCCTAGGAACAGGAAATAAGGGGGGCTAATTGGTGGATGGACGTTGTACCAAGATTTGAATCCATTGGCCACAGGGTGGCCCTGCAGTGTTGCCTTGTCATTGGCTGAAGAAATAACATTGTCATTGGCTGTTTGTAACCATGTGATGCATTGTGTAACCGCCCACTGTAACAGTTAATAAAAGGGGAGGCAGCCTTTTGTCACTAGTTGCTTCACCCAGAGAAATGTGCTTGTCATGTGTCTCATTAATTTGGCTATCGTGAAGGACCTCGCCATTGATCTGGGGCGCAATGAGGTGCCCCAGATCAGAATTGAGGCTTGCCTATGGAGGGCAAAGCCTCAACAGACAAAATCAGCAAGATCCTCCACAAACATAACATCAAGACAGCATTCTGCACAAACAGAAAAATATCCACCATCCTAAGAAAGCCCAAAGACAAAATTGAGTTAGAAAATCAAGGAGTACATGAAATCCCATGCACTGCTTGCTCCACCACATACATCGGACAAACCAACAGAAGAATAAGTGCATGCATTGAAGAACACAAGAACTCAGTCAAAAAAGAGGAAACAACTTCTTCCGTGGTCCAACACCTTAAAGCCACATGACATGAAATTGACTTTAAAAAGACCAGAACTGTGAGCCAAAACTGAACACTTTAATAACAGAATAATCAGAGAAGCCATAGAGATAGAAAAATGTCCACACAGCATGAATAAACGAGATGATACCTCCCGCCTACCAGCCATTTGGAAACCCGCCCTTATTGACAAACGAGTCCCTAACACAAAGAATGACACCAGACCCACACTCACGAAAACCACACAGGATGTCACCACCACACATCCACGCAAAAAGCAAACCCAAATCCACACAAACCAGAAGCCAGACCACAGCTGCATCATTAGCCACTTTAAACCCCTCCAATTCATACAAGAAGCAAACTGACACCCACCATGAAGATCAGGCACAACCATGAATGCGAAGCCAAACAACAGCAATGCAGCTCACCATCTCAAAACACCAGCCTGAAGATGACAAATGGCACTTCGTCAAAACGTCGCCAAGATATTTCCAGTGAGTTGGGCTGAGAGAGGGTAACCAGCCCAAAGTCCCCCAGCTGGTTTTTATGGCTAAGGAAGAACTAGAATTCACTGCCTCTGTTTTTTTTCTCCAAGAACAATAGGGACCACATTCATTTTCACTTTTTACTTGACTTTCCTTTTAAAAAAAACTTAGTGTCAATATGCAGAGTAAAATAAAGAAAAATAAATAGCTATAAGATATTACCTTTCTTTTCTTTAATGGCTGGCAAGGGATAGTCTCTCTTACTTGGATCTATACGCATATATCCATCTTCATCCATCTTCTAGAACATTTGATTAATTTTGGTGGCAGCAAGTTTTATAGTCTTCGCAAGAGGAAGTGGCAGTTCTCTGAGGTTCTTCAAACAGCCAGTCTGATACAATTGTGCAACTGGTTTCACAAAACCAGCCTCCAAGTTAGTAAATATTTTTTGGCCAAGTGGGATAGGAGTCCACTTTTTCCTTAGTTACAATCATCAGTAATGAATTGATGCACAATGATGCTTGAAGTTGCCCATAGGAGAGTTAGCTGAGATGTGTTTTCAGCCTGATTCAGACATGGAAGTAGCCGTTTCTCCTCCTTACTGCCCAACCTGCTTCTTTAAGCTTAGTTGCAAGTGTTTACCGCAAGTCTTGAGGAAGAAGTCAGGTGGCTGGATTGGGAAAGTAGTTGGAAGGAGTTGTTGCTGGCACACCTCCTATGCAACAGAATGAATCATCCCAGGATATGGTGATGAGCCCCTAATGACTCACAACTACATTGTTGAAGAAGGTGCATTGAAACAAGAAAGTTCTATCTAGCTTTAAGAGACTCTTTGTAGACAGATAGGCTCTCCTTCCATTAGAAATCAGTGTCAATATTTCATTGGGAACTAAATGTTTGGGTTTCACTCATTTGGTTTCTATCTCTCCAAGTCTGAGTTATTTTCTTTCTTAAATTCAGTATAGGAAACATAGATGAAGAGTGAACACAATTGCAATGGAGCATCTGAACCAACCAAGCAGATCTCAGTGTGTATCTGGGCAGCCATCTGTCTTCCCAGCAAGAGGCTCTGTGAAAGTTGAGACTTGTAAGGGCAAAGAAGTAGTTACAGATAGTGAGGAGTTTAAAGTTGCTTTAACTGAACTCTGAATATGAGAGTCTGGGAACACTTTGACTGTGTGTGGGCACCTACGAGAAGAACAGGAAAATGGTGTATCTATACCAAAGAACCAAAGCATTTTGCTGACTATGGTGTAGATCAGGGGTAGGCAACCTTGGTTCTTTTATGACTCGTGGAGTTCAACTCCCAGAATTCCTGAGCCAGCATGGCTCAGCTTGGAAACCTCTCCCTTTCCCCTCAGCATGGCTGGCTCAGGAATTCTGGGAGTTGAAGTCCACGAGTCATGAAAGAGCCAAGGTCGCCTACAACTGGTGTAGATACACTTCACTGAAGCAATGGGTGATTAATGTGTAGAACTGGGTCAGGAAATTCCATATATGATGACAATAATTGTCTAACACACTTTGTCAACTTAATTAGGAATACAAAAGAGAGTTCTTTGTTTTCCAATGAGCATACAACAATTTCCAAACTTAACTGATTTTGGGTTTCCCAAAGAAGACCAGGAAAAAGTGATTTTTGTCTCCGGATTCCAAATTATTAGAGGAGATCTCAGTTTCATCTACTGTTTGCCCACTGAAATGACATGTAGTTTTGGGGCTTATAGATCTCATCAATTGGCATTATTTATAATGGGTGAATTCCAAATGCTCATGAAGTTCCTTCTTCCAATTCATAGTGAACAACTTGCTGAGTCATGCTAAAACACAGTTTTATAATCATAATTTATTGATAAAAACAAGTGGTTGGCTTTGCACAACTTGCTAAAAATGAGGCACAATTGACCCCTTTTCCTTTAATGTTCTGAATGTTAGATACTTAGCCAGCAGGCTCAATTATTTCTTCTCTTTTGGCCGAGGAGTAATATTAAAAAGCAATGAAAGAGGAATCCAGCAAATGCCTTGCTGAGCCCCTAAATTCAGAGATTAGTGGGAGAAAGGACATGCAGTAGGTGGCCCTCAGAAAGTGAAGTCAGCATTGTGTGAAGACTTAAAAGGCATCTAAGATGCTTCCATAGCGACCTGACTCGTGGAAGTACATTGGTGGGTTCCTCTTTTAAAATATCCCCTTTCTTTTAAAAATAACCTAGAATTGTCCTTTGCTGGGGTTTCCCAGACATATCCATTTTCCCTGTGTTTTAATCTCCGTGGATCTGTTGTATTTTTGATATCTGAATGTCTGAAAAAAATCTGGGATTTCATCCTTTAAATATTTGACTCTGGACAGCTGGCTAGGGGTGGCACTAGGAGACATGAGGGAGTGAGGTAGAAGGAGACCTTTGATTTAGAAGATAATGTAGTTATCTTCTAAATCAAACTGGGAAAGGAAGGTCAAAGGAAATCAAAGACATCCATGACAATGGTCTGCACGGAGAAACACAAGGACTGGAGGAGAACTGAAGGCAGATAGTCTGGAGATCTTCATGTGATGACCACTTTGCTCCACCCTCTCACAGAGGGAGAAGTTGTCCATTCCACTTATAGATCAAGAACCAAGTGTTGATCTTCACTCCAGCAAAATTTGCTTTTGGGAAAGTGAAGATTTCAGCATTCGTGTCGCCATCAAAGAATGCTATGAGGCCCTGTGAATAATTGAGAGAAACAGGTTATGGGTCAAGAGACTGCATCCAAATATGCAGCAGAAGCATAAATAGCCCAGTCATAGCCAGCTACAACAATTAAGAGGAAGATATAGCAACAGAAAGAAGACTGTAACAGAATAAAACAAAATGGCCAGTAACACAGCTGCAACAAAGATTTCAATTGCAAATCTGACAAGCCATAACTACCAGTCTTGGAAATTCAAGATATACATGGTGACTGTACTCTTTGTTTGCTCTGAGGTGCTGTCAACATCCAGCTCGAGAATCCAAATAAAACTCCAGATTCATTCCATTTCCAAAAAAAATACTTTTTATTGAATACACAGCATGGTAATATTGAAGCAAAACTAACTCTAAGGTTCCCACTACCAGTTCAACAATAATTTCTCCAGCCAAAGCTGTAGTCCATGTAAACAATTTCACTTTGTTATGGGAACTGTCTGCTTCCTCTCCACACCTGCTGCAGTGGCCTTGGAAAGGTTTCATGCTCTCACAGACTTCAGCAAAATCATGGAAGCTTCATTCCTCCATCTAACCCAGGGGTAGGCAACCTTGGCTCTTTTATGACTCGTGGACTTCAACTCCCAGAATTCCTCAGCCAGCATGGCTCAGCTTGGAAACCTCTCCCTTCCCCTCAGCATGGCTGGCTCAGGAATTCTGGGAGTTGAAGTCCACAAGTCATAAAAGAGCCAAGGTTGCCTACCCCTGATCTAACCCATTGGAAAGCAACACCTCTCTCCCCCGCCCCTGACTCTAATGGCACGTTGACACAAAGAGGCACATAACTGCCAAAGTTTAATTCTTGACTATATATAAACAGAATTTCTAGCAATAATGGAGTGGAGTGTGCATATTGTCCAAAAGGTTCCTTTTGGAACCTCACAAAGCTCTGTTTCATTGATCATGCTAAGCCACATCTTAATAACCATCACTTGTTAATTAATCCCCAATTGATTAGCTTTGCAGAACATGCCCTCAATGTACAGCATATATCAAGGACAATCAGGTCCAAAATATATGCAGCTGGTGATTATAGACAGGGTGAAGGACAAGCACTGAACAAAAGGTGGAAGAGCTTCCACACTCATCCAGATGTGAGAAGAGATAACATGTCAGGGCTGGAATTAGAATTACTATTTTGCATTCTCTATTTTCTCTACATTTGTTTGCATCAACAGAAGAGGAACGGGACCGTAAAGGGTCAGCAAACCTATTGATCCAGGTAGTGTTCGACTTATGACCACAACTGAGCCCAAAATTTCCGTTGCTAATCAAGACAGTTGTTAAGTGAGATTTGCCTCTTTCTTGCCACAGTTATTAAGTCAGCGGTTCTTAACCTTTCCCGGGGCTCGACCTCGGCCCGCATCCCGCATGCGCAGCGCGACGGGGCGCATTGCGCATGCGCCCCGCGATGGGCCGCATCGCAAAGGGGAAAAAAATGGCCGACCAAAAAAAAATGGCCGACCCCCCAAAAAATGGCCGACCCCCCCCCAAAAATGGTGGGCCCACATCGCGCATGCGTGGCGCAACAGCCCGCATCGCAAAGGGGAAAAAATGACCGACCCAAAAAAAATGGCCGACCAAAAAAAAAATAAATGGCGGACTGCGGTGTTTGGCGACCCCCGTGAAATGGTTGTTCGACCCCAAATGGGGTCACGGCCCACAGGTTGAGAACCGCTGTGTTAAGTGAATCACTGCAGTTGATAAGTTAGTAATCTGGTTGTTAAGTGAATCTGGCTTCCCCATTCACCTTGCTTGTCAGAAGGTCGCCAAAGGTGATCACGTGACACTGCAACCATCATAAATCATAAAGTGTCTGAATTTTGATCACGTGACTATGGGGATGTTGCAACAGTTGTAAGTGTGAAAAACGGTCATAAGTCACTTTTTCAGTGCCGTTGTAACTTTGAATGGTCACTAAACGAAGGGTTGTAAGGCGAGGACTACCTGTATCCTGGTCCAATTGCCAAACTTGATAAGTAAGACTCTAGTGCTGGTGGGATTTTATTTTTCACGCCTCCTTCCCCACTTCTTCTCGTGTTTTGACTTTTCAACTCTAGGTCTGCAGACTATTTTAATTCTGGTCTTTGCAAACCCTAACGTAAACTTCTTGTTTACGATTAAACTTTGGCCTTTCTGAGGTCTTTTGCTCAGGGATGGAATGAAAAAGTTTGATATTTTTCATATTTCAGTTATTTCATATTTTAGTTGTGTCAGGATTTGTATATTCCTTTATTAGATTTTTATCCAGTCTTTATTACTTTGTAAGTAACTCAAGATGGAGAACATACATAATGCAGCTTCCTCCTATTTCCCCCCACGACGACTCTAAAGTGACTGGCTGAAGATCACCCAGCCGGCTTTCGTCCCTAAAGGGGGGGGACTAGAACTCACAGTCTCCTGGTTTTTATATAAAGTTTTATTAGTTTACAACAGTGTACGATACAATGAAAATACAAAAGTAAATAGTGTTATGTCTGGCCTCTCGCAGCTCATTAAAATCCACGTAAATATGTATTTAAGAGGTTTATTTAATACATTTCAAAAGGATTCATTTCAAAGCAAGCTGCTGGCATTATGTTGGCCTGAACGGCCAAATCAGATCTATTTACATTTAGATAAACAGGCTCTCCTCCTCCTACATCCCAATTAACTTACTCTTTCTTCATCACATTGTCCAAGTTCTCATTATTCTTCGATAGGTTTTCAAAACACCAGAAAACTGAGTTCCAAAACACTGCCAAAGTTTTCAGCCCACTCCTTGATGAACGTTGCTCGTGACAAAAGCGTAGTCTTTCTTTCCCCTTCTAATATAGTGTCCGATACGTCACTTCCCCAATTACTTCCTTTTTCCAGTTAACTGACACCTTCGCTTATCAAACCTTCGGAACCTCGGATTAATCCATTTATCTTCTTGTTCTAAATCTTACTCATCATTTTGAGAATCTGATTCAGAATGCATACAAAGCTCTTCATTGTCTATCTCAGCTGCCGGGAGGGGAAACCACCCAGAGGGGCCTGGCTGCTGATCCTCGGCTGCCGGGAGGGGAAAACACCCAGAGGGGCCTGGCTGCTGATCCTCGGCTGCCGGGAGGGAAAAACACCCAGAGGGACCTGGCTGCTGATCCTCATCCTCTGATACTTCCCAAGCTGGTTCAGGGACACTCACAACACTATCCCCCCCCGCAGGCCCCTCCCCCCGGGGCCGTCGCAGGGGATGTGGTTTGTAGGGAAACGCAGAATGAAAATCCCAAATTAACCGAGGAGTCTCAATATCACGAGCATCGACCCAACAGCCAGCGGCTGGCCCACCCCCGGTCCAATCAACCAAATATTGGAAGCGGTCGTTGAGCCATCGGGAATCTCGGATGCCGGACACCTCCAACCGGGAAACGGGAACGTGAGCACGGCGAGCCGTCGGGCCCGGATCAGGAGGTCGAAGCGGAGAATCAGGGTTAACAGGAACAAGCAAGGAGCGATGAAACACGGGATGTACACGAAGAGACCTAGGCAAAGTCAAACGATAGGTCACCGGATTGATGACCGTCTCCACAGGAAAAGGACCCAGGAAACGTTGATCAAGCTTGCGGTGAATTCTCCCTGGAAACAAGTACTTGGTGGAGAGCCAAACCCGATCTCCAACAGCTAACGGCGGCGTGTCGCGACGAGAGCGGTCTGCAACCCTCTTGTAGTCGTCCTTGGCCTTAGTCAAATGGTGCTTAACCATCTCTTGGACAGACTGGAGTTCGGTTAAGTAGTCTTCTGCAACTGGAACTGGAGAATCGAGGAGCGTGAGCGGGAAAAACCTGGGATGATAGCCGTAGTTGGCAAAAAACGGAGTGGTCTGAGTGGAAGTGTGCTGAGAGTTGTTGAAAGCGAATTCAGCCACGGAGAGATATTTGGACCAATCGTTCTGTTGGTCGTTGATGAAACAACGCAAATACTGCTCCAGGATGCCAATCACTTTCTCTGTACCCCCATCAGTCTCTGGGTGATGCGTGGAGGCTAGATTAACTTGGACTTGAAGCGCAGACATGAGTTCTCTCCAGAACTCCGAGGTGAACTGGGTTCCTCGGTCGGACACTATTTTGTCAGGCAAACCGTGTAGCCGGAAGATATGTTGAATGAACAGCTGAGCAGTGACCTTGGCTGTCGGTATTCTTCGGCAAGGAATGAAATGTGCCATTTTGGTCAGCATGTCCACCACTACAAAGACAACGGTGTAGCCGGCAGAAACAGGTAGACAAGTCAAGAAGTCCATGGAAATAGCTCCCCAGGGTCTTTCCGGCGTGGGTAAAGGCTGTAATAATCCCGGAGGGGCTCCTGTGGCATGTTTTGCCTGACGGCACCGTACACAGGAATTCACATAGGATTGCACATCATGGCGAAGCCTGGGCCACCAAAAAGTCCGAGACACTAAGTGAAGAGTCTTAAAGAAACCAAAATGACCTGCCGCAGGGTTATCATGGCATTGAGTCAGGATGAGACCCCGGAGTGGGCCTGCTGGAACATATAACAGGTTGCGGAAGCGTAATAGTCCCTCGGACAAGGTCCAAGGTGAGTCGGGACCCACCTCTTGTCTCTTCCGTATCGCAAAGTCATCTAGTTGTTGCGCTTCCCGAATCTGTCGTCGTAGATCTACTGGATTGTGCACAGCTGCGATCGATTCGAGAGGCAGAATGGTTCGAAGCGGTAAGGGATCCTTGATCTGTAGATACTCAGGTTTACGGGACAGGGCATCTGCTCTTTTGTTGTACCCTTTCGGAATGTAGGTGACTTTGAAGTTGAATCGAGCGAAGAACAAAGACCAACGGATCTGACGTTGATTCAATTTCCTGGCAGATTGCAAAAATTCCAAGTTTTTATGGTCAGTCCGAACTTCAACTTGGTAGCGGGCTCCTTCCAGGTGGTGTCTCCAGGTCTCAAAAGCAGTCTTGATGGCCAATAGTTCCTTTTCCCAAATGGTATAATGGCGTTCGGAGGGAGTTAGTTTCCTGGAGTAATAAGCACACGGGAACAGGAGGCCGCCATCTTGGCGTGTTTGAAGTAGCACGGCCCCTACCGCAACATCTGAGGCGTCAGCCTCCACTACAAAGGGACGACAAGGATCTGGATACTTGAGAATGGGTTCTTGAACAAAAGCCTTTTTGAGGGTCTGAAACGCCTGTTGTCGGCATCGCCCCACTGGAACTTAATGCCTTTCCGTAACAGTCGAGTAAGGGGCGCAGTCAAGGTAGAAAATCTTGGAATAAATATCCTGTAATAGTTCGCAAATCCCAAAAGTCTTTGGACATCTTTTGCTTTACACGGTGGTTGCCAGGTTTGCAAGGCCTCAACCTTGCCAGGGTCCATGGCGATGCCTTGTGGAGAAATCACATGTCCCAGAAACTCAATGGTGGTTTGATAGAATTGACATTTCTCTAACTTGGCGTAAAGGTGATGCTCTCTCAAGCGTTGCAAAACTCGCCGGAGATGCTGAAGATGAGTTGCTCGTGACGGGGAATAAATCAGGATGTCATCAAGGTAAACCACCACAAATTGATCTAATAAATCCCGGAAGATGTCATTCATGAAATGTTGAAAGACGGCCGGAGCATTGGTGAGTCCAAAGGGCATAACGGTATACTCAAAATGACCATACCTGGTTCCAAACGCGGTCTTCCACTCGTCCCCCTCTCGAATGCGAACCAGGTTGTAAGCACCCCTTAAATCTATCTTGGTGAAGATGGTCGCTGATCGGAGACGGTCCATGAGATCAGGAATCAAAGGCAGAGGGTACCGGTTGCGCACCGTGATGGCATTGAGCTTGCGATAGTCACAGCATAGGCGTAAATCTCCGGTTTTCTTCTTCACGAATAACACAGGAGCTGACAAAGGCGAGGAAGAGGGACGAATGAAACCCCTGGCCAGGTTTTTGTCCACAAAGTCTTTCAATGCGGCCAACTCGGGTTCTGACATGGAGTAAAGGCGTCCCCTTGGAAGCTTGGCATTTGGTAGCAAATCAATGGCACAGTCATATGGTCTATGCGGAGGCAATTGGTCTGCCTCTTTCTCATTGAATATATCTGCAAAGTCCGCTAGATCGGCCGGCAAGGTGATGTCAGGGTGGGATGGTAGCTGGGCTGCACAAACTTGGCGTACGTGGTCTACGCATTGCAAACTGGGAAATGAAACAAAGTTCTGGGACCACACCACACAAGGATCATGGGTTCTCAACCAGGCTAGGCCGAGAACTAAGGGGAAATGAAGTCCCTTGGTAACATAGAATTGGATGGCTTCTTCATGTTGTCCTATGACCAGGCGTATGGGCTGGGTCATAAACTTTATCGGTCCAGACAACAACTCACGACCATCGATTGTCTCAACCAACATAGGCGGCTTCACGGAGCACAAAGGTATGGCATGCTGACGAGCGAAAGCTTCATTCATGAAATTGGTGGTGGCTCCAGAATCCAACAAGGCGTGGGCCGGAATGCCCTGGGCATGATTTCCCAGAAGTATATTGGTTGCTAGGATCAGATGTCTCGGAGGACCGGGGTCGTCTGCGGAACTGGAACTGGGTTTGGCGCCTGCCCGACCCAATGTTTCCATTAGGCCGGGCTCTGGCCGTTTCCCGGCAAGGTGGCTTGAAACTGCTGAGTGGAAGGCCTAGCTGGAACAGGAGTAGGACCTGTCGTACCACGTCGTTTCTGGGGGCAGGCCATGACGAAGTGACCCATCTCTCCACAGTACAGGCACAAGCCCTCAGCTCTCTGTCTTGCCTTCTCAGCCTCGGTCAAACGAGATCTGGCTGCACCAAGATCCATGGGCTCATCTCTGGTCATGGGTGCAGGGCGCCTCTCAGTGTAAGCCGGCCCTGTTTGGAAAATACGTCTGGGTGCCGGGATAGGTGGAGCGATAGGTAGGGTCTGGAATCCTCTGCGTGGTGCAGGAACTGGCTTGGCACTTCCAGTGACTGGAACCATCTGTTTGACCAGGCGGGCATCCATGGCTTGCGTTTGCGCCTCAATAGCCAAACAATGTTGGTATAATGCATCCAGGGTCGCAGGTATTACAGTAGTTTTCAATCCATTCAAGATCTGAGAAGACAGGCCATCTTGAAAGATTTCCATGAGAGCCTCATCATTCCAATTAATTTCTTGAGCTAGGCGGCGAAAATCTGATATATATTCCGCTACGCAGCGCGATCCTTGACGTAGCTCTCGTATCCGCCGGGTGGCATTTTGTCTACGAAGGGGGTCAACAAATTCTCTTTCCATCAGCTGGCAGAATCCTGCATAATTGCGCAGGACAGGATCTTGTCCGTCTATCAGAGGAGACGACCAATCAGCAGCTGTCCCAGAGAGTAAACTTAAAATGAAAGCTACTTTCGTTTCATCAAGCTGGAAGTCTGCTGGAGTTGAGGCAATGAATGTTTTGCATTGGTTTAAAAAAGCTGGAAATTTACTACGCTCTCCAGTAAACTTATCAGGCAAGGCTAAATAACATCTGCTCCGTCTGGGAGGGGGGGCTGGAGCTGGGGCTCCTGCAGCTTGCTGAATCTGCTGTTGCAAATGTCCAATTTGTTGCTGGAGAGTTTGAACTAATAGATGCAGAGCCGGGTTATCAGCGAGGAGTTGCTCCATGACGTCACTGAAAGCTCGGACTAATTTTCGTCTTTTCTGTTCTTTTGGTCACGAGCAATCTGTTATGTCTGGCCTCTCGCAGCTCATTAAAATCCACGTAAATATGTATTTAAGAGGTTTATTTAATACATTTCAAAAGGATTCATTTCAAAGCAAGCTGCTGGCATTATGTTGGCCTGAACGGCCAAATCAGATCTATTTACATTTAGATAAACAGGCTCTCCTCCTCCTACATCCCAATTAACTTACTCTTTCTTCATCACATTGTCCAAGATCTCATTATTCTTCGATAGGTTTTCAAAACACCAGAAAACTGAGTTCCAAAACACTGCCAAAGTTTTCAGCCCACTCCTTGATGAACGTTGCTCGTGACAAAAGCGTAGTCTTTCTTTCCCCTTCTAATATAGTGTCCGATACGTCACTTCCCCAATTACTTCCTTTTTCCAGTTAACTGACACCTTCGCTTATCAAACCTTCGGAACCTCGGATTAATCCATTTATCTTCTTGTTCTAAATCTTACTCATCATTTTGAGAATCTGATTCAGAATGCATACAAAGCTCTTCATTGTCTATCTCAGCTGCCGGGAGGGGAAACCACCCAGAGGGGCCTGGCTGCTGATCCTCGGCTGCCGGGAGGGGAAAACACCCAGAGGGGCCTGGCTGCTGATCCTCGGCTGCCGGGAGGGAAAAACACCCAGAGGGACCTGGCTGCTGATCCTCATCCTCTGATACTTCCCAAGCTGGTTCAGGGACACTCACAACAAATAGCGGGAAAGATGGGGAAAGAAAAAGGGAATAGAAAAGCGAGGTAGGAAAGAAAAAAAAAGAAGGAAAAAAAGGCAATGACCTCCGACTTCCTTGGGTGCAGCAAAGTAGAGTATCAACCTCAAACATCAACTTTTTACAAAATAATATAAACTAGTCATTTCGATAACATCAAATCTATCTAATTGGTAAAACCCACAATCAAAATTTCATTTTTTTCCCCACCTCAAGCACAAATTCTAGAAGCGGTTTCCACGTGGCAGTAAAAGTGTTCGTATTCTTTTCTTTAAGCAGTACAGTCAGTCTGGCCATCTCTGCTAGCTCTATCAGCTTCTGTAACCATTCCTCCGTTGTGGGAATCGATGCAGTCTTCCATTTCTGAGCGTAGAATAATCTTGCTGCTGTCAACATATATAACATCAAAGTTCCCTATTTTTTCCCCCAGGTCTTTGTCCATTAGCCCCAAGAGAAAAGTCTCTGGTTTTCTTTCTATATTCACTGTATTAAGAATTTGAATCCTACTCCAATATTTTCTTGCTTTATCAAACATCCACCATAGATGGTAAATTTATGGTAAATTTCCCAGTATGGCCTCACTTCTGTGCTTAAACCTCTGTGCTTCTCTGTTGCTGAGCATCTAAGTGAGGTGTGGCAGCACAGTAGTTAGAATGCAGTGTTGCAGCCAAACTTTGCCCACACCCTGGAGTTAGATCTTGACCAGCTCAAGGATGGCTCAGCCTTCCATCCTTCTGAGGTTGGTAAAATGAGGACCCAGATTGTTGGGGGCAACATGCTGACACTGTAAATGCCCAGAGGTGCTGTAAAGTACTATGGGGCTGTATATAAGTGCTATTGTTATCTAAAGACATCCGAGGTTCTATCCTTCCAAAAATCTTTGACTTTAGTTACCTGACTAGTAGTAGCAGTAATAGTAATATATAAAAGGGGATAGAGATAAGAGAAGGAAGGGTCCAGAGTTCTCTATGCCAATATTCCTTCACTGAGAACACTCTCTTTCTCTTACAGATAATGGAGCCAGAGCTGAAAGTTTGAGACCAGGAGCTACCAGTAGCATAAAGAGAGCTGGTGGCCCCAAGATACATGATTGAGTGATGGGGTGGCAGCTGAGCTTTCAAAGACAAGGTAAAATCTTGTGTATTAGTCCATAAAAACAGGTAAAGGTTTCCCCTGTCCAGTTGTGTCTGACCCTAGGACAGTGGTGGCATGGAACCTATGGCACGGGTGCCAGAGGTGGCACTTGGAGCCCTCTCTGTGAGCACACATGCCATTGCCCCAGCCTTGCCTCCGCTCGCGACCCCCTCCTCACCAGCAACGTCCTGGAGGAGAGTCTCCCCGAGCATGGCCCATGCGGAGCAGCTCAGCCAAGGACATGGCAGCCAGGCAGCGTAGACAAGACTCTGCCCTCATGCCCCAATGCACACAGTTGATGTTGTGGGGCATGGGCAGAGGGTGTGGCTGCCATGGCGCTGCTGGGCTGCCTGGGCGATCTGCGGCAGGCCCTGGAGGTGGTGAGTGGCCCTGCGGGCAGGCAGGGTGGGGCAGAGTGGGGGCGGGGCAGGGGTGGAGTAGGGTGAGCAGAGGGTGGGACAGGGCGGGGCCACTTTTTGGGCACTCGGTCGCTAAAAGATTCACCATCACTGCCCTAGGAGATGGTGCTTTGTCTCTGTTTCTTAGCTGAGAGAGTTAGCATTGTCCAAAGGTGCTTCCGTGGTCATGTGGTGCACGGAATACTGTTTCCCTCCCATTGAAGTGGCGCCTATTTATCTACTCACATTTGCATGCTTTCGAATGTTAGGTGGCCAGGAGTTGGGGCAAATAACTCGCCCCATTGCATGGTGCTCAGGCCTCAAACCTGAGTTGTTGACTTTCCAGCGAACAAGCCCAGCCTCTTTAACTGCTGAGCCATCATGCCCCCCCTTAGTCCAATAAAGGAGAATATTTGTAACTCAGGGTTGAAATGATCCTCGATGCTCTCTGAGCTTGGTTGTTTTCTTGCAGACATTTCATTGCCCAAACTAGGTAACATTATCAGTGCATCACTAGCATCGATGAAGTTACCTAGTTGGGGTAGAAAAACGTCTGCAGGAAAACAGCCAAGCTCAGAGAACACCAAGGACCCCACACAAATAGGTATTCAGCACAATCCTCAAATTCAGGAGAAAGACAGACACATGATTTATGCCTCCAGTTCTTTTCCGTTATTTTTATTATTATTATTATTATTATTATTATTTACTTTGAAGCATAACTAATTATTGCAGTTCAGGAAATTGTTGATCTAAAAGAGATCTTGGTGATTATGGAGGAGGGGCTATTTGGGATGGAGATGGGGGAAAAGGAAGGACAAAAGAAATTGAAGGCAAAGGAAAGAGAAATGGGGTGGAGAAACAGAAAGAGAAACAGAACGAGTGGAGGAGAGCTGGAGGCAGATGGTCTGAAGCTCTTCCAACGCGATGAGCCCATTGCTCCACTGTATCATGGGTGAAGGAGAAGCTGCCCATTCCACTTAAAGATCAAGAACCATGGATGAACCTTCTCTCCATTAAAATTTTCTTTTGGAAAAGCAAAGATTTGAGCATTCGTGTCACCATCAAAAAATGCTAAGAGGCCTTGTGAATAGTCCAGAGAAACTCGGATCCTTTTGGGGGGATGGCACAAGGTCAAATTTGTCCTGGGATGGGTGATCCCCTCATAACGTCCCTCAATTCGCTGAACTCCCCAATAGCCCCCACGAGAATCGAGAAGAATCGGCCCGTTTCTGTTTGAAGACTCCCTAACAATCCCCACAGCCCACCACTCCCCTCCCTCTACCACCTCCACCTCCCAGCACCACTTCCCAGAATTGAAGCCCTGGTGGCTAAGGACGCTAGCCATAACGTCATATCTCAGAGGACTGCTGTTCACATGCTGCTTCATGTCTTTCCATCTCACGCCTTTCAAATCAGGAGATACGTAGAGCTGGGGATGAGCTGTGTTTGGATCCAGGGTCAGATTTGCTGTGTTGAAGAAAGAAAAGTTGTGGGGGGGGGGAGAAGGAATTACCATTTATTAATGCCATTTAATTTATTTAATTAGTAAAGATATTACAATGGGTGGCCAGACTGTGCTGCAATCACGTCTTCTAATAGACCAAGAGGCTTGCTCATAAACTGGTAATTCTATCTTTCTCAAACAAGTACTCTGTTCCAGTGGGATCCATGAAGAAAGGAAGTTAAAAGTTTCTTGGATCCCTGGGAAACCTGGCGACTAGTCCTCAAGAAAAGCAAGTCGGTTTAGGGGGAAAAAAATTCCTAGCTCATTATTAGATGAAGGCTTTCTAACGGAAAGACCTGCGAGCAAAGTAAATTTACCCAAGAAATTATAGACAAGTACCTCAAAGGGTTTAATTATATTATAATTTCAAATAGTGGTTGTTTTGGCTCCACAAACTAAAATTTATTTTATTTTCTCCTCCCAAGCAATACATTTTTTAATGCAGTGAAAGCGAAAACATCACATAATTTATGTAATTAATGTATACATCGTTTGCATATATTATCTACAAATCATGTCCATTCTGTAAAATGTACCGTATATACATTGCATAAATGCTGATTCAAGAGACATTTGGCTTTAAGAGGTACTCTTTCCTTGCATTGCAGATTTGATTGTCATTTCAATTTTGTTCCCAACTCTCCCTTCCTTGATTTGCTCAGATTAATAAATATTAACTAGTATGCCACGTGAACTTGATGTTTAGCACTCTTTTTCACATCTGCCCTTAGTTGTAATTTATTAAAATAAAGATATTCCATGTGTCTGTCTCTCATTCTCTCTCTCTGTCTCTGTCTCTGTCTCTGTCTCTGTCTCTCTCTCTCTCTCTCTCTCTCTCTCTCTCTCTCTCTCTCTCTTTCTGTGTGTGTGTTTGTGTGTGTGTGTGTGTGTCTGCGCAGTCTAGCATTACTCATCCAGAATCTCCTTGGGCCTTGCCAGCCTTCTTCATGGAAGGAGAAAATTGAGCCATGGATCGAAGTGCTCTGCTCTACTAAGGATGGCTAATCCTCTGCTCTACCTGAATTCCAGTGATGGCGAAATCCCCCCCATTCAGTAACCATGTGGTGACAGTACGGTAGTCCTTGGCTTACAGCCATTCGCATAGTGACCGTTCAAAGTTACATAATGGCACTGGAAAAAGCGACTGATAGCCGTTTTTCACACTTACGACCCTTGCAGCATCCCCATGGTCACGTGAGCAAAATTAGGATGCTTGGCAACTGGCTCATGTTTACGACGGTTGCCACGTCCCGGGGTCACGTGATCCCAGGACGTGATCAGGAATTGTGCCCAAAGAGAGAAAAATTGTGAGCAACTTATCTTCTTACTTCAGGCAGAAAAACCAGGCAGGGGGATACGGTTCCAGCCCCAGATGGGTGATCCCTGTTTTCTTCGGGCTTAATTCATGTGGCCATTGGATGCCCATTTGTCTAGCAAGGCTCACTGCAAGAGCAGAGTGTAGTTACTACAGAGAGAAATGACCGGTTGATATAGTCCAGGATAGGCAATCTTGGCTCTTTTACGACTCGTGGACTTCAACTCCCAGAATTCCTGAGCCAGCCATGCTGAGGGGAAAATGAGAGGTTTCCAAGCTGAGCCATGCTGGCTCAGGAATTCTGGGAGTTGAAGTCCACGAGTCTTAAAGGAGCCAAGGTTGCCTACCCCTGATTATAGTCCTATAGGTCTTCAGCAAGATCTGAACACCAGGTGTTCCTTGCTTTATTCTGCAATTCTCTGCCCGTTTTGATAGGGAACCTCATTGGGCCAATAACAAGATTCCATTAAAAAATATTCTGGCCCTGTCAATGAAACAAAAAGTATTTCTTGAAATCGTTTACAGGTGGTCCTTGTTTTACAACCATTTGTTTAGTTACCGTTCCAAGTTACAACAACAATTAAAAAAGTGATTTACGACGAATCCTTCACTGATGACTGTTGTGGTATCCCCAGGGTCACATGATCAAAATCCAGCTGCTTGGTAACGAGCACGTATTTATGACCGTTGCAATGTCCCAGAACCACGTGATCCCCTTCTGTGACCTTTACAGCCACCTTCAGGAAAGTCAATGAGGGAAACTGGATTTGCTTAATGCATACGATTCACTTAACAACTGCAGTGATTCACGTAATGATCATGGCCAAAAAGGTCATAAAATGAGGCATGGCTCACTTAACAACGGCCTTGCTTAGCTGTGGAAATTCTGGTCATAATTATAGTTTTAAGTGGAGGAGTACATGTACCAGTATATGAGATTTTATGTGGCATATCTTTGAAAGCGGAGACGAAAAGAGTCCCATTTTCATGCTGGAAAAAGCAGCGCTTACCTGTTTCGCTGTCCTTAGCCGATCGGCAAGGAATACAATTCATCAGGCAACTGGGGATTGGCTTTGATGGAAGATTCGGTTCACTGAATTTCTGTGAAGCTTAAAAGATAAATCAACTTTAGAGCGTGGACGCCATCCAAGGTAATTTATTCTGATTCACAAAATAAAATACCTGTGTGATAATTCATCCTGGTTCACAAAAAACCGCCACAACTAATAGAAAACATTGGAATTTTGAAGGTTTTGTTGTTGGGAGATGGTTTAAGGAGTTATTTTAAAAAGAAAACCTGTATGAATAAGAGCAAAATATCACAAACTACATTTGTCTAGCCTTGTTATTATTATGGTTAATCTTCAATTCTATTCACAGTCTGGGACTGGTAAATACTTAACAGCTCGAGTCCTAATCAAGGACCCAAGAGCTCTTAAGGTAGCATCTGATATTGTTGTTGCTGTTGTTGTTTTTTTTATTAATCTTCAATTTGATTCACAGTCTGAGACTGGTAAATACTTAACAGTTCAAGTCCTAACCAAGAATCTAAGGTAATATCTGAGTATATAGGCAGTACCGAGTAGGGTGGTTTTTTGCAAAATCAGGATATTCAGATCTAATAAGTTCAAAATTTCCATGTATCTAGGCAGCCCTTTGGGTATTGCTCCAAGGGCTGCTATAACTATTGGTACAACCATGTGTCATGTTTGCGACAGATGAAACTCTTCAGAGAACTTTGAGGCATTGTTTACCTTACAGAATCTTTATTTGAGAAGCATAGCATCGGCACTAACACAGTCAAAGCCAAAAACTGGATTCCCCTCCCCTCAGCACATAGTATCACAACACAATTCCCTCCTCCAATTAACAGTCATAAATCACATTCTCCAATTAGTTTGAAATGCAGGCTTTTCTTCCAGACCTCCAGCCCCCCAATTCTTATCATCTCTTATTTCAATAACCTTGGGTCACACACTAGGTCTAGTATTGTTATGTCTAGCTGAACTCTCATGCACATTCCTCCCCCCAACATCATCTAACTCTAGCTCTAATTCTAAAAGTAAAACATAAGAAGAAAATGGTTGCATCTCCAACTGTTGTCAAAGCAAAAACATCCGATGTTAGCTGCGTTGACACATTGATTTCTTCTTCCACAGCCACTCAACTTTAATTTTTTTATTTTTTCTAGCTGTTTTTCTTCAATTCATGCATCACCTGGTATTGCAATTATTATTATTATTATTATTATTATTATTATTATTATTATTATTATTATTATTATTATTAATCATTGCACAGTCAGCCAGATGTTCAGATTGGATTTGGCATTTTTGTCTATCTATCAAGTCCTTACCAAGGACCTGGGATAGGCAGATGTGGATGTTTGGTGGCATTACAGATATTATTGCAGGATGGAAGCAGTTCTTAGTAAGGCCGCCTTTTGCAATTGACTAATGGCGAATTTGTCAATGCCAGTGGTGTTCAAGTGGTGCTCCAACTGGTTTTGGGATTGCACCCAAGGCGGCTATTACTATTGGTACTACCGTTGCTTGCCTTTGCCACAGTCTTTCTATTTCTATTTGTAGGTCTTTGTATTTTGTTATCTTCTCCAGTTCTTTCTCATCTATTCTGCTGTCTGCAGGCGCTGCCACCTTCACTATCCAGACTTTTTTGTCTTTCTTATCGACAATTGTTAAGTGCGGGGTGCTATGTTGCAGGTGCTTGTCTGTTTGAATTATTATTATTATTATTATTATTATTAGTAGTAGTAGTAGTAGTAGTAGTAGTAGTAGTAGTAGTAGCAGCAGCAGCAGCAGCAGCAGCAGTAGTAGTAGTAGTAGTAGTAGTAGTAGTAGTAGTAGTAGTGTATGATGTTGTTACAGTAGCCAGGAAATCACAATGCTATTACAGAGAAGTAGTTTGGCTTGCTGAAGTACCAACCCTGGCAAAGACCTGCAGGTGTGCTTCCCAAGGTGCGCCACAGGAGGGCAAAGCGCACCAGAGGGAAAGACGAGTGGCTCTTCCTGCAGCCCCCTTGGGTGGGCACTGCAACCGGGAAGGCTCAGAGCTATCAGGAAACCGCCTGCCTGCCCAGAACGCCAGCTCGTCTCCCACTGAAGTGACACCTATTTATCTACTTGCAAAAAACATGCTTTCGAACTTTTAGGTGGATAGAAGCTGAAGCGAGTTCACCCTGCCACGCTCGAACTGCCAGAACGGAGACCACCCTCAGTGGCATTAAGCCACTGAATCATCGCTCCTCTTGCGTAGGATTAAATCATCTCAAATATGACTTATTTATTAAATCAACTTACACAGCTGCCCCATCTCACAAACAAGTGATTCTGCATGGTATAAAACAGAACTAAAAAAAGAGTTAACTGTTAAAAATTAATTATAATAAGAACATAAGAACATAAGAAGAGCCAATGCTGAATCAGGCCAAAGCCCATCGAGTCCAGCATTCTGTGTCACACAGTGGCCCACCAATTGTACATGGGGATCTTGAGCAGAAAGAGAAGGCAAAACCCTCCCTTTCCCCAACAAATGGTACTCAAGGGAATCCTGCCTGCCTCAACCAACATAGAGGCGGCACATGGACATCCGTTTTAATAACCACCGATACACTTGGCATCCATGAATCTGTCTGACCCTGCCTTGAAGCTATCAAGGCTGACAGCTGTCACGACCTCTTCTGGAAGTGAATTCCATAAATCAACGACCCTCTGGGTAAAGAAATATTTCCCTTCATTTGTCCTCACTTATCATTATACTAATAATGAATTATAATAATACATTAATAATTATCAACCACAGTTAATAACACTCCCACCAACACCGACAAGGTGAGCCATTTGCATATAAATAGAATGCAAACCTCACTTCTTTCTAACACGGTTGACGTTACCCAGTTGGGTAATGAAATGTCTGCTAGAAAACAATCAAGCTTAGAAAGCACCAGGGACCCCACAGTGAATAAATACATTAAACAGTAGAAAAACCAAGCTATGACAAAGAACAATAGACAAAGATATATTAGACTATTTCACCTGTTCCCTGGGCTGCTGGCAAAACCAGATCTTGAGAGATCTCTAGAACAGGGGTTCTCAACCTTGTCAACTTTAAGACTTGTGGACTTCAACTCCCAGAATTCCTCAGCCAGCTTTGCTGGCTGAGGAATTCTGGGAGTTGAAGTCCACAAGTCTTAAAGTTGACAAGGTTGAGAACCCCTGCTCTAGAAGCTCACAGTGACAACCCAATCTAATCTCATACGATCTCATATAAAGCCTCTCAAATACAAGGTATGATCTATATACATGTGAATTAGGGAGGTGTCTGCCTAATCACATACCTTCTTCTTCTTTTGGACCTAAGCCATGTTTTTCCTCTTGTCAATTTGGAAACAAATCTGTCCTATATTTTTTCAAGCGCATCTTGAAGGAACCGTGGTGCTGGAGTAGTTAGCACGGAGTATTGCAGACGAATTCTGCTGACTGCCAAGGGTTTGATCCTGACAGACTCAGGGTTGACTCGGCCTCCCATCTTTCCAAGGTCAGTAAAATGAGGACCCAGATTGTTGGGGGACAATATGCTACTCTGTAAACCGCTTAGAGAGGGCTGCAAAGCACTGTGAAGTGGTATATAAGTCTGCTATTGCTATCTGCCTAACCCTCTGCAATGTCACCCATTACGAGTGATGTATGCAGCATAATATATATTCTTCACTCTGACTGATGGATTGCATATTGACAGTCTGTTCAGATTTATGCAGTTGGCATTTCAGCAAAAGGGATGGGAAAAACTTAAAATGTTATGACGCTCTGCATATTTTCTGACCATCCAGTATATCTTGGAATATACAGTGGGGGTATGACCACAACTGAGCCTGAATTTTGATGTTAGATCATGGAGGTCATTAAGCGGGTCACCATGCAACTGCTCCTGTTTTCAGGATTTTTGTGTGTGTGTGCACTGAGACCACAAAGCAAATCCATTGTACCCAAGAGACATTTTTTGCTGTATAAACTGGAAGTATATGCCAGTTGCTGACCAATAACTTCTTAAATGGGGGGGTCACCTGACCACAGGATGCTGCAAAAATCCATAAAGTTGGGCCAGTTGCTAAGCCCCCCAAATCTGAACTTCTGGGAAGGTCTGGGAAGGTCTATTGCAGACATGTCAAACACAAAGCATAGGGCAGCAGTTCTCAACCTGTGGCTCGCGACCCCATTTGGGGTTGAACGACCATTTCACGGGGGTCGCCAAACACTGCAGTCCGCCATTTTTTATTTTTATTTTTTGGCCTGCCATTTTTTCCCCTTTGCGATGCGGGTCATCGCGCCACGCATGCGCGATGCGGGCCCTCCATTTTTTTTTTTGGTCGGCCATTTTTTTTTGATCTGCCATTTTTTTCCCCTTTGCGATGCGGGCCGTCGCGCCACGCATGCACGATGTGGGCCCGCCTTTTTTTTGGTCGGCCATTTTTCCCCTTTGCGATGTGGGCTGTCGCGCCGCACATGCGCGATGCGGGCCCGCCATTTTTTTTTGGTCGGCCATTTTTTTTGGGTCAGCCATTTTTTTTTGGTCTGCCATTTTTTCCCCTTTGCAATGTGGGCCGTCGCGCCATGCATGCGCGATGCGGGCCCACCTTTTTTTTTTTGGTCGGCCATTTTTTTGGGGGGTCGGCCATTTTTTCCCCTTTGCGATGCGCACCATCGCGCCATGCATGCACGATGTGGGCCGGGGTCAAGCCCCGGAAAAGGTTGAGAATCGCTGGCATAGGGGCTGGATGTGGCCCGCGAACTGGTTTCATATGGCCCATGAAGCCATCCTGGAAACAGTGAGGGTACGGCCCCTGCTGCCTTGGCCCTGGCCCAGGCTGGCCGTGAGCCAATGTACAATTTTGTGGTGGCTATCTATGCTGAAACACATTCAGTCTTATCTCCACAAGGCCGTCTAGAAACAGTGAGGAACCAGCCCCTGCTGTGTTGGCCCCACCCCCTGGGTGCATGCTGGGGAGTTGTCACCCTTTTTGAGGAATGAAGAAATGGACCATGCCTTGGCGCTTGCCCCGGTCCCACCCCCTTCTGCCAGAGACCCTCAGATCTGCCCCACTCCTGTCCAGGTCCCCACAGGCACCCTTGACGCGATATTGAGCTGGCCATGCCCACCCAGTAGGCCACACCCACCCAGCCCCCCAAGGGCAACCGCAATGCTGATGCAGCCCTCAAAGAAATTGAGTTTGACACCCTGGTCTATCATAACTGTGAACGATCACCAAGCAGCTAGTCATAAGTCAAGGACTACCTGTACTGACAGCAAAATATTACTGAGTAGTAGAAGTAATCCTAAATTACCATTATTTGTCTAAATCACTCCTGTTTAGCAGATGAGTTGCACTTACATAGCAAATGCGCATAGACTTATATACCACTTCGTATATAGTAGACCAAGTCAGTCTATTGCCCCCCAATAATCTAGGTCCTCATTTTACCGACCTCGGAAGGATGGAAGGCTGAGACAACCTTGAGATGGTGAGAATCGAACTGCTGAACTGCTGGCAGCCGGCAGTCAGCAGAAGTAGCCTGCAATACTGCATTCTAACCACTACAGATAGTTCTCAACTTACAACAGTTCATTTAATGACCATTCAAAGTGGCAATGACACTGGGAAAAGTGACTTATGACCATTTCTCACAGTTACAACCTTTGTAGCGTTCCCATGGTCGCATGATGCAAACTTCACATGCTTGGCAACTGGTTCACACTTACGATGGTTGCAGTGTCCCGGGGGTTCATGTGATCCCCTTTTGCGACCTTCTGACAAGCAAAGTCAATGGGGGAGCCAGATTCACTTTACAACCCTGTTACTAACTTAACACCTGCAGTGATTCACTTAAGAACTGGGGCAAGAAAGATTATAAAAAGGGGCAAAGCTCACTTAACTGTTGTTTCTCTGCGTCATATAACATATGTGGGTATATGCATAATTCTGTATTTCTTTATTTATTTTTGACATATTTATGCAGTGTATATCAGAGGTGGTGACCTTTTGAGAGCTGAATGCAACGAAATCTTATTTTAACGTATGCTGATTAGTGTACATTCAAAGTGACAATAAAGTTATTATTCTATTCTATTCTATTCTATTCTATTAAAAAATGTCTCACTGAACAACAGAAATGTTGGGCTCAGTTGTGGTCATTAGTCGAGGACTACCTGTATAGGGTGACCGGAGAGAAGGATGACAGGTTCAAGGAACAAAGCAGAACATTCCTTACCTGGAAGAGTGAGAACAATCAAAAGCACAGCCAGGGCCACGTTTCCCACAGTCGAAATGCCAAGCAGAACTTTCCATACGAGAGGATTCACTGAAGGATCTGTGGGATTGGAAGGGAATTGTGAAGTTCATCACCCGTTCCTTGATTTACGTGAAGTATTGTAACTTTAGCGTCAATTCCCAATGGAAAGCCAAATGGGTGGCTGAACGCCCAGACATAGGAAGACATATGAATGACCCCACAAAAATAAGGTGCCAGGCTTTGAACAATCACCTCAGCTATGGACAATCCTGAATAGGGTACATCCCTCACGTGGCATCTGCTGGCACTCTCTATATAAACGAGATATAGTATCCTCCCCTAAGTGTGACTGTGGGATCCCACGTCAAACTGTAAGTCACACTGTGACCAGCTGTAAGCTCAGGGCACATACCGGTCCAGTGTCTGATTTTTAAAATATAAACGATGCTGTGCTTCAGTGATTAGATGGCCTAGATCAGACATGTCAAACTCGTATCGGGATGGTTTTGCCATTGCCGGCAATGGAGTGGACGTGGCTTCCGGATGATGTGTCAGGCACGTGGGCCGGCAGTTTGACACCCCTGGCCTAGACATTGGTGTTTGAACACAGATCCTTTTGACATTTCATCATCATCATAATCATTTTAGCTGTTGTTCCATCCACTGCAGGATGAAGGCCTCTTCCGCATGTTTCCAACCAATACAGTCCTGGGCTTTCTTTTGCCAATTGGGCCCACAATACTTGCTGATGTCGTCGATCCATCTTGTTTTAGGTCTCTTTCATGGACACTTTTTATCAAGTGGGATCCCTTCTATGACTGTCTTGGTCCACCTGACATCCGTTCTCCTTTCTGTATGACCAGCCCATTTCCTTTTCAATTCTTTTACTCTCTTGATGATATTATTGTATACTTTCATTTGTTCTCTAATCCAGGTGCAGGTCTTTCTATCCTTTCTTGAAATGCCAAGCATGTATCTTTCCATGGCTCTTTGTGCCACTCATAGCTTTCGTATCGATTGTGAGGTTAGTGTCCATGTTTCACTGGCATCTGTTATATATAAAGTATTGTAACATAAAAGTTCTTGAATAGGTTGAAATCCACCTGCCTCCACAGAAATTTGAGTGGCTGTGGGCTGATCCTACTCCTACCTCAGCCCAGTCTACCTTAAAAGGATGTTTCAGTTAGAAAATAAAACAGACAGGTGTGCTGTGCACATTGTTGTGTACATCTGGAAGCACGAAGTGAATAAGGCAACAGTAACAAAACACTAATACCATTCATTTAGAGAAGCTTATTTTTTAAAAAATGCAGCCAAGCTTCCCAACTCAGCATTAAATAGCTTGCCTTTTTACTAATATCTTAGAAAGGCTTTATGTGACATAATGAGCCCAGAGGTAAAAACGTGACAAAAAAATTAGATTAGCAGCCTTTGTCAAGACCAGAAAGAACAACTCGTGATCCTTAGGTTGAAGTCTGTGAAGGTAATTTTACAGAGCACAGGATCATTTAGAGAGGGGGATGTTTTGCTTCCTTATTCATGGCTAGTACCACACTGTCTTGAGTTCAGGTTCCACAGAGAGGAGGTATTATAGGCAGATATAGCTTCTCAAACAAAAATTAGGAGAATGTGGTATATGTGGTAAATTAAATAAATAATAATAATAATAATGTTCTTTGGATCTTTGCTAGGAAAGATGTTTTTAGGGCCACTGCCAGATTTATTTTATTTTATTTTATTTTATTTATGTCATATTTATGTATTGTATATCGGAGGTGGTGACCGTTTGAGAGTTGTATGCAACAAAATTTCATTTTAATGTATGCCGATTAGTGTACATTCAAAGTGACAATAAAGTTATTATTCTATTCTATTCTATTCTAGATGGTCATGTTAACCTGCAATGCATCTGTCCTTCAAGCAGTCTGCTAGCCTAAAATTTGCTGTCCAGATTTCTGAGTCCACTTCTGCCTCAGAGACTGGTGGATGGTTCTGTCCTTACAGTGTTAAGACCAGCAATGGAAGGTGATTAGTGGATTCCCCTGGCTTTGTTTCTCCTCCCTTTGTCAAAGGGCTGACACCGGGTGCCTCAGATAATAAAAGTGCCTGCAGTCCATTACAATATACAGGTAGTCCTCGACCTATGACCACAATCGAGCCCAGCAAGACATTTGTTAAGTGGATTTTGCCCCATTTTACGACCTTTGTTGCCACCATTGTTAAATGAATCACTGCGGTTGTTAAGTTAGTAACCTGGTTGTTAAGTGAATCTGGCTTCCCCATTGACTTTCCTTGTCAGGTCACCGAGGGGGATCACACTGCGACCATCATAAATATGAGCCAGTTGTCAAGCATCTGAATTTTGATCACATGATCATGGGACTGCTGCAGTGGTTGTAAGGGTGAAAAAATGGTCATAAGTCACTTTTTTCAGTGCCACTGTAACTTTGAACAGTCACTAAATGAATTGTTGTAAGTCGAGGACTACCTATAAAGGCAGGAGGAGAAAAAAAATCCAGGATATAGACCTTCCATATGGAGAGAGAATCATAGCATCATTCACAGGATCGAAAGGGGACTTGGACTTCCTCTGTTTCAACTCCCTATCAAGGACAGAAATCCTTCCACCAATCCAGACAATGGCAGTCCAATCTTGGGTAGACCAGGTTCTTTACAAACTGCTCTACTGGAAGGAAGTATGGGAGGAAATAGAGAAGAATAATCAAGAAGAAGCAACGGATGGAAACTAACCAAGGAGAGAAGCAACCTAGAAGGAGAAACTTCCTCACAGTTAGAACAATTAACCAATGGAACAACTTGCCTCCAGAAGTGGTGAATGCTCCAACACTGGAAGTTTTTAAGAAGAGACTGGTCAGCCATTTGTCCAAAATGGTATAGGGATTCCTGCCTGAGCAGGGGGTTGGACTAGATGACCTCCAAGGTCCCTTCCAACTTTATATTATTATTATTATATTATTATTATATTATTATTATTATTATTATTATTATTAATTAGGTTTATTTAGAGAACAACCTCCACCATCCTGCAATCATCTTCAAACCCAGTACTTCTTTTGTGGGTGAGGGATGGATGTGCCTTGAGGCAATGAAGTTCTACCACTTTCCTTGTGGATCTGTCTAGAGAGATTCTCAACCATCCAGGTCATGGCTGTCCCAAAAGGGCTTCTTCAAAAGGCAACTGGACTTTGTTTTCCTTGAAGACGTTTTGCTTCTCATCCAAGAAGCTTCTTCAGCTTCTTCAGAACTGAAGAAGCTCCTTGAATGAGAAGTGAAATGTCTTCAAAGTCCAGGTGCCTTTTGAAAAAGCACCTTTGAGTTCCTTGTCGATCAGATGCCAGCCCATCTGAACAGCCCCTCTCTCCTGGTGCCCAGAGAGAATGGCTGTGGAAAACAGGAACCAGAAAGGAGAAGTTATGTTGACCACAGCTTCCTGTGATTGAGAAGATCTGGGCAGATCCCAGCACCTGATCTCCAGGGAAATCCCTCGGAGCTGAACATGAGACTTGTAAATCCTGAATATTAAAAATGCATAAAAAGACCATGTATTATTAAACTAAGAGACATTTGGTATATAAATGAGGTATTTCTCTAAAGTTGCTTCGTTGCTCAGTTCTCTAAATGTAGCCTGATCAGACTATAATAGTCACCCCGATTTTTTTCTTGCAGTAATCAGGGGTTCTCAACCTTGGCAACTTTAAGACTTGTGGACTTCAACTCCCAGAATTCCTCAGCCAGCAAAGCTGGCTGAGGAATTCTGGAAGTTGAAGTCCACAAGTCTTAAAGTTGCCAAGGTTGAGAACCCCTGAAGTAAATGATTATAGACAGTGCCATTCTACTCATACAATCTCAGCAATCAATCATGTCTAGTGGATTGGGATCATCTGCTCTACAGGAAAACGCAAACCCACCCTAAGTAGATACCACACACCTATTGGAACAGATATTAAGCAGCTGGAATTTAACATTTAGAACCTCTCTCCAGGCAGCGCCAGCGAAGTACATCATGGCACAAAATAACTTCATTTTCCATTCACGTGAAGGAAGACAAATCAGACTTTTAAATACTCAAAACATGGCAGAAGTCTGTTAAGTTGCTTCATATGCATTCTTCCCTTCCATCTGCTATTTTTATAAAACAGAAATGATTGGAAAAGGAAAGTAAACTTTTTTGCAGACTTCTCTTCCTCCCGCATATATTAAATTGTAATCTTGAAGTATGGAAGATTATCTTGAGAGAACTCTGGTCATGTGGATGTGAATCTGTATTTCTTTTTCTCCCATTTTCTTTTTTTTTCTGTCTAAGATTACTACCGTGTTTCCCCGAAAGGAAGAAGTGTCTTACTTTCTTTTTATCCCCAAAAGCCCACTATGTCTTACTTTCGGGGTACGGCTTATATTGATTGGAAAACAATTGTCAGTTTTATTTTAAGTATTTTAAGTATATTAAGTATTTTAAGTATTTTAAGTATTTAAGTATTTTAAGTATTTAAGTATTTTAAGCAGGAGGCGGAAGTGAATTAGAAGATCTCCAAGGTCCATTCCAACTCTGTTATTCTGTAATTCTGTAAAGTTTAAAAATGATTTTTATCTTTCCAAAATTTTGTTCCATTGTACGAAATGAGATTTATTGCCCATTTTTAAAAGCTTGGTTGTTTATCCTGCCAGCCAGGATAACAGAAATTTTATCTGTTTTAGTTTCTGTTTTAGTTTATAGGTTCTGGATGTAATTTCTGTTTTAGTTTCTAGGTTCTGGATGTAATTTATACATTTATTTAATATTCTACCTTTATTATTGTTATAAACAACTCAAGGTAATGAACATATCTAATACTCCTTCCTCTTCCTATTTTCCCCACAACAACAACTCTGTGTAGTGAGAGAGAGTAACCAGCCCAAAGTCCCCAAGCTGGTTTTTATGGCTAAGGCAGAACTAGAATTCACTGTCTCTGTTTTTTTTTTCTCCAAGAACAATAGGGACCAGATTAATTTTCATTTTTTTATTCAACTTCCCTTTAAAAAAAATCTTAGTGTCAATAGGCAGAGTAAAATAAAGAAAAATAAATAGCTATAAGATATTACCTTTCTTTCCTTTAATGGCTGGAAAGGGATGGTCTCTCTTATTTGGATCTATACTCATATATCCATCTTCATCCATCTTCTAGAATTTTTGATTAATTTTGGTGGCAGCAAGTTTTATAGTCTTCGCAAGAGGAAGTGGCAGTTCTCTGAGGTTCTTCAAACAGACAGTCTGATACAATTGTGCAACTGGTTTCACAAAACCAGCCTCCAAGTTAGTAAATATTTTTTGCCCAAGTGGGATAGGAGTCCAGCTTATTCCTTAGTTACAATCATCAGTAATGAATTGATGCACAATGATGCTTGAAGTTGCCCATAGGAGAGTTAGCTGAGATGTGTTTTCAGCCTGATTCAGACATGGATGTAGCCGTTTCTCCTCCTTACTGCCCAACCTGCTTCTTTAAGCTTAGTTGCAAGTGTTTACCGCAAGTCTTGAGGAAGAAGTCAGGTGGCTGGATTGGGAAAGTAGTTGGAAGGAGTTGTTGCTGGCACACCTCCTATGCAACAGAATGAATCATCCCAGGATATGGTGATGAGCCCCTAATGACTCACAACTACATTGTTGAAGAAGGTGCATTGAAACAAGAAAGTTCTATCTAGCTTTAAGAGTCTCTTTGTAGACAGATAGGCTCTCCTTCCATTAGAAATCAGTGTCAATATTTCATTGGGAACTAAATGTTTGGGTTTCACTCATTTGGTTTCTATCTCTCCAAGTCTGAGTTATTTTCTTTCTTAAATTCAGTATAGGAAACATAGATGAAGAGTGAACACGATTGCAATGGAGCATCTGAACCAACCAAGCAGATCTCAGTGTGTATCTGGGCAGCCATCTGTCTTCCCAGCAAGAGGCTCCGTGAAAGTTGAGACTTGATAGGGGCAAAGAAGTAGTTACAGATAGTGAGGAGTTTAAAGTTGTTTTAATTGAACTCTGAATATGAAAGTCTGGGAACACTTTGACTGTGTGTGGGCACCTACGAGAAGAACAGGAAAATGGTCTATCTATACCAAGGGTAGGCAACCTTGGCTCTTTTATGACTCGTGGACTTCAACTCCCAGAATTCCTGAGCTAGCATGGCTCAGCTTGGAAACCTCTCCCTTCCCCTCAGCATGGCTGGCTCAGGAATTCTGGGAGTTGAAGTCCACGAGTCATAAAAGAGCCAAGGTTGCCTACCCCTGATCTATACTAAAGAACCAAGGCCTTTTAATGACTATGGTGTAGATACACCTAACTGAAGCAATGGGTGATTAATGTGTAGAACTGGGTCAGGAAATTCCATATATGATGACAATAATTGTCTAACACACTTTGTCACTTAATTAGGAAAACAAAAGAGAGTTCTTTGTTTTCCAATGAGCCTACAACAATTTCCAAACTTAACTGATTTTGGGTTTCCCAAAGAAGACCAGGAAAAAGTGATTTTTGTCTCCAGATTCCAAATTATTAGAGGAGATCACAGTTTCATCTACTGTTTGCCCACTGAAATGACATGTCGTTTTGGGGCTTATAGATCTCATCAATTGGCATTATTCATAATGGGTGAATTCCAGATGCTCATGAGGTTCCTTCTTCCAATTCATAGTGTCATGCTAAAACACAGTTTTATAATCATAATTTATTGATAAAAACAAGTGGTTGGCTTTGCACAACTTGCTAAAAATGAGGCACAATTTACCCCTTTTCCTTTGTTGTTCTGAATGTTAGATACTTAGCCAGCAGGCTCAATTATTTCTTCTCTTTTGGCTGAGGAGTAATATTAAAAAGCAATGAAAGAGGAATCCAGCAAATGCCTTGCTGAGCCCCTAAATTCAGAGATTAGTGGGAGAAAGGACATGCAGTAGGTGGCCCTCAGAAAGTGAAGTCAGCATTGTGTGAAGACTTAAAAGGCATCTAAGATGCTTCCATAGCGATGTGACTCGTGGAAGTACATTGGTGGGTTCCTCTCTTAAAATATTTGAAATATTGCAACCTTTGAAGAATGTCCGGAGACTGCAGGTGGTTCAGAATGTGGCCACGCGAGCCGTCTTGGGTCTCCCAAGACATGCTCATGTCACTCCAGCCCTCCGTGAGCTGCATTGGCTGCCAATTGGTCTCCGAACACAATTCAAAGTGTTGGTTATGACCTATAAAGCCCTTTATGGCAATGGGCCAGGATACTTGCAGGACCGTCTTCTGCCTCAAGAATCCCAGCGACCGGTTAGGGTTAAAGACGCATTTATGCAGACAGGTTTGGGGCGTGTGAGCTGCACTCTGCCCCTGGGCCTTTGACTGTGATTGTGTGTTGTGTGAGTGAAATAAATTACTTAGTTTTTATTCTGTAAATTAGTAATTTTAATTGATTTTATGCTATGTTTTTTATACTTGTATTGTTGTTGTGAGCCGCCCTGAGTCTTGGGAGAAGGGCGGCATATAAGTTTAATAAATAATAATAATAATAATAATAATAATAATAATAATATCCCATTTCTTTTAAAAATAACCTAGAATTATCCTTTATTTATTTATTTATTTATTATTTATTTATTACTCAAACTTATATGCCACCCTTCTCCTAGGACCCAGGGCGGCTTACAAAACAATACAATAAGATTATTATTTTACTTTACTTTACTTTATTTTGACTTATATGCCGCCCTTCTCCTCAGACTCAGGGCGGCTCACAGCAAATAATACAAGTACAAAATATAAATTAGTTAAAATAATAATATACAATATAAAAAACAATAAAACTATACCCACTCATACAACATACAGTCCCAATCAAAGGCCCAGGGGCAGAGCGCAGCTCACAAGCCCCAAGCCTGTCTGCATAGATGTGTTTTTAAACGTTTTCGGAAAGCTACCGGTAGGAGGGAAGGAGCAGTACGAACCTCTGAGGGAAGTTGGTTCCAGAGGGCTGGGGCAGCAACAGAGAAGGCCCTAGCCCTAGGTCCCGCCAAACGGCATTGTCCAACAGACGGGACCTGTAGGAGGCCAACCCTATGTGCCCTAACCGGTCACTGGGATTCATGAGGCAGAAGACGGTCCCGCAAGTATCCTGGCCCATTGCCATATAGGGCTTTACAGGTCATAACCAACACTTTGAATTGTGCTCGGAGACCAATTGGCAGCCAGTGCAGCTCACGGGGGGCTGGAGTGACATGAGCATGTCTTGGGAGACCCAAGACGGCTCGTGCGGCCGCATTCTGAACCACCT
The DNA here is from genome assembly GCA_034064705.1 of Bothrops alternatus. Lineage (NCBI taxonomy): Eukaryota > Metazoa > Chordata > Lepidosauria > Squamata > Viperidae > Bothrops > Bothrops alternatus. Next base: position 8,091,156 of record JARGCV010000174.1, on the reverse strand, counting down.
GCAGTCTCCGGACATTCTTCAAAGGTTGCCCCATGTAGAGAGCATTACAGTAGTTGAGTCTCGAGGTGACAAGGGCATGGGTGACTGTGAGGAGTGATTCCCGGTCCAAATAGGGCCGCAACTGATGCACCAGGTGAACCTGGGCGAATAAAATTAATCACATCCATACAACAAACAAGCACAATCAACTCACAGTCGCGGATGGAGGGACATTTCTTGGCCCAGGGGCAGAGCACAGCTCGTATGCCCCAAGCCTGTCGGCATAAATGCGTCTTTAACAATTTCCGGAAAGCTAGGAGGGAGGAAGCAGTATGAACCTCTGAGGGAAGCTGGTTCCAGAGGGCTGGGGCAGCAACGGAGAAGGCCCTAGCCCTAAGCCCCGCCAGATGACACTGCCTGACAGACGGGACCCGTAGGTTGGGGTTTCCCAGACATATCCATTTTTCCTGTGTTTTAATCTCCATGGATCTGTTGTTTTTTTTTGATATTTGAATGTCTGAAAAAAATCTGGGATTTCATCCTTTAAATATTTGACTCTGGTCAGCTGGCTGGGGGTGGCACTAGGAGACATGAGGAAGTGAGGTAGAAGGAGACCTTTGATTTAGAAGATAATGCAGTTATCTTCTAAATCAAACTGGGAAAGGAAGGTCAAAGGAAATCAAAGACATCCATGACAATGGTCTGCATGGAGAAACACAAGGACTGGAGGAGAGCTGAAGGCAGATAGTCTGGAGATCTTCATGTGATGACCGCTTTGCTCCACCCTCTCATGGATGGAGAAGAAGCTGTCCAATCCACTTATAGATCAAGAACCAAGCATGGATCTTCTCCCCAGCAAAATTGGCTTTAGGGAAAATGAAGATTTCAGCATTTGTGTCGCCATCAAAGAATGCTATGAGGCCCTGTGAATAATCCAGAGAAACTCAGGTCCTTCTCGGCGGATGACTCAGTAACAAATTTGTCCTGGGCTGTGTGGTGGCTTGATGGTGTCCATTAATGGCAACAGACCAAGATACTTGCGGGACTGTCTCCTGCCTCATGAATCCCAGCGACCGGTTAGGGCGCACAGGGTTGGCCTCCTACGAGTCCCGTCCGTTAAACAATGCCGTCTGGGCAAGGGCCTTCTCTGTTGCTGGCCCAGCCCTCTGGAACCAGCTTCCCTTGGAGATTCGCACTGCTTCCTCCCTCCTAGCCTTCCGGAAAGGATTGAAGACACATCTATGCCGACAGGCTTGGGGCATGTGAGCTGCGCTCTGCCCCTCAGCCCTAAGAGTGTCCCGCCATCAGTGCATGTGAATTGATTGAGTTTGTGTGTGGTATGAATGTGTTAATTTTAAAATTATTGTAGTATTTTTTTTGTTGTGAGCCGCCCCGGGTCTTTGGAGAGGGGCGGCATATAAATGTGATTTAAACAAACTAACAAACAAACAAACAAATAAATAAATAAATAAATAATTTGCTGCGCTCCCCAGTAACCTCCTCTTGGTTGAAGGAGAATGTGTCCATTTCGGTTTGCAGACTCCCTAACAATTCCCACCCCCCAGTTTCCTTCTGCTACCAACTCCACCTCCCACAAAGCTTCCCAGAGTTAAAGCTCTCGTGGCTTAGGACACTGGGCCAAAGTTCGTATCCCAGAGGACTGCCCTTCACTTGCTGTTTCATTCCTTTCCATCTCACGCTTTTCAAATCAGAAGATACATGGAGCTGGGGGTGAGCTGTGCTTGGATCCAGAGTCAGATTTGCTGTTTGAAAGAAAGAAAATAGTTTTGGGGAGAAGAAATTACCATCTTTTGCATGCCATCTAGTTTTTCTTACGTTATTAATTTACAAAACCCCAAAGCAACAGATTTTGTTTGATTGGGCGAAGGATTAAGGCTTTCTGCCCCCAAATCTTGGGAGAACTGGAAGTAATAAGATAAGGTTGGCTGGGAAAAATAAGCAATTGAATCAAAGAACTGCATGTCTTTTCAGAATTGCTTTTGCTCAATTGTACACAGTAAATTTTCTGTTTTATGGACACCCTATCAGTTGCCTCTGGATGCAATTGAAGAAAAAAAACCCCAGACTTCATATTTTATATAAATGTTACCTGGGTAATGCAAAAATTAGTAATTTAAAATAAATTACAAAGTCATGTTGCATAATTAAGATACAGTTTACATCATTTACATAAGATTTGCCTACATTGTGCACAAAATGGCTCTTGTGTAAAATTTCCATAAATTCTGATTTAACAGATGTTTGGCTTTAACAGACATCTTCTTCCTTCCATTTCTCTGTAAATGTGAGGTTTGATTAAAACTTTAATTTTGTTCCTACTTTCCCTCCCCCTAATTCTCTCTTGTTCAAATTAATGATTGCTAGTTTCGGTGTGTTGATCTCAGTGCCATGTAAACTTGTCTTTTCCCATGTTCTCTTTGTTTGCCTCTACAGATGGTTCTCAACTTACAATCATTTGCTTAGTGGCTGTTCAAAATTACAAAAAGCAGTTTATGACTGGTTCTCCAACTTATGACCGTTGTAGCATCCGCACAGTCAACTGATCAAAATTTGGACACTTGGCAACTGGGATGCATTTATGAGGGTTACAGCATCTTGGGTTCCTGGGATTGTCATCTGCAACGTTCCTAGGGAATTTCTGACAAGCCAAGTAAAAAGGGGAAGCCAGATTTGCGTAACAATCGCATGATTCATTTAACTGCAGTGATTTGCTTAATGACCATGGCAAAAAAGGTCATAAAATGGGACATGACTAACTTAATAACTGCCTTGCTTAGCTGTGGAAATTTTGGGCTCAGTCCGGGCTGTAAATTGAGGAGTACCTGTATTAAAGTTAAATCGTTCAGTGCTTTATTTTTCTACCTTCCATTCCAGAATCTGCTGAAGCACCACAGCACTGAAGCCATTGTTCTAGAAGTTTCATCTTGTTTATCTTTGCCCTTCTTCCAGGAAAGGGAGGCATGTCTCCAATCAGCAGGAGGAGGAGTATGTAGCTCTTGATGTAGGACTGTTTCATCTAGAGGACTAACCCCACCCAGATATTGTGAAACTTAGGCAGAAGGAATATGGTACTTGGGGATATGCTTCCCTTGTGTTAATGCAGCAGTTCTCAACCTATGGGTCGCGACCCCATTTGGGGTCAAACGACCGTTTCGCGGGGGTCGCCGGACACCGCGGTCCGGCATTTTGGTTTTTTTTCATCGTGTGCGCGCCGCGCTTGCGCGGATCGGCCCGGCGCGCGCGCATGGGCGGGGCAAGTGGGGTCTCAACCTGAAAAAGGTTGAGAACCACTGTGTTAATGCCTATGCAGTGCAACTATCCAGAGTGTTTATAAACCATTCCTCAAAAAAGGGAGGTCTCACTTTGAAATAGATATGGATCTAAATTCAAGACGTGAACCTATTCTAACTAGCATTGAGCTACACAGCTATGATTTTTAACCCACAATCATTCTCGGATGGCTGATATTGTGTCACTGGAAGGTGCACGTTTCTTTTGAACTCAAGTTCATCACTTTGCTTTTCTATTTCTTTACTTTTGGAAATAGATCTCCCTCAAACTGGCCTCATCTGGAAACCTCTGAGGGACATTTCTCCCCTTGATATCTGAAGAAAGCATTTCATTTTCTGCTGGATTGTGCCCAAAGGGAGAAAAACATCAGCAACTTAATTTCTTAGCTCAGATAGAAAGACTAGGCAGGCAAACACAGCTCACACCCCTGTTAAGTTCCTGTTGCAAAGTTATCTTTCTTCTTACTGTAGTTCCTGTTGCAACTGAATGGTCAATTTCTTCAGCAATGCATATTGCCAGAGGACAGTATAATAACTACAAAAGGGACTGTATCCCAAAAGGTCTTCAGCAATGAGCAACATCAGATGACCTTGCTTTATTTTGCAGTCCAAAGCCCATTTTGCTAAGTCTATTTCTGAAAACACCTCATCAGTATGTGAGCTTTCCCACCACATCTTCTATGTCTTTGAAACCACAAAGAGGAATAAATATGTTGCTCAATGCTAGAGTAGTTGGAGTTTACCTGTTACACTGTTTGTAGCTGATCGACAAGGAATACAGTTAAGCAAGCAACTCCGGATTTCATAAGGGGCAGATTTTGAAACAGGATAAACCTGGAAATCTTTAAAAAAAAAAATAATTTGAGTGTAATGCCATCCAACAACACCATCTGGTTTGTATTGGTTCACAAACTGCTCAGGAAAGTAGAAAACCCATTAGACTTTTGGTATTCTGAATTATTTTAAGAAACAAAGTCTCTATGAATAAAAGTAAAATATTAAGAAGTACTTTTGTCTCAGATTCAGTCATTTCAAAGGATTTCCTCACCAATGAGGCCAATTCACAAATTCAAGTTATTAATTGCTTGGTCACTCATACTGTTGTCATCTTCTGTTCTGTTTGGACTACTGCACTATGTTGTAGAGGGGGCTACCCTTGAAAAATATTCAGAAGCTTCAGCTGGTACAGAATGTGGCCGTGCAGGCAATCTTGGATGCCCAAAGAATGGCGCATGTAACACGTTTGTTGCAGAAGTTGCATTGGATGCTAGTTTGCTTCCTGATCCAATACAAGGTGTTGGTTATGACCTTTAAAGCCCTACATGGTGTGGAACCAGGCTACCTACAGAATCATCTTTGCCCCATTACCTCGGCCTGTCCTACCCAGTCAGGTAAGAAAAGCATGTCCCAAAGGTGCTTTTTCCAAAAGGCAACTGACAGAACTGAAGAAGCTTCTTGGATGAGAAGCAAAATGTTTTCAAAGAAAAAAACAAAAACAAGAAAGTCCAGTTGCTTTTTGGAAAAAGCAACTTTTTGGAAAAGCAACTTTGGGACAGCCATGACCTGGATGATTGAGAATCTCCATAGACATGACCCCATCAAAGAATTCCAACTGGCAGAGTCCAGGAAGAGAGACTTCTCTGCTGTTGTCCCCATCCTTTGAAACATCCTCCCCCCACCCCCCACCCTGGAGGTGAAGCAGGCCCCTGCTCTCCTGGCCTTTTGGAAAGGTATAAAAACTTGAAAGATCGCTCAAATGAACAATATTTGACCGACTGGAAACAGTGGATAGACTATATACAAGAGAAACACCAATCAAATAAAATGTACCTGGCGTATAGTTGAGGCTGGACGCGAGGAGTGAAGAAGGTTTACCAAACCAGACGTTTACAAAGACTAATACCTGTTGTTGTATGTTATGTTCTATGATGATTGCTTCTTAATATGATCTTATGTTTAATGTTGATTACTTTAATATTGAAAAAGCAGACTGAATTTTTACCCCAGGTTATTGAATTTCTACCTCAGGATCTTTAGTTAGGGATTATAAGAGATTGCACTACTACTGAGATGAATATGGTTCTGAATCTGGTCACAGCAAATGGATCGCGGGTGGGACAATACGGGAGGAAGCCAGAAACACCGCATTATGAGGTTAGGACTCTGAAAGTAATACAATTGGCAGAAATGGAGAAAAATTTAGACGCATTTGAAGTTGAGTCTTGAAGTGAGGAGTGAAGAATGTTTACCAAGTCAGATGTTTACAAAGATTAATACTTAGTGTTGTATTACAGGTTTTACGAGGACTGCTTCTTAATATGATCTTATGTTTAATGTTGATTGTTTTAATAAAAAAAATTTTATTTAAAAAAAAAAACCATGGCTCTACAGTGGAGCACACAGCCACAGGGCTGATTAGCACTGAAAACTCTTCCCTCCCCTGTTGATAAACTTGTACTCATCCTTGCCTCTTTTAAACATTTTATATACTATTTTTATGTTTTAATATTTTATTTGTATGCTGCCCAGAGTTCCTCTGAGAGGGAGATGGGTGGTTTCTGAATTTAATAATTAAATAAAATATCTTGAGTGTGAATATGGTGCTGGGTATTTCTATAGCTAAGAAAAGCATGACAGACTAGGACAGGGGTAGGCAACCTCGGCTCTTTTATGACTCATGGACTTCAACTCCCATAGCTGACTCAGGAATTCTGGGAGTTTAAGTCCATGAGTCATAAAAGAGCCGAGGTTGCCTACCCCTGAACTAGGAGAAGACTTCAGAGACCACACCTGGACTACTGCAACCAATTTTGGTCACTATACTACAAAAAAGATGTTGAGACCTTGGAAAAAGTTCAATGAAGAGCAACTAAGATGGTCAAAGGCCTGGAGACTAAAACATATGAAGAATGGCTGCAGGACTTGGGTTTGGCTAGTCTAAAGAAAAGACGAAATAAGGGTGACATGATATCAGTGTTTCAGTATTTGAGGGGCTACCACAAAGAGGATGGGGTCAAATTATTCTCCAAAGCACCAGAGGGCAGGACAAGAAACAATGGTTGGAAACTGATCAAAGAGAGAAGCAACCTGGAATTAAGGAGAAACATCCTAAAAGTGAGAACAGCTTGTCCTCAGAAATTGTGGGCGCTCCATCACTGGAGGTTTTTAAGAAGAGACAGGACAGTCACTTGTCTGAGATGGTAAGTTTTCCTGCTTGAGTGGGGGGCTGGACTAGAAGACCTCCACGGTCCCTTCCAGCCAGTGGTGGGAATCAAATATGTGAACAACTGGTTGTCTGTGTGGATGCCACTTCTGGAAGTCCATTCTGGGCCTGGGCAACAAAAAATTAGCAGCTACCAGTTCTGCTGAAGTGGTGCGAATTGGCTGAATCCCACCACTGCTTCCAGCTTCTATTCTATTCTATTCTATTCTATTCTATTCTATTCTATTCTATTCTATTCTATTCTATTCTATTCTATTCTATTCTAGTCTAGTCTAGTCTAGTCTAGTCTAGTCTAGTCTAGTCTAGTCTAGTCTAGTCTAGTCTATACCTGTCTTACCTCCACGTATGAGAAGAATCAAAAGCACAGCCAGAGCTACATTTCCCGCCACCGAAATGCCAAGCACAATCTTGCAGCAGAGATTAAAGGAACAACCTGTGGATATAAATCATAGAGTTTAGCCTTCCATCCCTCCACCAGCTTCCATAACTGTGCTGTGGTGATTAAAACACTGTGATTAGGCCCAGGTTTACCCTCAGCCATGGAAACTCACAGGGTGGTTTGAGGGCCAGGCTCACTTTTCAGCCCGACCTACTTCACAGGGACTATGGATGGGGAAGTAAAGCAGATGCCACAGGTGTCCACAGAATCTTGTTGTCTTGAAGAAAATCATGAAAACGGCATTGTTTACTTGCACTACAAATTCTGTTCCTCTTGTACTTATGTGTGATGTAATAACAGACCTACAAAAGGGGGTTCATCATTCTTCAACCCTTGAGGAGGATGCTGAAGGAGAAATTGCTCTGCATTCCACTATATTTCCTTTTGGTTTAACTAATTCCTCAGCAAAGTGTATTGTAACAAGAAGAACCCAAAAATAAGAGTCATAAAAACAATTTCAAAGTAGACATTTAAATTGAAACATAAAAGAACGAGACACGACAGTCCAATTTTGCACATAGAAACTAAATTGTTGTTGTTAATTAGTTGCGAAGTCATGTCCAACCCATCGTGACCCCATGGACAACGTTCCTCCAGGCCTTCCTGTCCTCTATCATCTTCTGGAGTCCATTGAAGCTCACGCCTCCTGCTTCAGTGACTCCATCCAGCCACCTCATTCTCTGTCGTCCCCTTCTTCTATTGCCCTCAATCTTTCCCAGCATTAGGCTCTTCTCCACTGAGTCCTTCCTTCTCATTAGGTAGCCAAAGTACTTGAGTTTCAACTTCAGGATCTGGCCTTCTAAAGAGCAGTCAGGGCTGATCTCTTTTAAGACTGACCGGTTTGAACACCTTGCAGTCCAGAGGACTCGCAGGAGTCTTCTCCAGCACCATAGTTCAAAGGCCTCAATTCTTTGGTGCTCAGCCTTTCTTGTGGTCCAACTTTCATAGCCACACATTGCAACTGGGAAAACCATGGCCTTGACTATACGCACTTTTGTTGGCAGGGTGATGTCTCTGCTTTTTAGTATGCTGTCTAAATTTACCATAGCTTTCCTCCCCAGGAGCAAGTGCCTTTTAATTTCTTGGCTGCAGTCCCCATCTGCAGTGATCTTGGAGCTGGGAAGGCCGTAAGGGAGGACTTAGGTTTTTGCAAAGGTCAAAAACAAGCAACTTGTGGTCTTTCTTAGGGAAAATTTCAATTATTTTCAGAGCAGCACTTTGACACTTTGGTCACAAGTGGGAGCCATAAGCGTTTTTTGTTTTTGTTTTTTGCTTCCTTATGTGTAGCTGGCAGCAGACTGCTTTGAGTATGTATTTTGTAGAGAGAATGAATTATAGGCAGGTGCAACTTAGCAAAGAAAATCATGGGATGCCGTGATGTGCTTTGAATCTTTTCGGTGAGAGATCTTTGTCTACAGGCACAGCCATGTCAACCTGCAATGCATTTGAGCAGCCTAGAAAGTCTTCTAGCATAAAATTTGCTCTGAGATCTTCTTCTCTTTCAGGAAAGAGACCTGTGGATGGTGCTGTCCTTACAGGGTTAAAAAAAGGCTTCGGTAGTTGAGGAAGCTGGTTAGTGGATCCCCCTTCCCTTGTCACAGGACTGAAAAAATGTGGAACAAGTCCATTTATTTGCTTCATATCTTCTCTTCAGCTGCCCTTGAAGGTAGAAACAGGAAAATTTCCCACCCAGAGACGCAGAGCCCAGAGTCACTGTAACAGTGAGGTGGGATGCCGATAAATTTAGTAAGTAAGTTTTATATAATAATAATAATAATAATAATAGTAGTAGTAGTAGTAGTAGTAAAGTTGGAAGGGACCTTGGAGGTCATCTAGTCCAACCCACTGCTCAGGCAGGAAACCCTATATCATTTCAGACAAATGTCTGTCCAGTCTCTTCTTAAAAACTTCCAGTGTTGGAGCATTCACCGCTTCTGGAGGCAGGTTGTTCCACTGGTTAATTGTTCTAACTGTCAGGAAGTTTCTCCTTAGTTCTAGGTTGCTTCTCTCTTTGGTTAGTTTCCACCCGTTGCTTCTTGTCCTGCCTTCAGGCGCTTTGGAAAATAGCTTGACTCCCTCTTCTTTGTGGCAGCCCCTGAGATATTGGAACACTGCTATCATGTCCCTCCTCGTCCTTCTCGTCGTTAAACTAGACATACCCAATTCCAGCAACCGTTCCTTATATGTTTTAGCCTCCAGTCCCCTAATCATCTTTGTTGCTCTTCTCTGTACTCTTTCTAGAGTCTCAACATCTTTTTTACATTGTGGTGACAAAAACTGGATGCAGTATTCCAAGTGTGGCCTTACCAAGGCATTGTAAAGTATTATTAATACTTCACATGATCTTGATTCTATCCCTCTGTTAATGCAGCCTAGCACTGTGTTGGCCTTTTTGGCAGCTGCAGCACATTGCTGGCTCATATTTAGGTGATTGTCTACTAGGACTCCGAGGTCCCTCTCACAGTTACTACTATTGAGCAAGGTACCACCTATGCTGTACTTGTGCATTTGGTTTTTCTTGCCTAAATGTAGAACCTTGCTTTTTTCACCATTGAATTTCATTTTTTTAGATAGTGCCCAGTGTTCAAGTCTGTCATGCTTTTCTTAGCTATAGAAATACCCAGCACCATATTCACACTCAAGATATTTTATTTAATTATTAAATTCAGAAACCACCCATCTCCCTCTCAGAGGAACTCTGGGCAGCATACAAATAAAATATTAAAACATAAAAAAAGTATATAAAATGTTTAAAAGAGGCAAGGATGAGTACAAGTTTATCAACAGGGGAGGGAAGAGTTTTCAGTGCTAATCAGCCCTGTGGCTGTGTGCTCCACTGTAGAGCCATGTTTTTATACCTTTCCAAAAGGCCAGGAGAGCAGGGGCCTGCTTCACCTGGGGGGGGTGGGTGGAGGGGAGGATGTTTCAAAGGATGGGGACAACAGCAGAGAAGTCTCTCTTCCTGGACTCTGCCAGTTGGAATTCTTTGATGGGGTCATGTCTATGGAGATTCTCAATCATCCAGGTCATGGCTGTCCCAAAGTTGCTTTTCCAAAAAGTTGCTTTTTCCAAAAAGCAACTGGACTTTCTTGTTTTTGTTTTTTTCTTTGAAAACATTTTGCCAATGGATATTGCACTCTGTGATTTTGTTATTCATGCGCATGGCTTGGAGTGGAATTTTTCCTCCATTTACACCCAAAATCAAGGGTCTTTATTGTCTCAGACCGATAGACAAAATATTGACAGACTGAGGACTCTACTGTCTGCATTTTCAATGTAGTCTGTGAACTATTAGGGAGGGACTGTCTTTACCCTCACTGTTCCCAGACTGGTCAGCTGATACTGCAATGCAATAAAGGGTCTATCACCACGTTTTACAAGGCTCTTGGTTACATGGCTATTCGAGCAGCCATCTGTTTCACTGTGGCTTTCCTAGACAATTATCAGGTTCCTTCCAACTTTGATGATGATGATGATGGAATAGGGGAAGGCCAATTTAGAAAAGCTTCAATTTTAATGACAATTTTATTAAAAGTTTACAAAGAGCTCAAAAACTAACACAGGTAAAGAGTAGAAGAAGCAAGGAAAGAAAGAAAAAGAAGAAAAAGTGCAGAAAGAAAGAATGACAAGAAACATCTGTTTTCCTTTGCAGTAAATGTAAGTACTATTATAAAATTATCTTTTTTACCTATGTTTGCAAAAATAATCCTCTCATTTTTCTATTAGCCAGGTTTTTTTAATCATCAAAGCCATACATCAATAAGAACATCTTTTTTCCAATTGACTCAAAAAGTCTAAAAGAGGTTTCCAATCAGCTACAGATGTAGATATTGTTTTTCCTCTGATTAAAGAAGTTAACTTAGCCATCCTTATTAGAACATTAACTTCATTTGAAGTTAATTTTTCCATCATCTTCAGCAACCATTCCTCCATTGTGGGTAGTACTTTCCCACCATTATGACAAATTTTAAATCTTTTTTTTTAATCTCTCCAGTTTCTTGTCCCATGGTAGCAACTGAACAAATTTGCTTCAATGTTTAAAACCTCAGTTGTTCACCATGCCAATCAGTCAAAATGGCAAATTTTGTATTTGTAGTCTCCACGAACAAAAAAGAAAAAAAATTCTTCATGAACCTGTAGATATTAAGGAAAACATTGTTAACTTTCTCCTTTTTTTCCTACAGTAAAAAAGATAAAACTCCTAGGGACTGGATTCACTTTTACCATCTTCTTAGATTGCCTTAGGGAAAAAAAAAATAAAAAATACTGCCCACATACAGAGGGCAGTAAAAAATAGTTTTAAGTCATTACCTTTGCTCTGTTTAGAAGCTGGCAAGTGTCTCTTTGCTGGCTCCATATATACATACCCATCTGCGTCCATCTTCCAAAGCTTGTTAATGGCGGTAGCAAGTTTCACAGTCTTCAGACGAGAAAGTCCCGATTCCTTGAGCTTCTTAAAAAGTCAATCTGAAGCAATTGCATAATTTTCTTAGAAATCCAGCCCCATAAATGATGTTTCATTCAAAAGGGGGATGGGTAGGGTAATTCCTTAATTGCAATCATTAATATACAACTGATGCCTTGTTGACAATTACGGCTTGAAAATGACCAGGAGACAACTTGTGAGTTGACAGCAGATAATTTTAGCTTTATTGAGACCCAGAACCTCAAGTTCTGGGGACAAACATCCTATTTCTATTTGATTCCATTTTCCAACCAGCTTTAATAAAGTTGAACTCCATAGTTTCATGACAACTCTTTGGAGAAAAAAAATTCAGAAGACTGGATTGGGAAAAACGGGATGGCTGTTCCATCTCCTAATTAATCTTTTACAATAAAGTAGTGATAGAAGACTCATTCCTGGTTAAGGTTATAGTCATTGACAACCTGTCAGTGAGGGTTCCATGGGATCATGAGTTGCTCTGCATATAGATAGTGCTCTACTTACAATAGTTCACTTAGTGACAATTCAAAGTTACAACAGCACTGAAAAATGTGACTTACATGCATTTTTCACACAATCATTGCAGTGTCTCTGTGATCACATGATCAAAATTTAGATGCTTGGCAACTGACTCATATTTATGATGATTGGAGTGTCCCGGGGCCATGTGATCACTTTTTGTGACCTACTGACAAGCAAAGTCAATGTGGAAGCCAGAATCACTTAACAACTGTGTTACTAGCTAAACAACTGCAATGGGACAAAATTCACTTAACAACTATCTTGTTTGGCAACAAAAAGTTTGGGTTCAATTGTGGTCATAAGTCACCGACTACCTGTATTGTAATTTTGGAGGCCCTCTTATAGTTCCCTCAAATGACAATTGCTGTAGACAATCACCCTGTCAAGAATGAAACTTTGGCAGCTATGTGCCACTTGTTTTTGACTTGCTATTAAAGTAAGGGGGGATGTGTTGCTTTATAAGTGTTTAGATGGAGAAATGAAACCTTTATGATTCTGCTGAAGACCATGAGAGTCTGAACCATTTCCAAGGACATTGCAGCAGGACAGAAGCAGACAGTTCCTATAACAAAGTAAAATTGTTTATAGAGACTACGTGAGAGGGGGGGGTTGGCCAATGGTGGGATTCAAATACCTGAACAACTGGTTCTCTGCATGGGCACCACTTCTGGAAGTCCGTTCTGAGTTGGGGAGGCCTCCCAGGCCCAGAACAGCCCGCCAGAAGTGGCGTCCATGCACTTCTGGGCCTTGTGAAAAAGGGCTAGGGCATCAGCCGGTTCGCCAAAGTCAACAAAAAATTAGCTACCGGTTCTACCAAACTGGTGCGAACCGGCTGAATCCAACTACTGGGTTTGGCTGGAGAGAATATTGTTTAATTGTCTGAACTGGAGTCTTGGAACCTCAGAAATAATTTTGCTTTGACAGTACCATGCCGTGTATTCAATAAACAGCAAAATTTTTGGAAACAGCATGAACCTGGTGATTTATTTGGATCCTCGAGCTGGATGTTAACACACCCATCAGCCATAAAATATATTAGTGTCAACATGTCATTGGGAATTAAATGTAGTGTTCATTGTGGTTCCATCCTTCCTTTTTCTATCCCTCCAAAGCCAAGGTTGTTTTTCTCCAGTCTCTGCATCTCCTACTGTAATGGTATGTGGGGAGTATCTCTCCTAGGGAACAATGAGATAAAAGGGGGCATAACCCACCATTGTATAATGGGCAGAGAAAGAAAGGAATATCCCTGACTCATCAGGTAGTTAAAAAAGATTGGCGAGAGATTTGTCCTATCAAACTTGCAAGGTTGTGGTCAACCCTCCCAGGAAGACCAGACAGGAAACAAGACCAGATGAGCTAATTCTACTTTATTTTATTTAGTTAAGTTTAACTAATTCTAGCGCTGTGAGGGCAAGCATTATCGTGAACCAACACCACACTAGAAGTGGTACCACAGAAAATGTGAAGATATGCCAAATGTGAAGATGCCAAAGGATTACTTTTCCTGTCCTATGCAGAGAAGGTTGCTGGACTCCACTTGAAACAGGCAGAATTAAACTCAATGGATGAGGTCATATAAAATTACTTTTATTTTCCAGGTATCCTTAAAACATTAACTCACAGTTATTGCAGAAGTTCTTCTAGAATGTAGGTTGTAATCTGGACCCATCTCATAGATAAAGGAATAATGGATCTCCCCATTCTACATAAATCTTTCATGCTGATACAGAGCTCCTAGCCTAGCCAACGAGGCTAGGATTCATGGAAGGATAATAAAACCTGGCATGTAACAGGATATCTGGTAATAAAGACACAAGACCCTCCCAGTGGCCAGTTAGAACACAGATATAACCAAGTAACAACTAAACTACATTTCCCAGAAGTCCATCTCTTAAGGAGACGGCTTTTTAACCCTTAAAATGCTACTTATATACGCTCTGGTCAGATGGTTACATACTAATCCACCATATTACTGCTAGTGAAGTTCATGGAGCGTGGTTCGACCATCAATTCAGAAGTCTACTATGAAATGTTATGAAAACTCAGACGAGCCATCCATAACAAGGGTCGGGGCATGCTGACTTCCAGTGTGGTGTTGGTTCATGATAATGCTTACCCGCACACCACTAGACACACCCAAGAACTTTTGAAGCCGTTCCATTGGGATGTTTTTGATCACACACACCCATAGCCCAGATCTGGTGCTAAGCAATTACTATTAAGGAATTTCAAACCTTGGAAGACATTATGACAAGTGCCTCAATTTGAATGGTGATTATGTCAAAAAGTAATGTAATGTTGTGGTTTTCTAATGTGTATATAAAAGTTCTGTATCTGCAAGTGTCTGTCATTGATAACCAAACAGAGGTTTATTTCCAAATTGCCCTTGTATCTTGATTCCTGGCACATACCTAGGACCCACCCATTTTAGAAAACCAGTTGCACCCTTGATCCAACCCCACTATTTTAGACTCCTGCAGTTAAAGGTACTCATATATAGTTCAACAGTTAGTTCCCACACAATCTTCTCACAAGCAGATATTTAAGGTGATGGATCTTCCATATTGCTTCCAGGAACTTTTAGTGCTATTGTGTAAGAAAAGTCTATTTAGTTACCACAGCCATGAATGGATGAATTCTGTGTTAAAACCATCAAAACTGATAGGCATCAGCTGTTAATTGAGATGAATCCCATAGAAAGATTCTGAAAAAAAATTGCTTCTTCAAATTCAGCATGGAAAACACTGAACTGTGAAAGCCTGGGTTTCAATATCTGAGCCAACCAAAGCAGGTCCCATTGGATGATGGGATCAGAAAGTTTAAAACTGTGAGTGGCCAGCAGCATAAAGAGAGCCAATGGCTACAAGGTACATGGTTTGGGGGATGGATTGGCAGATGAGCTTTCAAAGTCAAGATAATTAGTTGCGTCCTAGTCCTGTCTAGCACACTTGTTCTCAAATTTAGGAAACAGATTGAAACATGATTTATTCCTTCTAGTCTTTCAGTTAGAAGTATTATTTGACATGAAGCTTATTACTGCAACTCAAAGGCTCTTTCATTTAGAATTAAACAAGGTGGTAGCAGAGAGGAAGGACAAAAGAAGTCAAAGGGCACATCGTACAGGAAGGCAGAGAGAAACAGAAAAAGTGGAAGAGAGGTTAAGGCAGGTGGTCTGAAGTTCTTCCAGCAGGATGATCGTCTTTGTCCCACTGTGTCACGGGTGGAGGAGAAGCTGTCCATTCCACTTATAGATCAAGAACCATGCATGAATCTTCTCTCCAGCAAAATTTGCTTTTGGGAAAGTGAAGATTTCAGCATTTGTATCGCCATCAAAAAATGTCACAAGACCTTCTACATAGTCCAAAGAAACTCGGATCCTTCTCGGGGGATGGCACAATTGCAGATCTGTCCTGGGCTGAGTGATTGATTCATGCTTCCCATTAATTCGCTGCACTCCCCAGTAACCCCCTCGGGGTTCGAGGAGAATCGGCCCATTTCTGTTCGCAGATTCCCTAACAATCCCCACAGCCCACCACTCCCCTCCCTCCAGCACTTCCACTTCCCAGCAAAGCTTCCCAGAATTGAAGCTCTCGTGGCTTAGGACACTGGCCATAACGTCATATCTCAGAAGACTGCTGTTCACTTGCTGATTCATTCCTCTCCATCTAACACTTTTCAAATCAGAGGATACGTAGAGCTGGGGATGAGCTGTGCTTGGATTCAGAGTCAAATTTGCTGTGTGAAAGAAAGGATGGGAAAATGTTCACCATCAAGTGTGGAATGTATAGCTCTTCAAATAATTTTTATAGTTATCAGTTTGTTTTGCAAGAGTAGGGATCTAGAGGTGGGATCTCTCCTCAGTTCAGGGGATTTTTCAGTGAGGAGATTACAATGATGTTGATTTTAAATACGTAATAAAATTGAAAACCATAAGTAATTTCAAAAGTATTCAGTACTATAGAGCTCATATCCCAGGGATATATGGAACTGATGTTACATGAAGATACCTTGTTTCTAGGCAAGACCCCATTAGAAATCAATGGTGGGTGGTTCCGGGTCGCGGCGCCTCTAGTCATACAAGGAGACTTGTCTCCTTGTCGGCTAGCCTCCCTCCATCGGTAGACCCTTATGCGGGTCTAAAGTCACCCTGGAGGGTGCGACTTCTGTCGAGGAGGCTTTGCTCAGCCGCGGAGGAGTGGCAGCTCCTCCAACTGTCTGGGCCAGACTCTGAGGGCCGACGGAGAAGAAGATTGGCCAGTAAAATGGCCGATCACCTAGCCGCAAAAAACCGCAAGTCACAGAACAGCTTTGAACCCACCATGGTGAATCCAGGTGAGATTTTTCTTTTTTTCCCCTCTCTTTTGCTTTTTATTTTTTTTGCCTGTAAGACTCTGTTGGAACTATTTCCCTGGCTTGGAAAGGCAGCTTCTATGTGTCTGGGAAGAAAGGCGAACAAAAAGAATAGAACGAAGCCTTAAAAACTACATTTTCTTTATATAAGTATATTTTGGGGTACTGGAACAAAAAAAAATTTTTTTCCTAAGAACTTTATTATCATCCTATGTTGGTGTTTTTTTTTTTAATATTTCTTCCTCTATTTTTCCCTGAAAAAAATAGAAGAAAAGGGATGAGGGAGGAAAAAAGAAAAAAATGAAATGAATGATATTTGAAAAAAGATTTTTTTTAGCTTACTGAGGACATCTACTGGTTAAAAGCTAATATGGCAATTGGAGAGGAGATGATTTCTTTATGAGAAAGTTAATTTGATGAAGTTGAACAACTTTTATAAAATGGAGCTACACTCACATTTAAACTGCAAACTTATTTTGGAAAAGATCTATGAGACCAAAGTGGAAATATGTGTTACAATGAAAGAACTTACTACAGAATTAAGAACTAGAATTTCTTCTTCAAACTCCAAAATTGACTTTCAGACTATACCTGATTCTTCTATAAAACAGATTACACAAGGAGAGGACTTAACTGAAAATAAAGAGAACTTGATTTTGCCTTATAAACAATTTACTTATGATGCTAAGAACCAGAAAAAGCAAAGACATGGACTTCAAATCTTAAAGCAACAAGTTCTTATGGTTAAGAAAATCAGAGGGCCAATGCAAATATCAAGATGGCTCTTACTGATCCAAATACTACTACAAGCAGTAAAAAAAGACTTATCAGCTGGAAGGGAAGCCTTGCTATGGAAACCCACTTGGCATTTGAAAAAACCTAGAATAGGACTAAAAAAAAAGACTGAAAATTAAAGTGTTATGTAATGGACTAAAGGCAATCTAGAATTATGGACTGATTTAAGGACTAAGATTACGAGTCAGATGTGCGATTAATGGAAGATATATAAGACTTACCTATATGAAAATTACTGATGATTTATTTGTTTGATGACTAATGAATTGAAATAATCTAAAGTTTGATGCTATGTAGTCAGTTTAAAGAGATTGATTGATGGATTAGACAGCTTTAGAATAGATTACTATTTTAATTTAAAAAGGAGATATTTTTGGTAATGGATTAAAGGTAATTTAGAATTATGGATTGATTTTAAGATTAAGATGGTGAGTTAGAAGTAAGAGAAAAAGGGGTGATTAATGAAATATACATTAAATGGATTAAGAATATGTTTGTTCTTTTTCTTTCTTTCTTTAGGACAATAGGGTTACTTGCAAGAAATTTATTATGTAAATTTGAGTTAATTAAATAAGATGATTTGTTTGTTTGATAAGATGGATGTTATTAGTTATGATAATTAATTGGATGTAATTTGAATTTTGTTTAATGGATCGAAAGGACTTAAGGTTTGATTTTCTCTTCCTAGTAAAAAGAAATTGATTAATTGATAGACTAGATACATATAGGATAGACTAATACTTTATTTTAATTAAGGGATGTTAGTGGAAGAATTAAATGAAATTTATGAAAAAATCAAGGAACTAGAATATATTTGGAAGGGATACCCAAATTGATAAGGTTTACATTTAAAGTTAATTTGACTATGGTAGTATAAATTTCTAAAAGTTTTAAAAACAGGTATAGGTTGATTAAATTTAAGCTAGACTGAACTACTTTTAATAAGTTATGCTATCTAAGGGAATAAGAGAGGGAATACTAGATGTATTGATTGAAATATGTATAAATGTTTTGGTTTTGGATGTTTGTTTGCCTTAACACCACGGTGTGCCTTGAGCATTTTTTTTCTGTAAAAATTAAAAAAACGATAAAATTAAAAAAAATCAGTGGCGGCAAGTTGCAAAATCTGGACTAAAATTATTTTGAAACAACGTAGAATGGGGGCGGGGAGAGACAAAAAATTCCCAATGCAGGTTGTAAACAATAGATCACAATTCATGTGGTTTATCTCTTTATCTGTCTTAGAATCACAGAGCTTTGATTCACACAAAGATCCCAAGTTAAAATAGAGATAAACGGAGTGTGGTTAGCCTCCTTCTTGAAATGGTTTACCTAGCCACAAAAATCAAAGTATGCCATCTAAAAGACTGATTTGTGATGCCACTAAAACAAACAGAAAAGGAAATAGCATGCATGCATGCACACAACTATTTCCTCCAAAGTTGAACAACTGCGGAACTGAAACCCTCTGATATCAACACTACGTGAAATGCTGAGTGCTGTATTTTAAACCTAGTTAATATTTTTGCCCAGCTTGCAATTTTATGGCTTAGCCACAGCAGGTCGGAAGAGCTAGCTCAGGGGTTCTCAACCTTGGCAACTTTAAGACTTCTGAGGAATTCTGGGAGTTGAAGTCCACAAGTCTTAAAGTTGCCAAGGTTGAGAACCCCTGAGCTAGAAGGAGATTTAAGGATCCTTCCTATGGATCAGACTTTCTGTTTCCTAATCCTTCCTGTTTCAATATAAAACACATCCAAGATTGAGCCAGGTTGTAAAATTACTCCGTTTTCTCTTCCTTGCACATTTCTCTTCTTGCACTTAAAGTGGGAAGGCACAGAAGGCACATCTCTACTTCGTGCTGCTCCTGTTTGAATCATTTGGGCAACAGCTGCAAAATCTTCTGCCTGGATTCAAACTCTCCCATTGGACAACTTCTACGTATGCTTCTGCTCCCTCCCACGTTTCTTTCTCTTCTAGAATTCCATTGGCCTTGATTCCTCTAGGTTGGGACTCTTAACCTATCAGAAGCCTGTAAAAAGTATTCTTGACTCTATAACTTAATGACCTCTGAGGAGATATCTCAGATATCTTACGTCTGGCTTTCAGTTCTCCTTATGTGCTCTGAACATTTTTAAAAAACCATAGCTGATATTGATATAGCTGATGTTTAGTGATGGAAATAACCTGGGTTACCTGTTATGTGGCCTTTAGCTGATCCACAAGGAATACAATTCTGTAGACAACTTTGGATCTCTTTTCTTGCCTTGATTCCTTCACTAGGAACCTGTGAAGCTTAGATAATAGCTTGATGTTAGAACACAGTTATCGTGGTTTTCTTCTTTTTCTTACAAAGACATTGTAAGGAGTTTATTAATATATGCCCATCTTTTGGAGAAGGTGTATTGGAGTCCTACTGCTTCAAGGGCAGTTTTGGCTAAAGGACTAGCTTTGTCTAAGGACTAGCATCTACTTAGTTCTCACCCCTAATTTGGCTGTCTGGAGACTCTTCAGGGAGAGATGTGGATTTGTTTCTTTTGTGATTTGCAAACTACTTTGGGCAATTTCATTCTCAGAGGGGAGAAGCAGTGTTTGAATCTGAATGATAAATATTTTGATTTGGCTTTTTAAGGAAGTGATAGATGGAGCAGATCACCAATGCTACTAGCGTTTCCCCGAAAGTAAGACAGTGTCTTACTTTCTTTTTATCCCCAAAAGCCCCCACTATGTCTTACTTTCGGGGTACGGCTTATATTAGCCGACCCCCTGAAACCCCTGATACGTCTTACAGTCGGGGGTGTCTTACTATCGGGGATACACGGGTAAGTGTTTGCCAAAATTTGCAGCACTGATTCTGAAGCGAGAGGAGGAGGATTAGAAAGTGAGGTTCCACTGGCTGAACCTCGCTTTCCTCTAAATTCATATTTTGGAGGGCTTTTCTTGGGCTAAAAGTTTTACTCAGGCTTTGATGGCATGTTGGGACCAAAAATTAACTGAATTTAATTTTGTTATCCCTTTAAAAACAGCCATACTCAATTCGGCTACTTTCCAATCATGATTTAATTCTTTCTCCATTTTCATCACATTAATGGACCACTTTATTTTTTTAACTTTATAGAATTTTTATCCTGCTTGTTACTTTATAAATAAGGCAGCAAACATACCTAATACTCATTCCTCCCATTTTATTTAGTCTTCTGTTCTTTTGATATCATTTTTAATGGTTGTAAGCAGAACCATGTTTTTGAGATTGGTGGCCATATTGACACTGGATTGGATGATTGATTGATTGAATGAATATAATTAAAAATACTATTATATAATAATAGCAATAGTACTTAAATTTATATACTACTCCATAGTGCTTTACAGCAATCTCTGGGCAGTTTACCATGTCAGCATATCGCACCCCCAACAATCTGGGCCCTCATTTTACCAACCTCGGAAGGATGGAAGGCTGAATCAACCTTGAGCCGGTCAGGATTGAACTCCAGGCTGTGGGCAGTTTGCCTGCAATACTCTGAGCCTTCTCTGGTGACAGGCAAGATAGTCAGGATTATGAGATTGAAGCTCTGCCACTCATGTGGCATGCACACATGATTCACACACATACACAAAAAGAGAGAGAGATGGGGCTTTGCAGTGACCCTCTTGAATTTGTGTTTTCTTTGTGAAGCTTCATGGTGATCTGTGTAATCTGTACCTCACGCTCTAGTTGTCAATTGTCCCAACTTGTTAGAAAAGAAAGATTCTCAGGCCTATAGTTAGCCAAAGGTATACTTTACTAAAGCTAAGTGGTTACAGAACAAGGGAAGCTAGATTTGAGGTTTTTGCACTCAAGCATATGGTTGACTTTCCCTTGTTCCCATCCACCCCCCTGGTTATCAAAGAGTGTCCAGTTAGGTCAGGGGTTCTCAACCCTGGCAACTTTAAGACTTGTGGATTTCAACTCCCAGAATTCCTCAGCCAGCTTTGCTGGCTGAGGAATTCTGGGAGTTGAAGTCCACAAGTCTTAAAGTTACCAAGGTTGAGAACCCCTGAGTTAAGTGCTAACAAAGTATTTGGGCAATAGTCCCTGTGTCCACAGGCTGAATGTTTCTGCAGTCCTTGGAACGGCTGGCAATTCCCACAGGATGGTGCAATGCTTAGTTTCAATTCCTCCTGCTAACCTTCCCCCTTCTCCCACCCTGACAGTCCCTCCCCCCATTGCTATGTCAGGTTAACAGCAAGCAATGCATAGCATAGCTGAATGGCAGCCCTGACGCTACTCCTCTGCAGCCAAAGAAAAATATTGTGAGGGGAAGTGGGAAGACTAAGATATTTATAACCTCTGCTCCCCAGATTTCTGCCTCTTAAAATGGGGAACGAAAACAATGCTCTCTTCAACTTTGATTTGTTCCCAAAAGGGGGGGGGGAGGAACAAAAGATGTTCCTAGTGAATGAGCAAATATTGATTTTCCTGCAACCAAGTATTGGAGAGAAGTGGGAAAGACAGAGGAGGAAAAGAATTAATGGACATATTGATGTATTAATCAGGGAGGAAAAAAAATGAGCGTTAGTTGGAGAAAATAGTGCTCTTACATAGGTCTTCAATCCCCTTTTTCACGGTATGCTGAAGACAACTCATGTTTCTTAAGATTATGTTTTCTTTTCTTTAGAAATAGAATTGTGTCATCTTTAAGACAAAGAGAAATCAACAGACTTATTTTTAGAAATGTAACCCTGGGGGCAAATGCTAAAGGGGGCCGGACTGGTGCTTTCAGATCAGTGTTGATTCCTGGTGACTGCATGAATGAGCTGTTGCAATTGCACAATGGAGTCAGCCCTGGTTGTTATTAGTCAGGGGTTGGGTGCTGACTTTAGGGCCAGATTTTCAGATTATAGGATGAAACCAGATCATTACCTGAAAACATCAGAACGATCACCGTGCACTTCAGAGCAATGCTTGCAATCAACAATATCAAAATAGCAATTCTGGGCCAGAAGCCAGACGGAGCATCTGTGGAGCATTGGGAAATAAATACAGTAAAAACAAATCAATAACATTGGGAAATGTAAAGAGTTCTTATGAAACACCTGGAAGTTCATTGTAGCTGATGGATCGCCTGCACATTATTGATAGGTATAGGAGAGAGATCTGCAGCGTGTATAGGGTGTGTATGTGTGTCAAAAAGCGATGAGTAGGAAGCCATGGAGATGACCTTGCAGAAGCCATCCAGAAGCCATAAGAACACAACAGAATAACAAAATAATAAGAGTTAGAAGGGACCGTGGAGGTCTTCTAGTCTAATGCCCTGCTCAGGCAGGAAACCCTGTATCATTTGAGACAAATGGTTTTCCAGTCTCTTCTCTTCCAGTCTTTCCACTGGTTAGTTGTTCTAACTGTCAGGAAATTTCTCCTTAGTTCTAGGTTGCTTTTCTCCTTGATTAGTTTCCATCCATTGTTTCTTCAGGCGCTTTGGAGAATAGCTTGACTCCCTCTTCTTTGTGGCAGGTAGAGAAGAAGCATATGTTAAGTCCAGGTTATTGGGAAAGTATTTAAAAAAAGACTGCCCCCTCAATTCCTGGGGGTATAAGAGGGACGGAAGGGGAAAAAACCAGCCAAACTTGCACGATTCCGTTACTATATTTCGAAGAAATATGCAGATAGTCCTCGACTTATGACCACAATTGGGATCAGAATTTCCTTTGATAAGCAAGGCAGTTGTTAAATGAGATGCCCAATTTTATGACCCTTTTACCATGGTTGTTAGGCAAATCACTGCCATTCTTAAGTGAATCACATGGTTGTTAAGTGAATCTAACATCCCCCATTGACTTTGCTTGTCTGAAACCGCATGAGAAGGTCACAAGTGATGATCGCATGACACACACACACACCCCCGGAATGCTGCAATGGTCATAACTATATGCTGATTGCAAAGCACCTGGATTTTGATCATGTCGACCGTGGGGATGTTGCGAAGGTTGTAAGGGTGAGAACTGGCCATAAGTCACATTTTTCCAGTGGCGTTGTAACTTCCAATGGTCACTAAACAAATGGTTGTAAGTCAAGGACTACCTATAGTTCTAATATTCCTGTGGAGTTGATTTCCTAATGGGGTCCACCTCACAGAGCTGACAAGATGGTAGCTAGGGCAATATAAGGCCCACAGAGTCGGCCTTCTCCAGGTCCCGTCAGCCAGACAGTGTCGCCTGGCGGGGCCTAGGGGAAGAGCCTTCTCTGTTGCGGCCCCGGCCCTCTGGAACCAACTTCCCCCAGAGATCCGTGTCGCCCCCACCCTCTCCGCCTTTCGTAAATTACTTAAAACACACCTCTGCCGGCAGGCTTGAGGCAGTTAACATCTTGCCCCTAGCCAGTGTATGTCTGTGTGTATGTTGAATGATTGGTTTTTCTTTTAAATTAGGGGTTTTAATATATATATGTATTTCTAATTGTTGATTTCTATTATGTTGTGAGCCGCCCTGAGTTCTCCGGAATAGGGCGGCATAGAAGTCAAATAAATAAATAATAAATAAATAAATAACTGAAGCCCTGCCGTGCAAGAGATGTAAAAAAAAGAGATGAAGCTTCAGCTATGCCAGCATCTTGACTTTATTTACAGGCATGCACTCCGGTGCATAACCTACAGCTACAGCCTTGCATATCAGCAAGCCGATGTCAGCTTTTAATAGAAACGTTCTCCAGCTGAAACCAAACACCCAAATGTCAAACATGTCTAAACTTTTCAGAAACAAAACCACTTCTAAAACCTACGCAAAAAAAGACAGACGAAACCAGCCTCAAGGATTGATATAACTGTTCTCTTAAAACCACATAAAAGTGTCTTATTGCTAAAACAAGCCCTTGTCAAATGTAAGTATTTTTCAAT
Source organism: Bothrops alternatus (assembly GCA_034064705.1). Lineage (NCBI taxonomy): Eukaryota > Metazoa > Chordata > Lepidosauria > Squamata > Viperidae > Bothrops > Bothrops alternatus. Next base: position 8,067,224 of record JARGCV010000174.1, on the reverse strand, counting down.
AAACTTTAAATGAGAGTAAAAAGAGACAGCTGCATTTATTTATTTTTTTGCCCTGTTTGAGATTGAAATTAGACAACAGGGGTGCACAGTTCGAAGCCTCTGGCCTACACCTCTCATCTCTATTTTTTAGCCCTGCAAGTCTCTTGTCTCTCAACAATTTAGCTGCTGAAATTTGCTTGCAAAACAGCAATTTAAATTTAATTCCTTTAAAAAGAAAAAAACTGGGTCTCTCTTTGGGCTTTACTGCTAATATCAAAAGATGCAGTCAAGAATAGCTTCACGGTTCAAAAAAGTGAAGGCAATTAGAATATTAATTCAGTACCTTTGGGCTGAGTTGATGTTAGTGTGGGGTGAACTCCTGGTTTTGATGAACGGTGTGGTTGACGATTCATGTTGAGCATCTCTCTGCCTTAAAGAAGCCCTTTGAAACAAAAATTGAAAATGAAAAAAACCAAGCCAAAAAAAAAGGAGAAGCCAATTTATGTAACTACTTCATTTCCAGATTCAATATCTGTCCAATATACTTGCGATGCAGTCAAAAAACACCATTGAAAACTGTTATTTCCTGTGATGTTTGTTTCAGACCATTCTTCAATATATTGAAAACATGTTTTGTAAAAATTCTTGATAAACTTTTCCGTTATGCCCGGATTTGATTCCTCTAAGTCTAACAATTTTCTTTTTATAACTAAAGGAAGAAATTTTTCTTCAAATCGAGTTTTATATTGAAGGATAAAGTCATTCAAAATAAGACTAACTTCTGTAGCTGAAATGTGTTCACCTTCAATCTTTTGAATTGTTTTGTGAAAATTAGATGCTTGATTATGTACAAAATACATTAATATCTCAGATATTTCATTACTGAAAAACGATTCCAGGATTTTAGGACATTTATCTAAACTTAAAAAATATGAACGGAGAGGCTCAAATAATTGTAGAACACACTCTATAGCAGGTGTTAGAGCAAGCCATCTAACTTTTGAATATCCTAAAAGTTTTTTGTATTGAACATTCGCTTCTTCACAAAATTGTTTTAAAGTAGCCACACAAACAGTAAAACGACTAAAATACAAATAAATTGTAGTTATTATTACTTCTAAATCAATTGGCATGGCACATGATGCCGTGTTGATTGCATTTGACAAAATATGTGCATTACAACCTATTCCTAGTATTTTCTTTTGGAGTAAATCTTGTAATTTTACATATACATTATTCACCCCTTTGCGTCTTCGCCCACCAAATTTGTGTTTGTATTATCAGCTGTTAGTGCAACAACTTTGCATTTCAAATTGTTTTCATTTATTACTCGGTATAGATAGTTTGACAAAATTTCAGCAGTTTTGCCCTCAATTCTAAATTTAAAATTTTTACTTGAATGCCCTTGGTAACATTAAAATATCTTACTAGTATTGGATATAATTTAATTTCATTATGATTGGATGCATCAGATAAAACCATTAAAAATGCTGCAGTTTCCAAGTCTTCTGTAAGTATTTTGTCACAGTAATTTTTAAATACTGATTTAATAATAGCCTCGCATTTTGTCCTGGCGCATGAAAATTTAGCATTGTGAAACTTTTTCAATAATTTAGTTGTACAATCCATACTACCAAAACTTTGATTGTGAATTATGGTATGGAATGCAAATGTTCCCTCCATTGCAGCTAACTGTTTTTCATCTTCAGAATACTTTGAAGTTTTAAAAAAACTTGTTACTTTACAACTGGAAGCAGATGCATCTGATGATTGCTTATGTTTCTTGGTGGTCAAGTGTTTCATAATAGCTGCTCTGCCCCCAACTGCAATACAAAATTCTCTGCTGCAAATATTGCAGAAAACAATGTTATCCTTCTTTGATGTGATGAATGGAAATTCTTTATTCAATTTATTGTTGAAATGGCATTTCCTCCTTTTTGATTTTTCCATCCCTAAATGAAATTTAAAATTTAAAATAAAATATAGAGTTACATGAACGATGCAAGCACATTCATTATGAATAAATAAAATTAATTATTAAAACTGAAACAATAAAAAGCTGCTGGAACTCTCGTCTTGTTAATCTTTTATTTATATAATTTTATTTATTTATATAATTAAAATTATATATTCAATTCTTAACATAAATTTAATTTATTGTATTTAAGGCAAATGATAGTAAATTCCAAAGATTTCTCCAATGTTCCTGCCAGAATAAGAACATTGAATTTATTGCAGATGGTTTGTAATTTCTCCCTTGGGACATTCTTACTAATGTTGCATCTTAAAGATTTGAGCCAAGTTTAATTCATAATTGCCTTTAGTTTTTTTCATGTTTTTGGCTTAGATGAAGTAATGCATCTTTCAAGCATTCACCAAATAAACTAGAATTTGTTGTGAGCATCTCCTTTAAATACAAAGAGCTCATAAGCTGGACCTACCTATATTAGCAACCACATTATTGATGGCTTGTACATACCATTTTAAAGATATCATCACATTAGTTCAAGTGAATGAGATGCTCCTATAACCCAAAATGCATGCTATTAATTCATCCCTGCCAAAATAGTTATTTTCATCAGACCTAGTTCATGATGAACTTAGAACACTAAGTTCTGTTTTATCAAATTAATCATGAAGACAGCATAGTAGGCTGCCATAGGGGTGAAAAATTGTGAGATAGCTCCCCCATGTTTATATACTGCAGGTGAGTATAGTAAAGATGGAATATTATTTTTTTGTCTACTTGGGAAATAATGTGTTGCACTTTAATAGAGGAGGAGACAACTTTTGCATATATAGTATGACATATATTGAGTTCGTTTTGGAAGGACTAGCTGTGGGAGATAATAGATGTCTAATACAAGTGCATATACTGCCTTCAACATATATGTGTTTAATTGATGGAATCATGTTACTGACAAGTTAATGAATTGCAAAGAAATTGTTATTAATACACAAGTTAAACATTTTGTTTCTATTTCTTTACAACTGCTGATAAAAAATGGCCTGGCTACGTTCAAAGTATACACACAAGAGAACAAACTTAAGTGAGGGGGAAAGTGTTACAATTCAATCTATTTATGAATATGAATGAATATGTCTATAACTGCCCAGTGTATTTTAACAATGATATAGAACTGTGCTATGAAGAGCTTACAATTTACATTTCTTATTCTTGGAGAATTAATGACAGAAAGAAAATGGATTGAAAAAAGTAGATGCAAAAGTAACATGGGAGCCACGGGGCCCACTCTACACGGCTGGACTGCACGGGGGTGGGCGGCGGAGGCAGGTGTTGTGGGCCAGGCGCTCCAGGATGGCCACATAGGTGCGCAGGGCAAGGTGACGGCAGCGCAGGTCAGCACTGCGTAGACCACCAGCTGGCACAGCCCATGGAAGGTCAACTGCCCGCCGTGCCCCTGCCCACAGCTGCCCCGCCAGCACCGCTGCCCTTCCGTGGAGAGCTGGCCCAGCGGCTCGCAAAGCACCAGCCGAGCTGGCTCCAGCCCTGCAGCCGCCCGCCAGCACCACCGCTCACCCTGCGCATCCCCATAGAGCCAACCCCGCGGCTCACAAAGGCAAAGCACCAGCCACGCCAGCTCCGGCCCTACAGCCGCGCTGCCCCCAGCTGCCCCCCCAGCACCACCGCCCCCCTGCACATCCCCATAGAGCCAACCCCGCAGCTTGCAAAGGCAAAGCACCAGCCGTGCTGGCTCCGGCCCTGCAGTCGCCCCCCGCCGCCCCAGCACTACCGCCCACCCTGCACATCCCCGTAGAGCCGGCCCTGCAGCTTGCAAAGGCAAAGCACCAGCCGCCCCAGCTCTGGCCCTGCAGCCACCCCCCTCCAGCACCTTCGCCCACCCTGCGTATTCCCATAGAGCCAGCCCCGCGGCTCGCAAAGGCAAAGCACCAGCCGCGCCGGCTCCGGCCCTGCAGCCACCACCACCCCGCCGCCCCCAGCACTACCGCCCACCCTGCGCATCCCCGTAGAGCCAGCCCCATGGCTCACAAAGGCAAAGCAACAGCTGCCCCAGCTCCGGTCCTGCAGCTGCCCCCCAGCCGCCCCCTAGCACCACCACCCACCCTGAGCATCCCTGTAGAGCCGGCCCCGTGGCTCACAAAGCACCAGCCACGCCGGCTCCAGCCCTGCAGCTAAACCCCCCCCCCAGCCGCCCCCCAGCACCATGCCTACCCTGTGCATCCCTGTGTAGAACCGAACAGGGATGATCAAGAGAAACTTACCGCTCCAGTCTCCTCCAGGTATCTTCGGAACGAAGTAGGAGATGGTGTAGTTGGGTAGCAGGGAGGGGTGCAAAGTTTCTGCAACTTCCACATGCAAAGTTTGCCGCCCAGGTGTTTTGGCGCACTCAGCAGCAATTCCTATTGACTTTTGAAAGCTATTAGGGGGAGTAGCACAGCTCATGCAAAAGTTGAAAAAATACATCAAAAAAAAGTCCCGGAACGGAAAAAAAAGCCCTGCAGATTAGTCTTCAAATATGGAAAAGGAGGACATCTAGGAGGACACTTTTCAAGGGAGGACAGAACTTAAAAAAGGAGGACTGTTCTCCCTAAAGGAGGACGGTTGGTCACCTTAAAAACAAACTACTTGCATCATTAATGATATACTCTGAGAACTCCTAGGGAGCAGCTACCTAAACTCTCTTCCTCCCAATCAAGCTATCAAAATTTTGCGATTTCTTGCTCCTCTGGAATGCTCCCCCTCCCTCCTGTGAATCCAGACTACATTCCACTACATATAAGAGAACTATGGGTAAGAATATGTGAAAATTGCATCCAGTGCAATTTTGATACAGTGATGAAAGAAACAGTATTCAGCAAGGAGATGGGGTTGAAATACCAGGCAACTAAAAAACTGGAAAGTCCTGAATCTGAACAATGGTCCTCTAAAATAGAACTGCAGATAGTTCTTGACTTATGACCAGCCATTTAGTGATCATTTAAAGTTACAACCGCATTAAAAATGATTTATGACTGCTCCCCATACTTAGGACTGTCACAGTGTCTCTTGCAGTCACATTACTGCAATTTGGGCACTTGGCTACTAGCATGTATTTATGATGGTTGCAGCATCCCAGGATCACGTGATCACCATTTGCAACCTTCCTGGCTGACTTCCAACAAGCAAAGTCAATGGGGGAAGCTGGATATGCTTAATTATGGCATGGTTCAATTAATGATTGCAGCAAAAAAAAGGTTGTAAAATTGTGCATGGTCACATGACGAGTCACTTAATGACTGTATCATTCAGCAATGGAAATTCTAGTCCCAATTGTGTTCATAAGTTGTGAGTGGCTTGTAATCAACAACTTTCAGAATCTATGCAGATCAGACAGCTTGGGTGAAAAGCAACTGACACGGACTGTCTTATAGTGATAGGCAATTTAATTCTGATTCATTAAAAAAATTAATAAAAGAAATGCAAATATGAGAAGCCCTGAGGGGCCCAAGTGAGAAGAAGTCTCTCATTTCTAATGTTGGTCACTTTGTTTTGAGGCTCTGGAATAAGGCTCTGGAACAGACATGTCAAACTCATGACGTCATGTAATGTCGCGCAATGTATTGGAGCTTTTTTGCCATTGCCGGCAATGGGGTGGGTGCGGCTCCGGTATGATGAAATTGGCCCGAGGGCCGGCAGTTTGACACCCCTGCTCTGGAAGAAGAGAGAGCTTGTTCACAAGCTGTCAAAGTTATAATACCATCCTGAAGTTCAAGGAGTGACTCTCCATGAAGCAGACCTGACTGAATGGTTAACAGATTGTTAACCATTGAAGCTGCTGTGAATGTTCCAGAAATAAGGAAGAAGTATTTAGAAACATTTAGAAAATGTTAATGCACATACAGATGCAGAGAAGAAATCAATTGAGAATGGAGAAGTAGCATTTATGAAGTGGGAACTGTTACTGCAATCAATTAAAGAAACATAAACTGCCTAGAGTTTATTGGTCTCTCAGTTATTCATCTTATTTAGCTATCTATTTTTGAATCTCTTTGCCTTTTCTAAAAGGGTTGTTCATTTCTCCAAACCTCTTGGGAAGATTTCATGTAAAATGTGATTTGCCTGAGGGGTAAGTGTAATGGGCTTAGTGTATTTTCTTTCTTTTTATTTGTTGACATTCTAATTTGCCCCACTCTTTTACCCTGGTTTACTTGTTTATGGCCCTGGAAATCTTAGAGAAGCAATGACTAAAGGGAGGATCTGTTTATCTGATAATGGAGAAAGTCACTGAGTTCCTAACAGGAAAAATCGCTTTCTTCACCTTTTATTAGATCTGAATGTCATATATGAACCTTAATAATCTGTAATAAATCAACAAATGGTAAATTCTCTCTGCCATGATAATCTTACAGTTTTATTCGTCCAAGTAATGCACTAGGTCCTTCTTTGACTATTACAAAAAGAGATGTTGTAACAATATAATTGCTACTGGTTTCATTGGTATGCATTTATAATCCAGTGGTTGGCTTTCTTCCCAATAGCAAAAGATTCACTGAAAAAACCCTTCATCATGGAATGCCTTTTGAAATTATTACTTTCTTCTTTTCATCATTAGGTGCTCTTTGGTATTCAGATGAGGCTGCAATACAATTATGTAACACTTGGGAAGGAAGATGCAACCCACTAGCCCAGCACTGGAAGCCAAAATGGAGAAAACCTGCACAGCTACCATATATTTGCCCTTGGTGCTCAAGTAGCTTGGCACAAAGGATACCCAAACACTGCAAAAGACCAGCATACTGAAAGTGATTAGCTTGGTTTCATTGAAACCTCCTGGCAACTCTCTGGCTAGGAAACCCACAGTGAAACAAATAGCTGCCAGAATGCCCATGTAACCAAGAGCACTGTAAAACATGGCGACAGACCCTTCGTTGCATTGCAGTACCAGCTGTCTAATCTGAGAATCAGTGTCAAGTTCTGGAAAGGGGGGACCAATTCCAATCCAAATCATGCAGATGCCACACTGAATTATGGACCCAGAGAATACAACAGCCATTGCCAAATTCTTCCCCAGCCATGTATTCATCTTGTTTCCTGGTTTTGTAACCATGAATGCCAGCACCACAATCAGAGTTTTGGCCAGCACAGCAGAGACAGCAATTGAAAAGATGATGCTAAAGGCAGTTTGGCGCAGGAGACAAGTCACTTTCTGAGGGGGACCAATAAATAAGAAGGAGGCTAAGAAGCAAAACAGGAGGGAGACAAGGATGGTGTAGGTGAGCATTTGGTTGTTGGCTTTGACCAGTGGTGTGTCTAGGTATTTAATGAAGATTCCTAAAATCAGAATTGTAGTTAGACTTAAGCACAGGGCAAAGAAACTCAGAGTGATTCCCAGGGGTTCATCATATGCTAGAAAGACTATAATCTTGTGGATACATTGCTCTCTGCCATTGTTTGGATATTTCGTTTTGGAGCACTCATGACAATCAACTGCATCTGAAAAACACAATATATTTAGAAACTTTGCCACCTGGTATTTTTCCACAATAATTGACATTTTCTCCTTTATTCTGGCTTTTATTGTAATTCCTTAAAAAGCATTAGAATACGAATCTCGGAGAAGAAGTTAGATCTAGAGACTGAAAACTGTTAAGATAATACTAATGCATCCGACTGCAGAGATACTCCCATGTATTTGGCATTTGCAACTGCTCATCTCTAATATAGCAAGGTATAGTTAATTGCAATTGTTTTGTGCCTAGCCATGTCAGATTATTGTAGAGAACATCTTGAGTCAATCAATCTTTCAGACAGTGCCTTGGCCAAAGTTGCTACAAGTCCTGGCACAGCAAAATTTTTCATCCCACTCCATTAAGAGAAATTGAAGCATATCCAATCCATGTTTTTCATATTCATATGCATTTCTCTGGTAATTTGCAAAACAAACATGTAAACAAAATAGCTATCTGAACATTTGGAAGCTTCTGACTATGCAGCTCCTAATCCCATGGTGTGTTTAATAATTTCTTACAGCTGTGAAGGTAAACTAATAGTATGCCTGCGCTTCTTCTATTTTTGCATCAAGGGCTTTTCGGTAGCTACTTTAGTTAAATGTAGCTGTAATTGCTAGAACACAGAAGAGAGGAAGAGGTATGCTTTAAACCAGAGTTTCCATACTTGAGGTGCACCTCCCTTGAGAAAGTGTAGACAGACTCTGGGGACATCTGAAGACATTTTTTAATTTGTCACAATAAAACTATTCCCAAAGTTTCATCATATTATTTTCATTTTTGTATTTGGATTTTTAGGGAAGATCAGGATTACATTAAATAACAAAAGGTTTAGGAATCCCTGCTCTAGTTAGTACTGGTGGCATGTTGTCTTTGATTTATAACTGTAATTGAGTCTGGCAATTATGGTCGTAAGTCATGATGGTCAAAAAGTGGGACACCACATGACTGGACCTGACCTTTTTAGCAGTGGTCATTAAGTAAACATGGTGGCTGTAAAATGCAGTCATTAAGTAAACATGGCAGTCATTAAGTGAACCCATTGTTCAGTATTTGTCAGTTTTTGCTGGAAACTAGAAGCAAATGCCAATTTCTGGCAAAAATGTTGTAAATCAAAGTCATATGACTGTGAGGTGCTGCATATAGCTATAAATGCAGGCAAGTTGCCAAGCTTGTAAAATATAAATCCTTAGTAAGGACACATCTGGAATATTGCATCCAGTTTTGTCATCACGATACAAAAAAAGACGTTGAGACTTTGGAAAAAATACAAAGAAGAGCAACTAAAATTATTAAGGGCCTGGAGACAAAAACATATGAAGAAGAGTTGCAGGAATTGGGTATGACTAGTCTAGAGAAAAGAAGAATTAGGGGTGACAGGATGGCAGTCTTCCAGTATCTGAGGGTCTGCCACAAAGAAGAGGGGGTCAAACTATTTTCCAAAGCACCAGAAGGCAAGATAAGAAATAATGGATGGAAACTAATCAAGGAGAAAAGCAACCTGGAATCAAGGAGAAACTTCCTAACAGTAAAAACGGTTAATCAGTGGAACAGCTTTGCCTTCAGAAGTTGTAGGGGCTTCATTACCGGAAGTTTTTAAGAAAAGACTGGACAGCCCTCTATCTGAGATGATATAGGTTCTCCTGCTTGAGCAGGCGGCCGGACTAGAAGACCTCCAAGGTCCCTTCTAGCTCTATTCTGATTGATTGATTGATTGATTGATTGATTGACTGATTGACTGCAGGGGGGAGTGACAACAGAACTTCAAAACTGGGTCATAAGTCCCTTTTGGAGGGGGTCCATTGTAACTTTGAAAAGTCGCTAAGCAACCACTCATTTAAGTCATGGACCACCTGTAAAATGGACAAACTCAACACAGTGGTGATGAGTGCACCATTAGAAGATGTGAGAAAACAGCTTGGGGACCGATTGTCATGAAGAAAATCTTATCTATTGTAAGTAGTTGCTAGGAGTCGAAAATGATTTAATGGCATATAATTAATCGATCACTAAATAGACCAGGAACAGGACATCTTAATATATTTTATGGTGGGCAGCACATCTGATGGAGCTACCAGCCAAGTAGCTGTACATGCATCCTCTTACAGAAACAACTGGGCAAAACAGCCACACAAAGCTTTCCAAGACATACAAAAATTTTCGTCTTCTCTCATGCCCATGGGCCAAATTGCTTTTCTTCAAATGCTTTACACAGTCCCAGTTCTCTTCCAGTCATTTAAAAAATAGCTCCAAAGCTGCTTCTTTTGAAATTAAAACATACAACCGTTCAATATTTATTTTAATGTAACAGCCAAAAGTCTCCACAGATTACCGTGGGTATTGTCCATGGACAAATATGGTGTAGCTGAGAACCACAGGCAGCACCATCAGAAAGATTCTAGCTGGAGCTTGTTTATACCTTTCCTTTTTAAGGTGTGCATTTGGGCTCAATATGGGCTAAGAAGAGCTCAATATGTCGAGGTACAAAATGTTTTGATCCAAACACTCTGGATTTGTACTTGCAAAGATGATTAAAGTAGCTGTAAGACTTACAGAAGGAAAAAAATCTCAGTGAATCTGCTTTTTTGTCATTCAACACTTGCCATGTTCTCATAGCAGTCTACCTGTTTGGGTAGAAATTGTCCCTTCTCTGCAGGGGGCACAATCATGGCAGCACACTTGGCGTCCTTCCGGGATCACTTTGTGGTATCCTGGTTGGCAGAATTCCGTACAGATCGAACGAGGCCTTGTCTGAAGAGTGTCAAGAAGACAACAATGCTTGAGGATTTGTGTTTTATTTGTGGGTTCTATGTCAGGGGTCCCCAATGGCCATGCAGCCTTTCCCTCAGCAATTCTAGCACCTAGAAGTAGCTGCTGTCTGAGGTAACCACTTGCCCCCTGTCTAATGGTAGGCCTGGCCGTATGAAATGGATTCTGATCCATAAAACCTTATGTTATTTATCTCTTAAACTTCATTTTTGTTGCAAAATATTTCTCCCATATCTTCCCAGTAACAAGGAGGCTTGCCTATATCTTGCTAAGCCTAATCAAGGGATTTTGTGTGAATTATGTGATAAGGTTGGTTACAAACACCCAATGTTATTTTATCCCTAACAGATAACAGTGTATAGTCAAAGCTATGGTTTTCCCAGTAGTAATGTATGGCTGTGAGAGTTGGACCATAAGGATGGCTCAGCACCAAAGAATTGATACTTTCAAATTGTGGTGCTGGAGAAGACTCTTGAAAGTCCCTTGGACTGCAAACAGATCAAATCAGTCAATGCTGAAGGAAATCAACCCTAACTGTCTTTCGGAAAGACAGATACTGAAGCTGAAGCTCAAATACTTTGGCCAGCTAATGAAAAGAGAGGACTCATTGGAAAAGACCCAGATGAACTTAATTTTGAACTTGATCACAGCAGCAAGACTGATGGTGGGACAATACTGGAAGAAGCCAGAAATACCATCTATTGAAGAATGGACTTTGAAAGTCATAAACTTGGCAGAAATTGCTAAAATATCAGCATATTTGAAGGATCGCTCAAATGAACAATATATGTTGGACTGGAAACACTGGATAGACTACATACAAGAGAAACACCAATCAAAGAAAATGTATCTGGCTTATAGTTAAATCTTGACATACGGAGTGAAGAATGTTTACAAATTTAAATCGATTGTATTAAGTTGAATAGCAGTTAACTTGAATCTTTTCCTGGTTTACATGTACAAATATATATCTATTAATAAAAATGTTTTTTTAAAAAAAGGAAAAGACCCAGATGTTGGGAAAGATTGAAGGCAAAAGGAGAAGGGGATGGCGGAGGATGAGATGGTTAGATAGTGTCATTGATGCAATGGGCATGAGTGTGGGCAAATTCCAAGAGACAATGAAGGGTAGGGGGGCCTGTTATGCTGTGATCCATGCGATCCTGAAGAGTCAGACACAACTTAGCAATTGAACAACAATAAAAAAGGTGACACCTGGGAGATAGCATCTGGCTAAGGCTATTTGGTGAATTCTGCCTGAATTTCAACTCACACTTTTACTTTCTACATCAGGGGTGTCAAAGTGCCGGCCCGTGGGTCGATTGCATCATGTGGAGGCCATGCCCACCCCAGCTCCGGCAATGTGAAAAAAGTCATGATACGTCATGTCATGTCACATAACGCGGCGAGTTTGACACCCGAGTTCTACGTTAATTGCCTTAGTGGAGTTTAAGTTTCTTTCCCACCTGATTAAACGAGCTGGGCCAAACAATGGCCTCTTCCTGAATGCTGATCACTAGACCTGTAGAAACCTGGCTCTCTAGTCTTCCCACGGTCTTCCGTACAGCTGATTTGTTTGGAAATACAACCAAATTCACAATGTCATAGTTGGCCACCAACTCCCCATCTTCATCAAAAAATAGCTCTTCTCCAACGATTGTGTTAAAGCAGACAGTTTTCAGGAAAGGGTGAAGCTGGAATGAGAAAGGTAATACAATCCCCCCCCCAAACAAATCAGGTAAATCCATTTGATAATGTCAGAAAAATATACCTGCAATAATTTTCTCTGGAATGCCTGCCACTCACAGAAATCAAGTCTTTATAAGAAATTTAAGACAAAGCTATAAGAAAGCTTCTGAAAAGCTTAAGAAAGTGAGGATCTACTAGGTTGTGGGTGTGCCAAAGGTGTTTTTCCAAAAGGCAACTGGACTTTCTCATTCTTCTGTCTGAAATGGTCTAGGGTCGCCTGCCTGTGCAGGGGGTTGGACTACATGACCTCTAAGGTC